>CM076580.1:1376553223-1376881686 GCA_034641835.2 Pinus albicaulis | reverse complement strand
TTTTGGCAATCTTTTAAACATGAAGATATATTATTAATTTGCAAATATAAAATGTTTGTTAATTAATGTTAGTATTAGATAATACAAACTAAAAGTTTTGTGAGAAAATTTGTACCAGTGGACATTTAGGCTAGGCTAAGTTTCAATAGGTCTTGCCTGGATATGAGGCCAGACAAGACTTCCAAGTTGCCTATTGGACAATAAAATAAGAAAATAATTAGCTGAAGCTTATTGAGGGATGCAAAAGTGTTTTTTAAATTATAAATGAAAAACTTTAGATTAAATTAAATTAATTGACTTTGGTTTTTGTGTACCAACTAATACAAAACGATTAATATAATCTCTTGCCTACTTGCAAGGATTAATAAAGATATTGATATTAAGTATTGAAAAAGAAACTTAAGATGCCTAATAAGCCGAATATTGACCATGTAAAAACTTCAAAATTGAAAACAATCTATCAATAAAAGATCAAATATTACAACATATGGTACAAATGAATAATCAATACGAATTATATAAATAAAAAATTCAAAAATTACAAAAGGAAACGTTGAACTATATAAATAAAAAAAGTTCTAAATCTTCTTTAGATCTACCATCCAAACTAGTTAATCATGTAAATCGATCAATAAAAGCTTTTTCTAATGTAATTTGAATATATAAGAGATCTTAAGATTGGATATCTTAATATCAATAAAAGCTCTTTCTAATGTAATGTGAATATATAAGAGATCTTAAGATTGGATGTCTTAAGAAATTGATCATTAAGTAAATAATGATATCTATATGGTAAAATATCCATTAAAGGAAAGGGAAGACATGGTGGCCAAAGAACAAAGGATTAAAGAAAACTGTAAAAAGATATGGGAATAGCAGAAGGATGATTAATTGGAAAATCACATATGACTGGAGTTAAGCATATTCTCTAGGATCACGTTATCATATTCTCTAGGATCACGTTATTTTGGAGATAACAAAATTCTAGAATTATTTCATATTAGTGGATGATGAATATATTTTGACTTCACAAGTCCAAAAAATTACCAAAAACTTTTGGATGATGAATATACTTTGACTTCATAAGTCCAAAAAATTACCAAAAAATTTTAAGAAAAATTGGGAAATGAGCCATGGGTAGTTAATAATGTCATAAAATTCCTTAATCCAAAATCTTGAAAAGAGTTAAAAGCTTTGGGTGTCACAAAATAAACATATTTTATCATAGAAGCTACTAGAGTAGGGTAGAAAGGAATAAATGAATTTCACACAATAGGGTTAGACTAAATGCAATCTAGTTTAAAGAAGTATTGATGTTTTTCTGACTAAATTCTAGAAACTAGTAGAGATGGGAAATCCGTCATGTTGGGATATCAAAAGATTACTTATTTATTTTGAAGCTTATAAAGACATACGGTTTAAAGAATGAATTGGGCATTCAAATTTCTAGATATGGATGGAATACTAAAGTTCAATTTTTTTTTGTGTCAATTATAGAAAATCAAACTTATCTTTCTAAATGTTTTGTTTTACAAAAACTATATTAAATTAAATATAAATTTTAAGGTTTCTAAATGTTTTATTTTACAAAAACTATATTAAGTTAAATATAAATTTTAAAGAAATGAACCATTAAAATTATAAAATGTAACAACTAGAAAATTAGTATAACCCCATACTCTATGAGTTGATCTAGCAAAACCAGTTATCAATCATCAGAAAGTATAGAGTAGTGAAAGTCTACTTATCAACTATTATTGTTACAAATCCTTAATGATAGAAGTTGACTTTTATTTTTGGCAATTCAAACCTAAAAGTTAATCTTAAATGTAGTTAGCAAGATTTTGAATGTGTGAAAGTCAAAGTTCAAGGTTTAAGGGTTGGAAAACTTTGTTGTCAAAATTGAATATCTATATCAATGTGAATATAATTTTGAATACATATTGGATATTTGGATAGACTTCTATTTGGACAAATAAAGACTGTTATGTTAGCATTTATGTGGGTTCATTCAATATTTTGTTTATTCAATTTTATGTGAATTTATTTCCATAGCCTATTCAGATTTTTAGATTGATTATATTTTAGATATAAAAATGTATACATTATCATTATTATTAGAATATATATATATATATATATATATATATATATATATATATATATATATATATATATATATATATATATATATATATATATATATATATTATTTTAAAGATTTATTGAGTTTATGAATTTCTTCATTAAACATAATAAATCATATTATTGTCTTATAACTAAATTCATTTAATTTATAATCTTGGCCCAAATGGTTAGAGTTAATTTATTTAAGTATATTTATATTTCTTTAGAATATATTAAATTAGAATTAATTAAGAAGAATTAAACAATAAACAGTAAAATTATTATTTGTTATTACTCTCCAATGGCTAACCAAGCTTACATGTCACTTAGAAGTTACCATCTCAAATGAGAGCAGGTGTAATTGTGACTTGTGGTTAGGTAACATTTTCCATTGTTGGTAGAGGAATTTTCCCACCTATTAACAATAATATGGATATGAAATCCAAAGTGGACATGGTCAATGCATATTTTAGTCAATAGTCACATTCCTCAAATGTTCAACACGTTGATCTGACAATGAGGTTACCAAAAAACATATGGTTCAAACACCCCCCTAAGACTTGTAAACTTGGCTTAGAGAAAAGAGAAATTGCACAAAATAACATTCCACCCTTACTTTGTTTGAACTGCATTGTGATCAACCATAATACAACAGCACTCCTAGAATAAGTATGAAACATTGACATCATCCAACTTATCAAAATCAAGTATTGATACATTATCAAATGCATCCATCAAATCCATCAACCAAGTTTCCAAGATGTTATCCAAGACACAATACCCATCCATCTAATAAGAACATAATGGGATCAACAAGCAAGAATTAGTTGGGTTTACCTATCAACAAATTTAATTAATCCCCACCTTAAACAAAACTAAGGATAATCTATACACCAAAACAAAGTAGCAGTAATAGCACAATCAAAACTCCATTTGACGAATATCCCAATCAAAACAGTTGTCAAGTATCATTTCTAATCAAACCTCAATAGACTAATTAAATTAATCAATATCAAGAAAGAGGAACATCATACAACTATAGATTCGATGATGCACATATATATATGAAGTCCTCAAGCATCTGTTCAAATTATTCCACAAGCATTCATCAATGCAACCACAATCTATCATAGTGGGTGGAATTGGTCCACAATTATATCTTTCATCTATTTGCTACAAAGTTTTGAAAGCATAATTTTCATCTTTCCAAGAATATTGTTTCCTAGGTAAATGCCTTCAATTCTCATCATGAAGATGACTATATGGCACAAATTTTTGTTAAGACTCAATAGAAGATGTAGTCTCAAATTATGGTTCACTTATAGGTCTAGTAGAAAAACCCTACATATTAGCAACAATTTCATCTATAAAAATATTCACAAATAATGACACATTAGGAATATTCAACTCATCAATCTTTTAAACAAAATCAACTGTATCTTTCTCATCTAGCAACCCGATTTGAACTCCACCTAGAACAAATAAAACTCTCCTAGTTTTAGTAAGGCCATGTGTAGGCAATGAGGCAACAACAACATCATATGCAAGACCTATTCAAGTTGACTTAATCTCAAGGGTAATATTATCAATGGTATCCTATCCATTTCCCCAATTTCTCCTCTAGTATATCCCATCTTACTCAGAAATCAAGATCCAATACAAGGAACGGTGTTTCTCAAAACTAGGAGAAATTGCATTATTAGTAGCCAACGAAACATGGTAAGGTGTACATACATAAATAACATCTTTTTTTCCAAATAGTTGGGTTATAAGCAAGAGCATAAAGGATTAAATAATTAATAGGTGAGCCTTGTAACTCGACATTAACAATCCTCTTTTTAGCATTATGTAGTCAGCTAACTTCTAGTTTAATACTCTATTTGTAGTATTGCAAGCCCTAAAAAGTCTCATCCTTCTCAGTGCATTGCAACAATAAGGCATCATATTCTTCTTTCAAATATTGATATTCATCAAATAGTATGTTGTTATTTGCTTAAAGAGGACTAGTTTCTTCATGAAGCTCATCAACAAAGGATTACAAGTGGGTAGCCTCATTAGCTAGCTCAGTATTGGTTTTTTCCAATCAACAAATGTTTTCCTTCAAGTCATCATTTTCTATATTAAAAATAACTTTCACTTCCTCCTCTAGATTATCAATAAGTTCTAATTTATATCCAAATTCATCTACAAATTTTGGAAAATAGTCTCCATCATTATTTACATTGTATGGATCTCTCTATATTACTCATCAAACTACGAAAAAAGGAAAATGTGAGAGGGAAGTGTTGGGTAATTTAATTTTTGGTTAATTTACTTCATTAAATTATTGACCAAGATCTGTGAACTTGTGAACTGTATGTGCATTGTATATGCTAGGAATTTTATTTTTAATCAAAGAGAATGAATCTAAATACAAAATGTAAATTTGATCTATCTGTGACTAATTATCATTAATTATACACACATTTTCTGTCTATAAACAAATTCAAACTTAAATAAACTTCAAATCAAACTATGTTAATGTTCTGGGAATTCAAAACTATTCTAATGAACAGAAATTCAAAGTTATTCTATTTGAGTAGAAATTAAAGTATATTATATTGAGCAGAAAATGTAAATATGATCTAATTGACTTGAAATTAGATTATTCTATTGTAATTATAACTAATTAACTTGAAATCAATCTATTCTAGAGACATGAAAGGAAATCTATATATGCATTCAAAACCAGTATTGAAATGGAACTAACTTAAAAAGCGGTGATCAAAGAGCATGAACTAAATGAGATTCAAAATGTAAAAATCCTTCATAGATTACTCGTATGCGAATTCATAATTAGAAATAATCATAATACTTAAAGTCTAAATATGAGACTAAGCACAAAAGAAATATTTTTATATTTTTTGTTCTACCGCCAAGCACTTGACCTATCATGAACCAAGGATAAATGAGCAAGAATGGAATTGAAAATAGAGCATCAAAAACATTTATCTATTTTGAAAATCGAATTGAAATGAATGCTAATATAATTTAAAAGCGATAAATAATTAAATTAAAAGAAGTACATTACCTCACAACTCCACATGGGAATCTCCTAGAGAGCACGAGGAGCTAGGAATTCACATCACTGGATTTAGATTACCAACACATTCACAATTGCACCATGAAACAAAGTATTTGTATTAACTGTAAAAACAAAGTCTTCTTCTCTAAATAATAACGATAATTCGAATCTTAATACTTGCCCTTCTCACTTCCAAATCGAAGCATTTTATAATATTATATGAACCAAAAACTTCAAGAAATTAATGTCGAGAAATAAGTCCTTAATTTGATAGCTAAGTTTTAAAATGAAAACGAGAAATTTTCTCTCATGATTTACTACTGAAAGAGCGAATCATGAGAGAAAATTTGATTGACACATCTTCAATTAAAATTCTAGATTCCATATCTCTCTCACTTAACTTCTCCATGCTCACTTGATGATAAGGTTGACTCCTTGAAATTCTATGTGAGAACAACATTCCATAGCCACATTTGACTCTTGGCTTGACCAACCAGATTCACACATCTTGTAAACTTCTAGCTGCACTCAATATGAGTATTTCCATGTGGATAACATCTGGAAACAATCTGATCCGGGTAAATTCCTGATACCCTTTTAACCTAGACCTTTTACTTCGGCTGATGTGTTATAATTGCATTTAATCAAAGTGTTAATGAACATAAAATAACATATGCATGTTGTAAAGAATAGGAACATAACAAGCATTAGCAATATACGATATTGATAACAGAGTTCGTCTAGGAGGGACTACGTCTCTGGGCCTCAATGTCAAGATGGTGTAGGCCACTGCATTAAGTGCTGGAAAGAGTGATGATGTACATGGATGGTATTTTCTCTGCCATAAAAGGAAAATGCCCTCACACAGGAGTGGCTAGATCTCTCCACGAGATGTTCCGCTATAGCAACTCTCGTTCACAAAAAGGACTGCTATCAATATGACACTAACTCACACATAATGACTATGAGTATCCTACCATCATGGTAACAAAGGGATCTCAATCAAAAATACATGTGGAAATGAGTATCCTGCCATCATGGCAACAAAGGGATCTCAAAAAACATAAAACAATCCATGATAGAAATTACATCTCACATCAAGAACAAGACAAGATCCCACATCAAACATCAACAGGGATCTTTATAGCACAATGCATCTCATAGCAAAGAGACAAAAAAGTACACGATCACACTACATATACCTCATATCATGTAGCTATCTAAAGAAAAGGATGATAAATTGTTGGATCGCATTGTACCATCAACCTCGTGGCATCGAATATCCTGAGGACGACTTCTCACACATTGAATGTTGACATTTGTAACTCCACTTTGAAAATTGGCCGAAAATTATAAGGCTTAGATGAAAAATTTGACTGCACCGTTGAACTCGTGTCGTCGAGAGGTATAGGATTGACTATCAATTTTCTGAATTCTAATAAAGTGAAAACATGGGCCTTAGGGAATCTTTTAGATTCCTCATAGTTTCCTCAAAGATGCTGCTCCACGGGGAATGTAGAAATCTGCAACTCAAAATAGAAATATGATCTCACCATTGAGATCCTTGTGAAAATTCAAGAAGAATGAGTATAAGGTTGACCTCATTCTGACATCGGCAAATTTCGGCCTCCAAGGAATCTGAAAGATTCCCTCAAGATTCATGAAGATTCTCCTCCACGAGGAATATGAAAAATCGTTGCTTAAAAGGAAAATATGGGCACACCATTGCACTCCCTGCAAAATTCTAGTTAAAATGCATATAAAATTTAATACATTCTGAAAACTTTACCTCCTTGGGATCAAAAGATTCCCTTGGCATCAAACATGAATCTGTCTCGAACTGAGTGCCCCAACCTACCTCCTCTACCTTGAAATCCATGCTTAGGTCTATTTTTTGGCCTGCCTTCTCTTTGCTCATGGCTCCATTGGCCTCCATGTGCCCTCATCTCTCATGTATTCTCCATCATTCTCCATGGTTTCCTTGAACCATTTGAATGGCATTTTATAATAAAGTGTGAGAATCAATAAGACAAAGTGTGAGGTTGGCACTTTGGTTGGCATAATCATATTAAGATAGTTGTTTTTCGGATTTTTTGAGTTTAAATCCCATTGAGTCCAAATATTGTTTTAAAACCCAATTTTAGTTTTATTATAGTTTTTTCAAACTATATAATATATGGAATTTGTATCTCCATATTGTAACGACTCCCAAAAACAAAAATGGAGGTTTTGTTTAATATGGAATTTAACCATATTTAAATTGATTTTTTTTACATAACAGTTTACCATATTTAAATTTATTTTGATTGTTTAATAACTATATTTAATATATAGTCATTTTTTTAATGATTTTTTTGTGTTTTTATGTGGGAAATTAAATATCATTTTGTTTTGTCTTTTCTGCAGGGGCAAGGGGCCAATGGAGGAGCGCCATGTGTCAAAATATGAGGGGATTTCCATGTGGGTCCCATGTTATTACTGGGACGCCATGTGGCATGTTGTGGGCCCCACTTCCCTTGCCTTAACAAAATTTTAAACTGCTCTAAATTTCTTATACGAGCTTGGATTGACACGTCGTTTGCATTGTTGTGATTAGGGAGATGAAATATTCAATCTAAAGTTGGTTTGAGATAAATACAAATAATTTTATTTTTAAGCTTTCATCAACCATATTTTTCCTGTGTGTGTATCTGGAGCCACCTGGATCATTCCTCCCACTGAGGAGATTGTGGTCCTCCAAAAGCATCAACAATAATTTGTAGTTGTTGTGTACTATGTTTGCACCGCAAGTGTCTTGAAAAAGGTCACCCTTCCATTTCCTTCAACTTTGTTCTTCGGAGCCTTAAGCAATGAGCCAACACATGCATCCTCTGTAAACCTATAATACAATATCCTACAAATTGCATGCTCAGATTGACTAAATATGACCCTAAAACATTTCCATACTTGCCAAGAGTTTATAACATGTACTTGATTTTCAATCTTACATCAAAATGGAAATCACACCCGAGCTATCATTGAAATACCAAAAACATCATCGTTGCATTTCGAAGTGATGGAAAACACCTCATCACTTTTACATAAAATAAATGCACTACAGGATTTATAAAACAAGGCCAAAATATCATTATCTCTAAACAAGCTTTGGAAAAAAGCATCATCACTTTTACAATTAAAAAATAGAACATATGATTTACAAACACGGCCATGACAATCTAACATGTCTAGAAAAACAATTTAGAAAAACCCCTCTTTAGCAAAGTGAATGGGCTATTCCCCTATGGGGAATTCGCTTGTCGATCAGCTCGACTGGTTTCTACATGAACATGTTTTCTTTAAGGCGTTGCTCTGGATGGAGTCTCCAACACTTGGCTCTTTGATGTCCACTTCGGTCGCAATAACTGCAATGAGTCTTCTTCCTCCATGCCTGCTTAACTAGTTTATTTTTTTGTTGTGGAGAAGGATTTTTACGCCTCATCCTCCTTTGTGCTGCCATTATTTTCCAACACTCAGCAAACACATGGTTATGTAAACCACAAAAATGACAATTTTTTCGATGCCATGATTTACGACCATGGTTATCAATATTCTTATAATCAAAATGCACTCTGGAATAGTGAGACTTGATATATCTTCCCTGGTGGTCTCTAGTGCGATCATGGTGATGAGAGATTACCTCGGCTCTTTCACTGCAACATGCACTACTAAGGGATGATGGTGAAGTGTTCCCATCAATCCTCTTCCCTGGTGAGTCCAACAATGTATGTTTGCCTTTGTTGTCCTCCTTTAGTGTATCCCAAACTTGCGTAGCGAGGTCTTTGCACAACCTCCAATGGCTGGGTTATGCCTTGGCCCTGAATGCCAAGTCCTCCTCCTTTGTACCCCATCTTGGTAAGGAGTCTCATGTCGGTTCCTATAATGGGTATCTGCACACTTCCAATAGAAATGATATCATGTGAAGATGAAACTGAAGAGAAATCAACACTGTTTACCAGCTATCGATTTTGAAACATGTGAAGAGGGCTTATCTAAGCCTTCATTGTGCTTCACCTCCTCCAAGGCCTCTGTTCCCATCAATCCTCTTCCCTGGTGAGTCCAACAATGTATGTTTGCCTTTGATGTCCTCCTTCAGTGTATCCCAAACTTGCGTAGCGAGGTCTTTGCACAACCTCCAATGGCTGGGTTATGCCTTGGCCCTGAATGCCAAGTCCTCCTCCTTTGTACCCCATCTTGGTAAGGAGTCTCACGTCGGTTCCTGTAATGGGTATCTCCACACTTCCAACATAAATGATATCATGTGAAGATGAAACTGAAGAGAAATCAACACTGTTTACCTCACGCGGGAGTGGTTGGATCTCTCCACGATATGTTCTGCTACATGAACTCTCGTTCACAAAAAGGACTCCTATCAGTATGACACTAACTCACACATAATGACTATGAGTATCCCGCTAGTATGGTAACAAAGGGATCTCAATCAAACATACATGTGACAATTAGTATTTCATCATCATGGAAACAAAGAGATCTCAAATAACATAAAACAATCCATGATAGAAATTACATCTCACATCAAGAACAAGACAAGATCCCACATCAAACATCAACAGGGATCTTTACAACACAATTCATCTCATATCAAAGAGTAAAATAAGTACATGATCACACTTCATATACCTCACATCCTAGAGCTATCTAAAGAAAAGGATGATAAACTATTGGATCTGGTTGTACCATCAATCTCGTGGTGTCGAATATCTTGAAGACGACTACTCACACATTGAATGTTGACACCTGTAACTCCACTTTGAAAAGTGGCCGAAAAATATAAGGCTCAAATGAAAAATATGACTGCACCGTTGAACTTGTGTCGCCGAGAGGTGTAGCATTGACTGTCAATTTGTTGAATTCCGACAAAGAGAAAATATGGGCCTTAGGGAATCTTTTAGATTCCCCCTAGATTCCTCAAAGATGCTTCTCCATGGGGAATCTAGAAATCTGCAGCTCAAAATAGAAATATGATCTCACCGTTGAGATCCTTGCGAAATTTCAAGAAGAATGAGTATAAGGTTGACCTCATTTTGACACCAGCAAATTTCGGCCTCCAAGGAATCTGAAAGATTCCCTAAAGATTGCTAAAGATTCTCCTCCACAGGGAATCTGCAAAACTGTTTCTCAAAAAGAAAATATAGGTGAACCATTGTGCTCTCTGCGGAATTCTGGTTAAAATGCATATAAATTTTAATACATTTTGAAAATTTTACCTCCTTGGGATCAAAATATTCCCTTGGCATCAAACAAGAATCTGTCTCGTACTGTGTGCTCCAACCTACCTCCTCTGCCTCGAAATATGTGCTTAGGTCTGTTGTCCGACCTTCCTTCTCTTTTCTCATGGCTCCATTGGCCTCCCTGTGCCCTCATCTCTCATGTATTCTCCATCATTCTCCATGGTTTCCTTGAACCATTTGAATGACATTTTATAATAAAGTGTGAGAATGAATAAGACAAATTGTGAGGTTGGCACATTGGTTGGCATAAGCAAATTAAGATTGTTTTTTATGGGAGGTTTTGAGTTCAAATCCCATTGAGTCCAAATATTATTTTAAAACCCAATTTTAGTTTTAATATAGTTTTTTCAAACTATATAATATATGGAATTCGTATCTCCATATTGTAATGACTCCCAAAAACAAAAATGGAGGTTTTGTTTATTACGGAATTTAACCATATTTAATATGATTTTTGTTACATAACAATTTACCATATTTAAATTGATTTTGATTGTTTAATAACTATATTTAATATATAGTCATTTTTTTAATGTTTTTTTTCTTTTTTTGTGGGAAATTAAATATCATTTTGTTTTGTCTTTTCTGCAGAGGCAAGGGACCAATGGAGGAGCGCCATGTGTCAACAGTTGTGGGGCTTTCCATGTGGGTCCCACGTGCTTACTGGGACACCATGTGGAATGTTGTGGGCCCCACTTCCCTTGCCTTAACAAAAATTCAAAATGCTCTAACTTTCTTATACAAGCTTCGATTGATGCGATGTTTGCACCGCTGCAATCAGGGAGACGAACTCTTCAATCTGAAGCTGATTTGAGAGCAATCCAAACACTTTAATTTTTGAGCTTTCATTAGCCCTATGTCCTGTGTGCGTCTCTGGAGCCACCTGGATCACTATCCATATGTCTTGTTTATCTTCAAACTTGTGTGAACCTATTCAACTTAGGATTTGGCTGCAGAAGTGCTAGTTAGATGAAGAATAAGCATCTTTCAGTAGCTATAGAAAATTTTCAATCAATTTCACAATGAAATCATAGACTATGAGCCAAGAGTGGATGATGTGATTTTATTATAGTTGTGCATGACCTAGATGATCTATAATTCATGGATGATGTAAAAATGTGTACAAAATGGATGAAAGAAAGAAAAAAGGTTTGTCAAAAACAATCCAAAGGTTCAACAAGAAGTATCATCTTGCAATTGGCTATGGGTTGTCTCCAATTCATTCTTCAATCATCTATTCTTTGTTTGCAATTATGTAATGATAATTTTTAATTCATTTAATTCTTTACAAGTTTTTTTATGAAATTCTTCCAAAATAAATGACATTTTCCTCGTGTATCTCCTACAATTTCTAGAAAACTAAGGCTTCATCTTTATCTAACATACCCATCTTCGATAGAGGGAAAGAGTATAGACTCAGTTGAAAAGTTTCATATGCCAATGAATGAACCCAAACATGACTAACTTGAATCAACAACAAAATGGAGACAATGTTGGTCTAGAGTCAAGTAAGCAATGAGCATACAAAGGCCATGTAATAATAATAGAAATAATGTACAGTATTAGACTAGTTTACTTATGCTAAGTTGAGCATATTCTAATCCAATGGGATTAAGACAATAAATAAGGCCTTATATTTGTACACGCCAATTCAAACCTAGGAACCAAACTTGCAAGTGGTTTGAAATGTGGATTGGCTACAAAATAGGAAATTTTATTATTACAAGTAAAGTAAAAGCCATTCTATTCAGACTCTCAAATAAAACTCTAATCCAGAACCCATAACCAAAAGGAGCTTCCACGGCTAGGTGATATTTGATGGGAAACTGGTGCAATGACATTTGGTTTCCAATCATGTTGTAGTTGCATCCATCCACCTTCCAATCGATCATATACCTATGGAAACCCAAAATCAAATTATGAGTTAGTAATGGGTGTATTTGAGCCACCATTCAATCAAACCATCCTCCATTTTGGCAATAAAAAAAGGTAGGTTGATTACACAAGTCTAATGCGTATTTGAAATCCAATCGAAAAAGATCCAAGTGACAGTAAAGGCTTATGTCAAATGAGTCTCAATCTCTAGTTGATGAGCAAGAAAAAAACCTAGAAATGTTGAGGGGAACCACAATAAATTTCCAAATAACAAGGGTTTAGTCAAACCACAACCCACAACCAATGTCGCAAGAGATACATGGAGTTGATCATAGGTAAAATTGTCCGAAGGAGTCAATTCCAAGTCGATGCTTATAAAGTAATGCCATAATTGACATCTTAAAAGGTCCACACACAATATTCAGCTGATCGTATACAAATATTCACGGTAGCTCATGTGGTCAACCCAAATCACTACCAACTTCCATGAGTTAGGGCATATGAAACTGTAAAATCAATATCGACCATATTCCAAAGAAATCCTTAACATAAACTTAATATATGCTTGGCAATAACATAGTGGAAACCAACCACTTCTACATAACCCAAATCATGAACTTGACTCTTACCTCATGTTAGAAAATTTAAGTGGCAACAAAAGTGAGAAAACAAGATTCCAAGAACAATTGTGGTGTCTAAATACACCATTGCATTGAACCACAATAAGAAAGCTCCATAAGAACACAAATTATCTCCAAGGTCCCATTAGGATAATGATCCAAAATATCATCTATAAATAGGTACAAGTAGGCAATGAACCAATAACCATGGGACCACATAAGTCATAATAATCCACAATTGTTCATAAAACATGGATATAAAATCTAAAGTGGACAGAGTCAATGCATATGTTAGTCGACAATTAATTCTTTCAAATGGTTAACACATTGATATCACAAGCATAGGTTACCAAAGAACCTATGATTCCAACATTTTTGATATATTTTGTCTTCACACAAATTAGAAGCTTAAAATATGTACATATTTTGTTCTTGCTATACTTTTTATCACCTTAACCATTTTATAAAAAAATACATGTTGCTCTAGTACAACATGAGATCTACAATCTAAAAATAATAATTGATTATGCCCTCATAGCTTGCATTAACATATTTCCCTGCAATTTCGGGGATATAGTGAATTCTTTATATATGTTGATGATGATGATTAATGCCCGCTAAGACCTATATGGTATACCCATGATGTGAGAAGGTAAGAGATTAATCAAAATCCTTTAACATTTTATTTCTATGATCAAGAGAAGTGAAAGAAGCGTTCATAGATCACCATAGTTTGGTTGAGTTAAAAGGTCAAAAGGTTGGTAGTGAAAAAAATATTTTTAAAATTAGATCGAATGTGAGTGTATTAAGATGTAAAATATAAGAGAAATTATTTTTCATCTTCAACCTTCTTAGGATCGCACATGTGACAAACTCTTTCATCCCATGGCATTTTGGGAGTTGACCAATGCCTAGTTTCATTATGAAGCTCATGAGAATTAGTTCTAATATTGGTAGTGTTTATTTTTTATTATCATTAAACAGAGAGATAATTTTGGCTTTTGAGATAGGGGCTAATCACCTCCTTATATTATCGTATTATTTCCCCACAATTTCTCCTTAAATTTGGAAGCAACACTATTTTTAATATTATACAAATTATGCAAGATGAATCCTCCTTTATTGACCAATGATCTAGCCAAGACTAGGCATCCTTATACCACCCTCACTTGAGCCAAAGGAGGGGGATTTGGCTAGACTTAGGATTTTTTTTAGGAAACCTCTTAGCATCCATCTTGTATAAATTTTTCTTATACATAAGATACCTAGTCATAACCATGATTTCTATGGGAGAAAGGATTGGTTCAATCAGACGAATAATGTATGGAGTAATTCATTTAAGAGTCTTGAGGTTGTATGTTACAAATTTTCTTTTGATATATTCAATATTCCTCCATAACTCTCTTGATATACAGTAACACAAACATCACATCCATATAAAATAAAAGGAGTGACGAGAATATCAAGGAGGAGATTTTTTTATCCCAAATCCAAAGATCCAAACTTACAATTGATTTTAAGCCCATAACAATCTTTTCAACCTCCATTTATCATTTTCTCAATGCTATAACTCCAATTAAGCTTATGATGGATGACTATTCTTAGATATTTGTATGAATGAACTCCCTCCAAAGAGTTGTTATCATAAATAAAAGTATCATAGGTGATTAATGCAGACCGAATTCATACTGGATTAAGCTAAAATTTCCTTTAATTTCTTCATATGCCCTGGCATTAGCACCCAAAATCTATATGACTTCGCATTAAATCCAGTGCACAAATGTGGGATTCACCCTTTTCATAACCTCACCTTGGCCGTTTTTCCTTGGTTTAATTCTTAACACCAACTTTGGTTAGAACGCATGTGACCATATGTTTGTCCTATACTTTTCTAACAATGAACACTTCTTTAACACTTGTAACTGCCTGATACCCCAAGACCGAGACAGAAACTGACAATAATTTTCCCCATTAACAGACAATCTCATCCCTCACTCCTCAGTTGAATATATCGGTCCTCGGTTGAAAATATCGGGGTCACATCCTACCAAAGCCCTAATACTTATATGACAACAAATTTGAAAGGTTTCCTACTCTGTTAATTGATGTATCGCTCTATTTATTCTCGGCTTGGTCCAAGGGTGACTCACACTTAAACTTATACAATTAAAAGCCCAAAGGCTAAGACATGAATTAAGTAAGCAGAACAAGGTTATCTCTACTCCTTTTGTTAACCTTTCACATGGATACACACACACTTTAGATGCATCGAACTATTATTATAAGGAGAAACTACAAAGAATTATGGTCAATCTACGTAAAGGAAATTCCCTTGATTGCTAATAGAGTGAACAAAATGATTCCAAAACATGGATTTTATAACATCTAAACATAGGATTTTAACAGTTTTGCAACTCAATAGAACACACATAAAATCCAATCCTTTATTAACTCAAATTATAACTTAAGTACATATTCAGAGTTCATTCATATCCACTGAGATAGGATTAAATGAGCCATTTTTGGCTTATGACCAAGTTTTGAGCCTTATTAGGCTAAATCCAACAAAATACTAAAATAAGGAATTACATTGCAATTTTAAAACTAATTCAACCTAATCTACTTAATAAAAAGTAATATTTAAGGAACAACTCCTTTGGTATAATTTATTTGACCTTCTTGAGGTCAATTTGGATTTTGACAAATGCCCTTGCATCATATTCCCAAAGAACAAATTTCCTCATGAGTTCAAGTCCATGAGGTCTTCAACTGAAGTGTCACTTTTATGCACTAAGGTAGCATTCATCCAAGTAGAATCTACTATTGAATGGTTCTTACGCTTGACCAAGTACTTGTGTTACTCATTACCCCTTGTCTTCTTAATCACTCTCTTATCCAAAATCTTCTTAGGCTATAAAGGCTTGACTAGTGGCAACTAATTTTGCCACTGAATTTGTTGTTTTTCAATATCATCTATTGTCTAGGCTACTTCATTTATCCAATACTTGTACAAACATTGAACATTAAAGATAGGAGAGATGCCAATCCATGGTGGAAACTCTATCTCTTCGGCAATAGATGAAAATATTTTGAGGATTTAGCAAGGGCCTATCTTCTTTAGCTTCAATTTGTTATACTCACCCCTAGGAAATCATTATTTCCTTAGATGTGCCAAAACCAAATCATCTACTTCAAAGTTTTGTTCTCTCCTTTTTATATCCACTCTTATTTTGTAATTTAGGTTGCTTTCTTGTAGTTTTTGTTTGAATTCCTCATGGATTTCTTGCATGGGTGTGGAAAAATCTTTCCCTTATGCACTCATTTGTTTATCTTGGCCTAAATTTATAAGTTAATGAAACCCCTTGGGTGCATTCCATATATTATTTGAAACGGAATATAAGATGTACTCCTATTTGGAGAATCTTTGTAGGAAAATTTTTCTTGAACAAGCACTTGATCCCAATATTTGGGATGCTCTCCAACCAAACTCCTTAATATATCCCCCAATCTCTTACTGACAAACTTAGTCTATCCATTTTTTTGGGTGATAAGCTGAGCTAAAACTCAACCCTATTAGAAGCTTCTTCCATAAGGTCCTCCAAAAATTCCCTAAGAACTTGGCATCTCTATTTAAGACAATACTCTTGGGTATCCCATATAGTCTTACCACTTATTTAAAAAACAAGTTAGAAACATGTGTAGCATCACTAGTCTTAAAGTAGGGAATAAAAAAAACCATTTTTAGAATCTATCAACCACTACAAAGATCGAATCATTACATTTTTTTGTCCTCGGTAAACCCATTGTGAAATCCATAATTACATAATCCCAGGGTCTACTTGGAATTTGTAGAGGGGTATACAAACTTGAGTTTTGACTCTTCCCTTTTGCATGTTGACAAATTCCATAGTTATTTACAACATTCTGCACATCAATCCTCATCTTTGCCCAAAAGAAAAAATGTCAAAAATGATCATAAGTCTTTATCATGCCCAAAATTTCCACTTACTCCTCCACGATGTTTCTCTTTGATTAAATTTTCCCTCATTGAACACTTTGGGATGCAAATTTGATTGTTTTTTAACACTAGTACACCCTACAACGTGTATTCAATCCACTTACTTTTCTCCCTGACTATTGGACTCTTACATGCTTCATAAGCCTCCTTAAATTCTACATCATCTTCATACAATTTCCTCATAAAATCGAAACCCATTCCATGTACTTTATTCTCCTGCATTATGAAGCTCCTCATGCTCAAGGCATCTACAATCTTGTTAGCTTGGCCATTGATGTGTTTTAATACAAAAGTAAATCTTTTCAAGACCTCTATTTGTTTAACATGCCATTGGTTCAAATTTGGTTGTTGCATTATATATTATAAGGCATGATTATTTGAATGCAATATAAATTCCCTTGCCATTAAATAATGCCTCCACTTCTTGAATTCTTGGACAAAAATATAAAATCCCTTTTCATAGGATGAGTACCTCTTCCTTGCTTCATTCATCTTCTCACTGAAATATGTTATAGTCTTCTCCTCGTGACCCTGTATAACTCTAATTACTTCACCACTTGCATCACATTTCACATGGAAATGTTTATTAAAATTTGGTAGTATCAAGACATGTTGCTATGTGATCTTCTTTTTCAATAACTGGAATCCCTTCTCAGCTTTTGTAGTCTATTTCAATGGTTGTTTATCCTTCTTTATGGTTTCTACGATTGGAGCACTTAACCTGCTAAAGTTTCTAATAAATGTTTTGTAAAATCTTGTCAATCCATGAAAACTTCTAACTTAAAAAAAATTCTTGGGAGAGGGTCATTCTATAATTGCTCTTATATTTTCAAAATCCATATTCAATCCAACTCCATATATGACAAAACCAAAGTAAATAAGTTTTGTTTTTAGGAATGAACATTTCTTTAAATTAATTAATAATTTCTGCAGCGACAAATCTTCTAGAACATACCTTAAATGCCTCAAATACTCTTCTTTACACTAACTATACACCACAATTTCATCTTAATACACAATCACAAATTTCCCTATGAATTCCTTTAACACTTCATTCATTAATCTCATGAAGGTGCTAGGTCCATTGGATGACCCAAATCAAATTACCATCCATTCATAGAAGTCATCATTGGTTTTAAAAGTTGTCTTCTATTCATCTCCTTCTCTAATTCTGATTTGATGGTATACACTTTTCAAATCTACCTTAGAGAAACATTTGGAACCTCTTAAGAAATATAATAAATCATCTATGTTGGGTAAATGAAACCTATACCTAATTTTGATCTTATTAATAGCTCTTGAGTCTATATGCATCCTCCATCCATCGTTTTTTTTTTTGGACTCAATATTGTTAGCACAACACATGGGCTCAAATTTTCTCTAATCAGTCCCTTGTATAGCAGCTCCTGAATTTGATTTCTGAATTTCTCGAGGATTCATTCTATATGCAGACTCATCCGATATAATTTCTCCAAGTATCAAATCAATTGATTAGGTAATTCATCCACAATTATATCATTATACTCATTCAACATTTCTTAAATTTCAACAGGAAAATCTACAGTTATAGTTGTTGTAAGTGTTACTCTAGGTTGGAAAACTAAAGAAAAACTTACCTCATTCTCTTCAAATTGCTGCAAGAACTCCTTTCCACTCAAAAACAATGCCTTTGGGTCATTATCTTCTATTGTATCTTCTTCATGTAATGGTACCAATTTATGGTTTATTCCATCCTTTTGTAACTTATAAGTATTCCTCTTCCCCCCATGCATGAAATTCCTTTCAAATTACCATGGTCTACCCAAGATAATGTGACACACATCCTTTAGCATGACATCACATAATATTTTATCCTTGTAGATGCCAACCTACAACTCTGATTCACACTTCTCATTCACCAACAATTGATGTCCATTTTGAAGCCAAGACACTTTGTAGGGTGTCGAGTGTTTGATCTTCTTCAAATTCAGTTTTTCTACCACTTCCATGGATACTAGTTTTACCTGTGTTGTCGCTATAAATAAAAACCTTTCAAAATTTTCCTTTGAATTTGAAAATAGTCCTAAATAACTCCTTCGTCTGAGCTGACTCAATGTCATCTCTCTCTAGCGTCAATAACACCTTATTCAATAATGGGAACTCCCCTATCTCAGGTACAATTTTTGCTTCTTGTGCCTTCACCCATCCTTCTTCTATTTGGGAAATTATAACATTTCCTTGCCTTGTACCTTCATTTTTTGTGTACTAAAACAATTTTTGTCCCATATTTCCACACCAGTATCATCTAAACCCTCTTCCTCTTCATCTACTTCTTCCTCTAGAAGAACCTATTCTACCTTTGGACTCATCTCCTAATTTTTATTGTTGACTTGGCCTACTGGCTACATATCTTTGTGTTGTAGATCTTCCTCTGCCAAGTTTTTGTCCTCTTCCTCTAATAAAACTCTTGCCTCTACCAGACTACTTCCTCGCAAGCTTCTCCTCATCTTTCAAAGCAAGTTAATATGATTTTTTTTCATTTTTAGGAGATAACACACTTATTTCATCTTAAATTTCTAACCAAATGCCATTCATATATATGTTTGTCTTTTCTACAATATATTCTACATAACCCACTCTTATATTCACCTTATAAAACTCATATGTGTATACCTTTATAGACATTAATATTTTCCTAATATTTTTCATTTTTCATAATAGAGAAATATAATAATCTCGAGGAAAAATATTACATATGATTTTTGGAATCATTTTGTCCCAACTCTTAATATTCTACTTGTTCTTTCATTTCCTTTCATCTTACACACCATCCCACCATAAAGCTACATGTCCCTTCAACTTGGTGAAAAAAAAATTTTACTTTCTTTTCATCTTCAATTTCTTCATTTTCAAGGAACTTATCCATGTCATTGATATAGTCCAAAAGCTCTTTAGGATTCAAACTTCCATTGTAAGTAGATACTTCAGGATTAGGCCTTGAGGCCGATCCAAGGACTACTCTCAACATTTTCAGTTCAGTTGTCTCCTCATCTATTGCTTCTTCTTCTTATCGAGACTCCTCCTCTAGCTCACTCATGTCTCCAGCTTTAGGATCCCTTGCCTCTTAGCTTCCATGGCCTCTAGCCTTGCCTCCAAACATTGCATCATTTTTATTACATTAGCATTGGATATAGGTCTTCTTCCTCTTTGACCTTCTCGACCAACTCTATGAGCCATGACTTCTTGTTCCTAGACGTTGATGTGGGATCTACTTTGATACCACAAATGGTGTAGTCCGAATACCTATTAGAGAAGGTCACTCTTTCCGTTAATTTCTTCGTATGCCCTTGCACTAGGACCCACATTCTATATGAATTTGCACTAAATATAGTGTACAATTTTGGGCTTCACCTTTTTCCTAACCTCGGCTTGGTAGCTATTCCCAAATTTAATGCTTAACACCAACTTGGGCGGGAACGCATATGACCATAGATATGTCCACACCCTTATTTCTCGTCTTGGCATTTTCTAACAATTACTAATTCTTTAACATTTGCAATTGCTTGATACCTTAAGACCAAGGCGAAAACTAACAACAACTTCCCCCCATCAATGGATGATCTCGTCCCTTGCTCCTCGACTCAAAATCTCGGTCCTCGGATGAAAATATTAGGGTCATGTCCTACCAAAGCATCGATACTTATATGGAGACACATGAAAAAGGTTTTCGGCTTCATCAATTGATGTATCTCTCTATTTCTTCTTATCTCGGTCCAAGAGTGACCCACGCTTAACACTTAGAAAATTAAAAATCCAAAGGTCAAGATATGAATTAAGTAGGCAGAACAAGGTTGTCTCTATTAACCTTTCGCGGGGTTACACACACATTTTAGATGCTTTGAACTACTATGCCAAGGAGAAACAACAAAGAATTATGGTTGATCTGTGCAAATTAAATTCCTTTCATTGCTAACATAGTGAACATAACAATTCCAAAATAGGGACTTTATAAGATCTAAACAGAGGATTTTAATATTTTTACAACTTAATAACACACACGTAAAATCCAAAGGATTTTAATAGTTTTACTCGCAATAGCACATATGGAAAATCCAATCCTTTATTCACTCAAATGCTAACTTAAATACATATTCGGGGTTCATTCAAATCCATTAAGATAAGATCAAATGAGCTATTTTTGGCTTAATATGACCGTATTTTGAGCCTTATTAGGTTAAATCTGACAAAATACTAAAATGGGGAATCACATGGAAATTTTAAAACTAAGTTAAACTAATCTACTTAATAGAATGCAAGATTTAAGGAACCAACTCCTTTGGTAAAAAATTTATGACCTTCTTGAGGTTAATTCCGGTTTTGACCAATGCCCTTGCGTTAATGATTTTTTGGATTTAATTATCTAGACTTTAGTTTTATCGGTATTTACAATCATATCCATCTTGGAGTAGAAATCTTAGAGGATTCTAATTTGTTTGCTAAAATCGTAATGGGTCCTTGCCGAAAGAATAATATAATTAGCGTAAAGTAGAAGAGTTATGACCATACTAGTGAGTGTGGGTCATTACAACTTGAATCATTTAAACATTCTTCCAACTTACCAATATATAATACAAAAAAGGTAAGGGATAAGGGACACCCTTGCTTTCTCTAATATTGCATTTAATTTCTTCCTACCAACCCTTAGTGGTCCTAATCTTGGCAATAAAAATTGGAGAAATTTTGAGGTCCAAAATGGGCATCCTAAGAAATATTATAAAATAATAGTGGAAATAATAAAATAAAATTAGATTACATCATCCAATTTTAGAGGTAAAAATAAACAACTACTTTTTCAACTTATCTCCCTACGGTTTTACTCAAATTTTGAGTAAGAGAACTCGTTGGATGCAGAATTTACTTTCTCATGCAAGGAGTACTCATGTTGCATACTTTCATTGCATCCTGCTACACGAAAAATGAGAAATACATGAAAAACATTATTGTAATCACATTTTTTCATGTATTTCTCATTTTACGTGTAGCGGGGTCCATCAAAAGTATGCAACATGGGTACCACTTGGATGAGGAATTAAATTATGCATCCAATGAGTGCTCCTGCTTGAAATTTGAGTAAAACAGCAGGGATATAAGTTGAAAATACGAGTTGAAAAAGTAGTATTTTTTTATTTTATTTTGAAATATTTTTACTTTTTTACTTAAAAAACAGTGAATTATCCCCCATGGTTGACATCATTATCTTGAATCCTATTGGTTCTTATAAAGTTGATTTTGGTTGTACATTTTTGTTTTGAGGCTCATTTTAGACAACAAAATTTCTCTAATGATTGTCGTACAATCTTTTCATAGCAACCCTCAACTCGAGACGAACAATTATCTCTTCTGGCCTCTTCCATAGCTTTGTTCTAGGAATGATGTCAAATTTTTTCTAATGTCCAAAATAAGAAAAGATACTAGTTTGTCATTGCGGAATTCCTCTACAACTATCCTAAGAGTAATAAGATAGTCCACAATGGAATGATATTCTCTAAACCTAGCTTGGCCTTTAGCTCCTTTACCATGGGTTTCAAGCCAAAGGCTAATATTATTTTCCAAAATAAGCCCGTACAATTTGGCTAACTTATGACTAATCATAATGGTCCTATAATTAGAGGGAATGCTTTTATCCCCACTTTTAAATATATGCACAATAAGGCTCTGTGTCCAAGACTTAGGAAATCCTTGCTTCACTACTAAATGAAAGAGCTTTTTTATGTTTAGGATGAGGATAGATTCTCCTATTTTAAAATTTTCAGCTTGGTAACCTTCAATGTGCTTAGCTTTCCCATTAGAGAGCTACTTGACCCAAATTCAATGTCTTCCAAGGAAAAGATATCATCCTCTATAGGGGAATTCAAAATAATTTCCATGGTGTTAGGGGATTCAAGAGGTTTTTAACTAAATATTCCAATTCCTCAAGGGAATGAAATGATTTTGTGTAGTATTATGAATAATAATTTTCCTCCAAAACTTTCAAGGATAAGACATAGAGAGTTGCAATATATGTTCTTACTTTCTACTTATATAGTATATTTACTTTATTTTAATAAGAAATTTGTACATATTTATCTTATCAAGTTTTATGGTTTCATCATGAGAATCCCTCGTCAATTTTTAGCAATTTTACAATAACTATCATAGTAAGGGTTGGGAGTGGTATTATTTTTTTTTATATAAAAACTTAATGGTAGAGAACTTGCTAATTGTAGAAAAGAGAGTTGTATTAAAATTATGACAGAGGTTTTTAATGTTATCCTTGTAAGTTAAAAAGTGTAAATCCCTATTTAAATCTTTTAAAAGGAGATCCATTTTGCTCTTATCGAAAAGGAGGGAGCTTTGACTCTCATAATTCTTATGCATATGCTTGTTTTGCATGGAAAAGTTTAGAATTAAGGTTAAATGTCTATGATCATAGTCAAGCACATGGTCATTTAGGAGGTCAAAGTTTACAATTTGGTTGGAAATAGGGATCTCGTTTATCATAATCCATGACACTACTTATGAGACCATGAATACAAGCCATTTGGTTGGAGTTTTGCCACTTGATTGCATCATTGCAAATTATATGGTAACAAATAAATTCTCGGCTAGCTCTCAAGAGCTTCTTTTGAAAAATTAATTGTGCATAAAAACAACACATTATTTGCAATTTTACAAAAAAAAATTAAGGAAATTCTATCATTTTGGCTCCAATGCTTGTACTAATGGGAACATATACATTATATTTTGCATGAAAAATAACATATCATTGTTAGAAAAACTCAAATTTCAGTCATTTTTTTGTTTGTTTGTCAAGTTATATGTGATCTTTTAGGCTTCACCTATGGCTTGAGGATTCCCGACCCAGGGCCATCTAAGCCCTTACCTGACTGGATTTTTTATAAGAAATTTATTAATTTTTTCAGAGTTGATAAGAAATTTCATTAAGCATGATAATCACCAGGGAGATATCGTAATCAGTATGCCTCAATTAATAGTACAGATGGAGATTAGAGTAGTGCCCAAGTTTCTGTTAATCTATTGTGAGGAAAGGAAGGAGTCATATTTACGCCGGAGGCGTTTTCTTTGCGGGCTTGGGGTGAGCACACACTGTTCACCCCAGCCGTGTGCTCACCCCAGCCAATGAGCAGTGTTTCTCAACGCCCTTCTATCTGGTTATATTTTGACAGGTTGCGAAACAGTATTGGGTGAGGTCGCCGTCGTGGGTGGGTGTTTAATTCGTCTTGCCCGTCTGGCTGTCCTCTGGCCATCCTCAATGAGATCGTCGACGCTGTGGAAAGCCATGGGCAGAGCTTGATCACCACAGTGGCTTGCATCCAAGCTAGCCGGATTGATCTTGAAGTTGCAGAATGTCCTGAAAATCAAAAGCCTCTGCTCGTCTGGTGCAAAGTAACGCTCTGGGAGCCCAATAAACAAATAATCAGTTAGTTGCAGATTCATAGGAGTGTTCCCTCTGGTATTGAGTCGGTGGATGAGCCTCTCCAATGTGGGTATTGAAAACAACATCGTTGATATTTGAATCAAGGGTATGGTCTTGCGGAAGGCCGTCTGGAATGCATTCAAATTTTATAGGGATATTAAGTCGTTGCAGAGAGTCCTTGGCTTGTATTAGTTTCTGATAATTGAAGTTGAAAGTAACGAATGTGACCAGCAATCCTCTGGAGGCGATGTTCTTGGAGAACTGTAACATTGGATTCGTGTGGCTCGTTGCTGGGTATGACAATACCATCATGTGCACCTTCAAATTTTTTTGATCCATCTCCATGACTGCAATGCAAGCGCTGCAACTGATTACCTTTATGTATAACCACACAGGAACAACCACAGCGAGGCGTACAAATTTATAGAGTGGAGATAGGAAATTGGGAGTAGAGCTTGTGGAGAGACGGCGAGTCGGCAATTTCCGTCCATCCAACATAAACACATGTGAAGACTATGGCGGTGATATTGGCACTTGTAGAAATCCACAAAGACTAGAATGTGTAATAGATGGAACTTAACCTGCATGTCTTTTAAACAATTTTACTGCTGCATGTGACCAAATCCTAACGCAACAAGAACGAAACCAGTGTTAACATTGAGGCTTTAACACATGTTATTGATAAGAAAAATATACATCCACACTAACGAACGAAAAACTTTCTTGTTTCGCCTACAACACATCCGCCCCAAACAAATTTTATGAGCTGATTCTGTAAAAATTGGTAGATAAAAAACTATAGAGATCTCCTCTATTGTACATACGCCAGTGTCTGAGTAGGGAATTGGGCGTTCGATTCACTCAATTGATTTTATATTTAAACCACGACCCAGAATCTTGTTAGAGACTGAGTACTGAATGTGTCAATCCTGTGAGAAGAGTTAACCAGGACCGATGAGCTGACTCTTTTATTAAGGGCACAAACAAATTTAACCATTCACGTTGAATATAAAAAAAAATCTGCATTTACACCCTGTTTGATCGTAGCGATGAAACTAAGTTCGAACCATAGCAAGAAGGCGTGGTGAAATCAAGATCAGAGAAGGGTGGAACGGTGGTCTGCAAGAGTGGAGGAGTAATGTAAAAGGGAGACACAGTTACCGTTGGATCCAAAGGATCAACGGACGCGATCAAATGGTGAGATGGTGCGGCGGAGTTAAACATAAGAAAGAACGGAACCTTGAGTCGAGAAGGAACCGTGAAGTGAACAGGAAGTGCGGATTCAAAAATTAAAACCGGTAGCAATTAACTGTTTCTCCTTTTGAATTTATATATAATCAAAATATCGCTAAAATTAATAATAATAATAAAACAATTAAACGATTAAAATTAAAATTACTATATATTTACAATTAAATTTTTTAAATATAACTAAAATTAACAAAATTATCTTAAAAACTTAAAACAATTAAAAGTTACCATTTTCCAAAATGGATGCACGATTTAAAAAAGAAGAATTGATAATCTTCAATTTTTTAATATAACTAAAATTAATAAAATTACCTTAAAAACTTAAAACAATTAAAGAGTTACCATTTTCCAAAATGGGTGTACAATTTAAAAAAGATGAATTGATAATCATCTTCCATTAAATTCAAAGGTGAAAAGGTCATTGTCAAGACAACCAGGTGAAGAGTGGTTTAAATGGACGCTAGGTGACCGATGGTTTTCTTTATATTAACAATAATCTCTGATTTGAATTTGTAGCACTAATATTGGGTATCTTGGTTTATGATGGGTCAAATTTGAGCGACGATAATCAGCGCGAGCTTCAATTTGTGGCAACCAATATCAATTGAATTTCTGTTTCCTTTTACTCAAATAGGTCAATGAGCCTCATCAATGCGAGCTAAGTAATGTTTGCTCAACAAACTCTCAAAATCATTTTTCTCTTATTGATAGCACAACATAATTCTTCCTCCTTTCGGCGTTCCCTTGCACCTCTGGGTGCAATCGCTAGTAGTTAGTTCTTTGATGATTGCAGCATCTCGGAGCGATGGAATTCATAATGGCAAGTTGGAGGTTGCATGTGGTTGCGCAGTGATTGCAAGCATAAATTGGGGAGCATTTGTCCCTATGCATGAGTCCTGGTGTTCAAGGAAAATTTGGGTAGAAGAATCCTCTGAGAAACAAACTGATGTTTGGGTCTGTTTTCAGGGTGGTGTCCCGTCGTTGTAGAGGCTTGAAGCTCAGCGATGAACTTCAAGTGACTCTCTTTCGTGGCGAGCTCAGTCTGTGGCTAAAACACCATTGTAGTCGGGAAATTTGGTGTATCACCCTCTCCGGTGCCGAGGTAAAAATTTCAATTTTTTTAGGGAGTCGTCTAACGAGCCGGAGGAATTGCCCGGACGGTCAAAATTGGCCGGAATCCGGGCCAAAAAAATTTAAAAAATCTTGCAGAAACAGTGTTTGAATCTTGATTTTGACATTGGAAATGGATTCAGCACCATCAAAAACCTGTAGGACACCAAAAATATTAAACTTTGATAGTTATAACATGGATTTAGAAAAATTCCTGCCGAATTTTCTGAAAATCTTATCGGAATTTTCATGATTTTCAGGGCGATTCCTCTGGCTAGTTAGACTACGGCTTTTTTTAGTGCTCTGTTCCATGTAAAATTTGCCGAGCTCTTCTTGCGCTATATTGGAAAATTTCAAGGTTTTCAGTGGCAGAGTAATACCCATCACCTTAGTTTTCGGACGTGTTTCCACAATTGGGTATGTTTCTTTCCTTTGGCATTCCTGGCCTTTCGGTCGTGCCCTTGATAGTTTTGGAAGGTCCTTTGATTTCACCCTTGTCTCGCTCGGTCCCTCGACTTTTTATGGTCTCTTCTCTTCAAAATTTCAAATCTCTCTCCAATGGATTCAAGCCCATCTCCATCAGATTCATCTGCGTCTACAGTATGTGACCACTGGAAGCAGGAGCATGAAGCCATTAACTCTGAAATATACAACCTCCATGTCATGATCTACCAGCAAAAAGCCCCGGATAAGCCCCGGATTTCCAGACCTTGGATGTTATTGAATCTCGACAACAGAGATTTTTGAGATTGAAGGACGAGGTGGATTTCCAGACCTTGGATGTTATTGAATCTCAACAAGAGAGATTTTCGAGATTGAAGGACGAGGTGCACCTTCGAGCCCACCAATGGAACCAATTCCGTAATGACTGGTTATAAATGTTTATGGTTTATGTTTCAATTTTGTCTGATCTACACCTATAGACAAACAAGGATGCATTGCATTCGGCATACCTGCCGCATAAATGTAGCTCTCTGGTTTCTTAGTCTGTACAAATATAACCACGCGCTAACCACGCGCTAAGGTGCCATATCTCGCTTGAATGAATACCCCTATTCGTTTACCTTGCTTTGATATAAAAACGACTTCAAACCAACTTTGATGTAAAACACAAAGTCCATAAAATAGAAACTAGCAGTTGTCCCAGAAGGTGCAAAGAGAGACCGATAGGAGTGTTATCTTGAAGTATTAACTTGAAGTAATTGTAGTTTGATTTGAAATAATAAAGGTGCAAAGAGATGCCTATAGGATCTTTAAATTGAAGAAGTTATATTTCAGTTTCCATAATCAATCTTATAAGCTATTTTGTAGTGTAATTTTTTAATTTTTTTAAAATTATAAGTTTAAAATTTCTTATTTTGGAATTTATATCTAATGCCAAGAGGTCTAGAGTTAAATCTATTATATAGTAACTTATGTTTTGACTTGTTGTTAATGAGTTTGAATGAGTTAATTTTCTTAATAATGGACTAAACAAATTGATTGAAGAGTAAAACATATTTATCCAACTACTTATGGACCAATGTTAATGTTATCCATCTCAAAGTGTAGGGCACTTAAGAATCAAGAATTAGTGCAATGGAGTGGAAATCTAGGTCAAGATTACCTATAGAAAGAACATAGAAGGAGCCTTGGTTTCAATTGAGCCAATATAATGACACTCAAAGCTACAAAAGTGGGTTTAATGTGGTCTTTGATCTTGTGAAAAATACATGAAATTTATTAGAGTGGATTTGAATGTTTTTATTCATTTTCTCTAGATATTGAGTGAGATGTGTTTTGTGGGGTACTTCTATAAGTAAATCCACATAATGAAATTATGATGGTTTCCAATTCACTAAATTGAGTAATTCTTTCCTTCATTTTCTTTACTCTATTTTTTACCAAATAAAAATGTTTAAGAAAGAGCTATTTTTACTTTCAATGATAAATATAATTATTAATTGTATTAAATTTTTTATTTTTATTTTTATTTGACAAAGTAAAATATTTACATAAAATAATAAGAAAACATCTCTTCTTATATCCTCTTTAAACAAAACTTCTATAAACCTTTTATATACAAAGTATTATTGAATAATATAAAATTTCTCATATATATGTAATAAAAATTTAGATATTTTTACATTTTTTAAATGAAAAAATTAATTAAAAATTTAGATTTTTTTACATATTTTAAATGAAAATTTTAATTAAAAAGATTTTTTTTTTAACATTCTTAAAAATAATTAGAATTTTTTGAATGATTATATCCTCTTTAAACAAAACCTCTATACATTTTCATATACAAAGTATTATTGAATAATAGAAATTTTTAATATAATCTTTTAAGAATTTTTTGAATTATTATATCCTCTTTAAACAAAACCTATATACTTTTCATATAGAAAGTATGATTGAATAATACAAAATTTCTCATAAGTATCTAATAAATGTATGGTAAGTGTGTTATTTCAGTTTTAATTTATTGTGGGGATAGTGATGTTGTATATGTGGTGCTCTCTTTACAATTTACCTTTTGATTTATTCAGTTTTTCTTTATACCACCAACATTAAATGTAACTTATGTGTGTTATTTCAGTTTTGCTTTATTCCACTGCAATGCAATGTACAGAAAAAGAAAAATAGCTCAAATGTAAAGC
This sequence comes from Pinus albicaulis, assembly GCA_034641835.2. Lineage (NCBI taxonomy): Eukaryota > Viridiplantae > Streptophyta > Pinopsida > Pinales > Pinaceae > Pinus > Pinus albicaulis. Next base: position 1,376,852,235 of record CM076580.1, on the reverse strand, counting down.
AGCTCCTAAAAAAAAAAATCTGACAATGCTTGCAAGAAAATCCGATAGCGTCATTAAATCATCAATGCAGAATACTATTTAACAGTGCATGATTTGAACTCGCTCCTGTGTTTAATTTCTTTACCAGAAAAACAAATTTATATGGAAGACTGAACCAGATCATAGACCTAAAATGGGGAAAATTTGAGCATAGATATTACACACATCTGAGCAAGAATAAAAGCATTAAATAAACAAAAACCATTGTTCTGGTTTATGAGAGCATTGTTCAGAGTGATGAATTGATTTTATTTGCCAAGGGAATCAATAAAAGGCCGCACAACAACGCTAAGCCCCGAAATATTTGATGCGTGTTCAACAATATGGTGGAGACTGCCGCGACGTTGTCTGCTCAGGAAATTTTCAGATGCAAGCAACCGGAGAAACGCCTCTGTCCTGCGCTTGTTGGTGCCAAAGTCACTCTCACAACAATTCGTAAGAGCAAGCGTTTCCAACTTCCTTTTATAGCCTATGACTATCTTGATTCAATATATTTCCCATATTACAAAAAGATTCGAGAAAGCTGCAGCTATGCGTCTGCACCATGGTATTCAATGGAGCGAAATTTCTCAAGGAATGGATTGTTTATCACTCACACTTGGGAGTGGAAAAATTCATCATCTACGACAACAACAACGACGACAATTTGGAGGAAATAGTAGAATCTATGGCAGCCAGCGGCTATAACGGCTGGCGCCATCCATGGCCTTCGAATAAGACAGAGGAAGCCGGATTTGCGCACTGTGCTTTATAGGCCAGAGATAGCTGCAATTGGGTTATGCTCACAGACATTGATGAATTTTTTTTCTCTCCTCGATGGTTAAAACAATGGCCCAATTCTACTTCTAATGCTCTTGGACTCTTGCTTATGAATAAAACCACCCAAATGATCAGTTCCAACTCTTCAGCATCTGGTGGTCCAATAATAGGGCAAGTGTCTATAAATTGCAGGAACTTTAGCCCTTTCTATCTGAAAAGCCATCCTCCCCAAGGGGTGACTCAAGGATATATGTGCAGGGAAAAATTTGAGCAGCTTCACAAGTCCATAGTCCTCCTTGACGCGCTCTCTCCTTCGTTACTGAATGTAATACATCACTTTGAGTTGAAGCCTGGTTAGGAGACTATTCGCCTATTATCCACAAAGGTCGTGATAAATCATTATAAATATCAGGCATGGAGTGAATTTAAGGCTAAATTCACGAGAAGAGTCTTGGCTTATGTGGCGGACTGGAAAGAATCAAAGAATCGAACAGGGCTCCGGGTCTGGGTAATGAGGCGATCGAGCCTGCTGGATGGGAGAGCAAGTTCTGTCAATTCAACGATACTGCGTTCAGAGAATTCACTAACAAAGTCTTCTCTGTAATTACTACAGGGCCCATTTCAGTCGTGCAGTGGCAACTTTAGTTAACAATATATTAACCAGGCTTGGCTGATGACGGAAGTGGGTGAATGGGTAATTCGTGATGACGGAAACTCTGGATTGAACAAAATCCCTTGAGAATAAAACAAGATTAACAAATATTAAATAAACAAGAACCAGGAATATTACATACGCCAAAGACATAGAGGGAGCCATGGTAATGGCAGGAAGAGTGACCCCAGCGCTCCGGGGGACTGAATCCCTTGACTCTGGGTAAGCCCATGCCCAATCCAACGATGGTTTCTTCGTAGCTTTTGTCATCCTTATAAAAGGCAGAAGCTGCCTGCATAACAACTTATCCATTTTCAAAACAAAAAGGAAAGAAAAGGGAATATACTCTCCTGACCTTTTTATTGCCAATTTGAGTTCGCCCCCATTTAGGTAAGAGCTAGTTTTTCCAGTTTTAGTGTAGGAAACTGTCGCAGGAAATTTCGCTGGAGAAAATAACAACTTATTATAAAATAACAGTTGCCTAAAAATGTGTGTACATGTGTCATGTGTCATTTGGAGAGAAGAAAAATAAAGGAAACAGCAAGTGTATTGATTCAAAAAAAACCTATCGACCTAATTATTAAAAGCATATAATTTTATTTATTTAATTTTATTAATTTAATAATATATAATTATTATACATATGAGGGAAAATTCCTAAAAATTTAGAGAAATATGTGAACTTGCTACTTTTTTGCACACGTCTTACTAGTGACATGTGTCATTATCAAAATGAATTGGTTGACGAAAAAGCAAGAGTATTAATTCAAAACAGAAGGCCTGTCGGCCTAAATATGTGGTTGACTAATCAGTTTATGTCTTTGAAGTTTTATGCAACTGCATTAGAAGTGCCTTCGAATAACCATCTGGAATGTTCAATAGAGGTGTCCAAACAACCCACCTTCCATCGATACTCATTTCACTTGTTACAAATTACAAATTTTTGAGAGCTTGTTTCTTGCGTCCTTGGTATACAATAAACATTAGAATAAAGACAAAAAAAACTTGTTTGTGTTTCATAAGATTGTCCACTATGAAATGAGCATGTTATATTTAGGATTTTTATATTGTTTCAAAGTTTTAGATACAATAAACACAAAGACAAAAAATTAGGATTTTTATTTTTATTTTTTTTGTTTTCTTTTTTAGTGAAAACAAAATAGTACATAGAAGATGCCTAGTTATAACGGAATGAAGAATTCAATAGGTTTATCAACATTCTACAGCAAGCGTCACAGGAAGAATATGTATTTAATGTTTTTTTTGCTTGATATTTAAATTTATACATGTTTGTTTTAGAATAATTTGTTGTTTTTTCAATGATTGGGACACTGTGTAGTGGTCTAGTTTTTATTTTCTTTTTCTTGAAAAAATCTATAAATATCAATGATTTGTTTTTCATATTTACATAGTTGGCATCAGAAAATCTCCCTATGAGACTACCTGTAAGAAGAGAGGCAGGAAATCTTCAAGTGAGAAGAGTTGTAAAAAGAGGGGCGAATCTTATTATTTCGAAATATTATTATTGTCTTTTTTCCATATGCAAATGCAAAAAAGCTAGAAAAATCTAATATGATTCAATGTTTGCTAACAATCGTGGAGGGATCGGAATTTCGTGCTTAATAGCAAATGATTTTTTATGTACGAAAGCGAGGGCTAGCGTTTTATTTAGTGGCATGAGGAGGCATATTTTCTAGTGTCCCTTGTTCTTACCCTTAAACAGATGGCTGAAGTCGGTTGTAAGAAATGAAGCGAAAAATATGAGAATCTGCGTTTACAAATGAAACTCCTAACTATAGAGGCTGCATATGAAAACCAAGCGGTGGCGGCGTTGATCATCTACAGCTGAGATTGGTCGAGGAATAACAAATGAAATAAGTGTGCATGGGTTTCCAGGAGCACGTATTGGATTCGAGTAGTACTGGAACAATTCTATATAAGCTTTATCTATAATGAAAAAAATTCCTATATTGTAAAGTAAGTTTTTATTTTCTAGTTTTTTTAAAGGATGTATATAATTTAAATGCCAACAACTATTTATAGTTTTATCATATCATTCTATTCTATTTTAAGCTTACATTTATAATTAATTAGGTTAGAATTTTTGTGCTGTGTGTTTGATAATATCATATTAATAATTTTTTGTTACATTTTTCTTAGATTAATTTTATATTTATAGTTTTATTAAATTGTTATATTTTATTTTAGGCTCACATTTATAATAAATTAGATGAGAATTTTTGTGCGTGTGTTTAATAATGTCTTATTAATAATTTATGTTACACTTTTCTTAGATTAATTTTATATTATGATTGAAATTGTCCACCAATTCACGTTATAATTTGTGGGCACACTTACTTCTATGAATTAATTATATCTGGATTGGATTGAATTAGTTATTTTTGTTTTTAGGTAATGGAGAGTATTATCATTTCAATTAGGGAGGCATTGCTTATGTTCCTTCTCCTTACAACCTTGTTAATGAATGCCTCTTATGCCTCTCTTGGATTTACAGACAAAGATCTGGAGTCCGAAGAAAGTATGCAACTCCTTTATGAGAAGTGGGTGCTTCAGTATGACTCAACTAAAAATTATATGGATTCGGATGAGCATGAGGAGCGATTCTCAATATTTTCAGAGAATGTGAAATGCATGGACTCTGTGAATAAGCAAAATCTGAAATATAAACTTGTACTAAATAAGTTTCAGATATGAGTAATGAAGAATTCACAACAGATATGTTAATGAAGAATTCGCAACACGTATGTTAATGAAGAAGAATGGGAATCCATTAATGCGCGGAAAGTCTAGAGGAGTGAAGAGACGTCGTGGATCATTCATGGACCCAAATTCACATGGATCATTCTTGAACTTGCCAGCGTATGTTGATTGGTCGCACGCTGGAACGGTATGAAAGAAAAGAATTTTTCATACTTACTCTTGAACCATGTCATTTCACATCTATGAAGGAAGTTGTAGATCTCGCACGACAACACTCTCGCTGGACAGTTTGTATCCCAAGAATAATTCTTATCATTAACTAGGAGATTCTATGAATACTTCTGTGCATGGCTTCCTGACAGATAAGAATAACAATTCGTAAATCCATTTACTCACCTTAGTTGAAGACCATAGGAAAGCCTTGTTGTTGTGCTTTTGGTTTGGGGCCAGCAGCGGTTACAACTAAGTATAGCTGGTGTAAGTGACAGATAGTTATAGGCTAGGAAAACCACAAAGAAATTAGGGCCAATCGAGATAAGGAACAACAACAGAGATAGTAGCTAGTAGGACAGGCAGAAAACATACAAAGGTGGGGGCGAAGGCATGGAATCTCTATCTCATTTTCACACCCTAGGAAAGGAATATAGTAATTCCCTCAACGACATCTGGTCACTAATCTGATCAGGGAGTTAGCCGCCCTCTGTCCTTCATTACCACTGAGGGTGGGTGTATTAGTTCATCCAACCATCCATACTAAACTTCCATCTATAGTTAGGCTATCACGTAGAGAAGCAAGCCAGTTTGGTTGAGACTTCCCTTCAATTAGAGAGAATACAATGGCCGGAAGAATAACAAGAAAGAAAAAAGGATGGCCATTTGAAAAACTATTTGATGGTCCCAACTGCCTTCCTTATTATAGTAGTTGAATTCCATCTAGTGGCTCTATCCTAAACCGAGGAACTAATCAAGGTGGGAGTTATGGCCAACTCTACTAAAGCGGGTAGGTGCGAATTTCCTAATGACTTTCCTGGATTGGGTGTTAAACAAATTCCTGGATTGAGTGTTCAGCAATATGCTTCCTTGGTCCCCAGCGTATTCAGTTCAAAAAGGCCTTTACCACATACAAGAGCCTAAACGTTTGGAGCATGTTTCCTCTTCACAGGGGAGGGGAGTTCATCTATCCTCCTCCTTCAAAACTCGGAGATGAATGCATAGCTTTGAATGTATAACTATGGTGAGATTACCATAGATGGATATGGTGGCAAGTGTAACCCTACATTGTGGCAAGTGTAATCCTGCGTTATGGCAGGTGTATTTTTTTTTTTTGGAGCGCGGCAAGTGTGTTTGCAGTTGTATTTTTTTGGAGTGCGACAGGTTTTGGCAGCTCCCACCCTATGGGCTCCACCACAGGTAGTCTAGACTTTGGGTAGAATTAATGAAGTGCAATTGAAAATTTGAAAGAATCAAACTCTGGATAAAGGCAACGCAGACGAATGCAAACTTTGGATAAAATCAACCAAGCGAATCGAAAACAACGAGTCTGCAATAAGACCCCAATGAAAAACCTGGAAAAATTAATTAAATAATTTGAATGATTCATTTTTATTCCCAACTTTGTTAAAGCAGTTGATGCCCTTTGATATTTTAAAATCCAAACGAACTTAATTCAAGGTCAAAGCGATATCGATCGCTGCTACCTTCCGCTGATATAATAAGGGTATGGGGTTTTGGATGTAATCTGGGTTCCGGTAGATAGTTGTAGTCAGATGTCTCAAATGCCCAAAGATAACTTGATTTAGTAATTTTCCTAGGTATTTTCCGCAACCAAACGCACAAATTTAATCTAGAGGTATTTATTTATGTTAAAAATAAATAATAATTATTATTATTATTTTATTTGTTTAGACTTCCTTTGGAAAGGCAAAGCCATCAAAGGTAAATGGGCTCTAGTTGCTTGGGATAAGGTATGCACTCCCAAACATGAAGGAGGTCTTGGCCTTAGAGATCTTGATCCCCTGGGTAGGGCCATGGGTGCAAAAACTTGATCGCGTTGGATAACAAATCCTTCCACCAACTGGGCTATGCTTTGGAAGGCCAAATATGCCCCCATGACCCCTTGGGCCTCTCTCATCAGGCTCTCAGGCAACCTTAAAGGTTGCCCCATGTGGAACAATGCCTGGGAAAACAGATCGCTGATTCAAAAGCACAGCTTCTGGGAGATCAGAAATGGTCAGCAAGCTTTATTTTGGGAGGATGCTTGGGAGCAATGCCCTAGACTAGATAAAGAGATTTACAGGCCGGTAAAAGAATATCTTGAAGAGAAAAACAAAAGAAGAGTAAAAGATTATTGGAAACCTACAAAATTTTCAGATTGGAGGGACTGGGAGAACCTCAAAGACTCTCTTCCTATCCACCTCCATCAGCCTATAAACTCTCTAGCTAAGGAGCTCATCAACAGGAAAATTCAAAGAGAAGACGGTCCAGACATTTTTCACTGGGGCTCCAATCCAACAGGGAAATTCGACATCAAAGAAGCATACAACATCCTGCAAAATCCAACCTCTATTCAAGCAGATCGCAGATGGAAAAGACTTTGAAATAGGAAGCATTGGCCGAAGATCACTCTCTTTCTATGGCTGGTCACGCACAGGAAAATTCTAACGTGGGACAATTTTGAAAAGAAATGTTTCAAAGGCCCCTCCGTATGTATTCTTTGCCTCTCTAAATCTAAAACGACCAACCACCTCCTCAACACCTACCCTTATGCTTCCAACATTTGGTCTTGGTTCCTGTTGGTTTTCAAAACCTCCGACCGCTCGTTTGACTCCATTCACAACACCCTGGAAAACTGGCGCCCTGCCTTCTCTAGCCATTCTCTCATCAATCTGGCTTGGAACCTTCTCCCAGGCATCATTTGCTAGGCTCTCTGGAAGGAGAGAAATTCTCGAATATTCAGGAATTTAGCTTCCAAGAAAGAGCAGATTTTTCACAATATCAAGCTCACTTTGAGAGAATTTGCCTCCATTGCCAAGCTCCAAGATTCCCCTCACCCTCCATTCGCAACTCACTGCAAAATCCTCTCTCCTTAATCTTCCCACCTCCCTCATTGATTCTTCATCCCAGTCAGACTCTATCAATCCCGATCCCCTGACAATCTGGCATCCTCCTGACCAACTTTTTTTCAAGCTCAATTATGATGGTGCGTCCAAAAACAACCCTGGTATGGTAGGTTTTGGCGGTGTTCTTCGCAATTCTCAGGGCTCCATCTTGTGAATTTACTATGGAAATTTAGGGCATACTACCAACAATGTGGCTAAGTTCCAAGAGCTTGCCAAGGGTCTGGTCGTTGCCAAGCAAAATAACTATTGGCCCCTTCTCGTCGAAGGAGATTCAAATGTCATTACCCAAGCTTGCAGGAAATTGCAGCAGGGCCGAAGTATGGCTAAAGTCTCAGACAGCTGACGCCTCAACTGAATTCTTCAACGAAGTAATGACAGCATCAAGGAGGCGAGAGGGCTCTCGTTTCACGCAGTCAGAAGAAAGGCCAACAGTCTGGCCAACTACATTGCCAACCAAGGGGTAACAACCCATGATCGACTCGTCTCCCACGAGTGGCATGCAATCGAATCACCCGAAGTTAAGAAGGACTGTATAATTATCAACAACAATGACCTGCACAAGGCAGGGGTCATGTTGCAGCCGCCCGATCCTCAAATTCATGATGATAAGGTACTCATTTAACGTTCATTCGATTGATTCGGGAGGTAGTCAATCCTTGATTAGATCACCATGCCATGCTCCCATGCTCAGCCATTATTCCCCGCCTAACTCCATTAACGCAATCTGTGTGCGTCATAGTTGTTCGCCCGCGGCTATTCCGCCTTGGCTTGCGCCCATAAATTCTCCTCACCCTGTTTTTTTCCCTCACTTCGCTCCGTGGTTCAACAACCCCTTCACTAAGTTTCGCTGCTGTCTTTCGACCTTCTGCTCCCATGCCCTGTTCTCCCTCAGGCCCTCTCGTAGAAATTTTTTTGGCTTCCCAGCGCAATCCCTGATGTTGGCTAACTTCCCCTCTTGGTTTAAGCATCCTACCATGGCCCCTCGACATAGACATCCTCCTCCTCCTATTCGGCGCAGCCGCACAAACCCCGTGGGAGAATCCCTCCCATCATCCTATCACCAAAGCGGAGACTCTGGCTCGAAATGCAGCTCGTCATTACAGGGACAATACCCCGGAGCCTGCGCGAGAGATTCTGAATGGTTTGGAAGCTGAAGCGGCGGCTCGTCGACGGGCCACCCCAACCGAGAATGTCGACCATGAATTCCATTGGATTCCGAACTCGAGTTTAACCAGAAGCAGGGAGAATCTCTATATGCGTGCCATAGACCTCCATTGGCACACCAAAACTCTCCTTTCACTTGCGCTCTAGGAGCAAAACAGTGTTAGCAAGCAGCTGGATAAGAAGATTCAAGCTCTTTCGAACAAATTCGAAACCTATGTTAAGACAGTTCATCATCTGAGATTTGTTGATAGCTCCTCCCCACATTACGAGCTATTGAAAAGAAAATCAGTGCTTTATCAAAAAGTCGATGATCCTAATCTAAGGTTAAAGGCAGAGGCTCCTTCCAAGGGCTCTCCTCAAGAGGCTGGACCATCTCAGCGCTCCCTCTTTGACTTGGAGGAAAGTACTCCCGAAAGACCGATCAACATTGATGACTTTTTCAGCGACGAAGATGTAGTGTCGCCCCCCTCGGGCGTATAATTCTTTGTTTCTCTCATGTTCTTGGCCTGCTCCTCATGTTTTTGTTTCGTTGAGCCTACGCGCTTACTATTTTCATTTTGTCCATGTTTTCGATCTCCCAACTCAGTTTCTTTTCCCCTGTTTCCAGATCCCTAAGTGTGGGATTGAACTAGCGTTTTTTTTGTTGGGACTGAATTTTTTTTTTTTTTTGTACTATATGTTTCTGATTAATGTGAATAGATCCTCATAATTTACAAAAAAAAAAAAAATGTATTATTATTTTAATAGCATATTGAATTTAATATTGTTTTATATAATAAAAAAATACATTTATTCTTTTAATATGTTTAAAAATATATAAAAATCTAAATAACCTATTAAACATGTAGAAAATCTAAATTACATAAAAAGAAATGAAAAAATACAAAATCATGTAAATAGATTATAAAAAGTGAACTAGTTGCAACATACCACTCCCAAACACCCAAAAAAAAAAAACCACTATTAAAAAAAAATTATATATATAACATCTATGGCAAAGAGCAAATAAGTGACATCATTCCCAAAGAGTTAAAAAAAAATTATATATATAACATCTATGGCAAAGAGCAAATAAGTGACATCATTCCCAAAGAGGAAAATAAGGAAGACAAAATATTAAACACAGAAAGTGAAACAACAAAAACATATATTAAAAGCTATGGAATATGTATTTTTTGTTTTGCTTTTGTAAAATTCAGCACATCTATAACAACAATGAAATTTTCACTTCACATATAAATAAAAATAATGACCAATTTATAATGGTTATATTTGACTAATTGATATATGTCCAGTTCATTTGATACACAAATTTTATATACAAAATGACCCATTTAAATTCATTTTATATATAAATTTCATATACAAAATGACCAATTTACAATCATTATATTTTACTAATTTGCAAAAAAAATGATATATATCTAACTCATTTTCTATATAAATTTTATATACAAAATGTCATTAAAACAAACTAACATTGAAATTTTAATTTTTTAATTTTTTTTTAAATTAATAAGTCAAAATACTTTTTAATTTATATCATAACTATTAAAAATATTAATTTTTTTAAAATATATATATATTTTTAATTTCAAAATTTATTTTATAAAAATAAAATATTCTAAACATTTAAAATTAAAATAAATCAAACATAAAATTTAAATAATAAGATATTTTCACTTGCATAAAACTCTGAGAATAATTCTTATCAACTTCGAGTTTTTAAAATCTATATCAACTTTACTTAAATTAAAATAAAATAAATAAAATATAAAATTTAAATAATAGGATATTTTCACTTGGATAAAACTATTAAAATAATTCTTATCAACTTCAAGTTTTTAAAATCTATATCAACTTTATTTAAATCTATATCATGGAATTTTTTAATTAAATTTTATTAAAAAAGCTTTAAAATAAATTTATAAAATTAATAATAATAATTATATCTCATCGACTTTTTAACACCAACAACCAAGAGTATAAAATTGAATAATTCTTATCAACTTTAATATATATATAGTGAAGCTGGTAGTATATTACATATATTTAAATTTAAACCCAAACCTTAGGAAACCAAAATCCTGGCTCACACAACTATCACGAGTCAAGATGCCTCACCTACCTCATAAAATTTGGATTTGAAAAAAAATTAATAAAATCAATAATAATAATAACCCTTAACCTTTTTTAGTATTTTAAACCAGAAATTTTCAAATTTATTCCTGGATTTCTTCTTTACCTCTATCTTTTCATTGAAGGAAGAGAGGTTACAAATAATCCAGGTTAGGTATATGTTGACCAAATTTGTGACGCCTGCGACTGTTTTCAACCGTTTTGAACAAATTTGTGATACGTTCTGTAACGGTTTTAAATAAATCTGTGGTACGTTCTATAACTGTTTTTAACAAATCTGTGGTACGTTCTGTAATTGTTTTTAACAAATCTGTGTCACCAGTTACCAATTATCCTAGATCTAAAAAACAAATCTGTGATATATGTGTTTGAACAAATGTGTGACACGTAATAAAAAAATTATAAGATAACTTTAATGATAGAGCTACAATTTGAAAACAGTGTCAATGATAAAAGAAATCAATATGAACCTAACCCGTTATCTACATTGTATTCTTCAAGATGCTAAATACAATTTCACAATTCACAGTACCATCAACATTTCCTTTACAGAGAAGCTGCTAACCTTCAATTCAACTACCATGAATGTTTCCTGTACAAAAGCTGCAAACCTTCAATCTACCATGAGCATTTTCTTTAGAGAAGCTGCTAACCTCCAATTCATGCAACCACATTTTCTTTGGAAAGATTAACCTTTGTAACTGATCCTACCTCAAATAAATGATTTGTCCCTGCAAGCTTGGAAACCTAAATTACCCCTAATGAAGTCATGCATCATGATCAACTTTCACTTCCACTTTATTTATATTTCACACTGAACTGTCTAGTACAGTAGAGGAAGCTTGCAAACATAAACTACCCTAATTGGCCACAACGGCCCCAAAATAAGATTATGAAGACACCTGCATCATGGACTTTCACCTCCCACTTTATTTATATTTCAGTCTGCTGTCTACTCCAGTAACAAAACCATGAATGAAATAAATCTTCAGTCATGACTGTAAACAATATGTCTGTTTGGTGCCAGAAACTACAAGTATAATCAATACATGTTGTTGCAGGTTGAATACAAGAAGTCATGGATAGCTACCAGAAGAATCCGGGCCTGCTTTTACAAACTCCACTAAAATCCATGTGCTTTTATGTTTGTTTTCTTTGCTACTAAATTTATCAGAAAAAAAATAATAAACTATTGTTGGTCGGGTCGATAAACATAGTTATTTAGTGATGGAGAAGAATTTAGGCGAGCAACCGAGGGTGTGGGATGATGCAGGGGAGATGATCCTGGCCTCAGAGGTTGTACAGTTGTCATAGACGCATTCTGCCTTTTTTTTAGGGTTCTTCTGGCAATAAACCCTCTGATCCATGGAGTAACGTCTTCACTGATCTTGATCATCACAAGAAAGATAATGCGATATATGATGATCATACTGAATAGCACTGAAAGATCCCACCATTTTGACCGCTTTACATCTATCTGGAACACCTGGGTAACAACATATTCCCCTGATATCTTGGGCATGAATGAATACTGGTTGTCAAACTCCAGGCCTAACAGGTCATTCTGGTACTGACCCTGATAAAATTAAACCAAAGTTCCCATTAGAGAATCAAAGTTTTTTTTGGCATCAAAGTTCCCATAGAGAATCAGAGTTTTTTTTGGCATCAAAGTTCCCATTAGAGAATCAGAGTTTTTTCTTCATTTTAGTTATATGCATTAGTGACACAGTAGATAAGAATGCTACATAAACTTATAAATTCATAACTTCTTTATTGAAACTCACTATGAAAACATTTTAGCCTTTCTATAAAATATTCATAACAACCCACAACCACAAAATTGTTTACCTGCAAAGCCCAATAATGAAAACTAATATATGACATAGGATATCTCCACACAGGCTTTGGAATATCTTTAGGAAGCCTAAAGTACCCTGACACTAGCATGAATATTCCCTGCAACATAAACATTGACAAAGTGATGCAAAATCAATGAATTAAGTATTTGATATAATAATAGATTTCAAGTTTTATTCTTTCTCATGAATAATAGACACTGGATGAATTTGAATCCATGTAGAGTTATGAGTTGAGCTTAACTTGATTCTAGATATTCTAAAATATAGACAGTAACCAAGTTAATTGTTTAATCTTGCTCTTGTCTATCAAATTTCAAAATATTTCCTAAATATACAATCTGGATAAAGATGACAAAAAAAAAAAAGCAAAAACCAAAAAAAAGTTCCAATGATTACCTGAATCCCTGCACCTATGATTATACCCATGAGGAAGTTCGGCACAACACTAGCTATGGCCATCATAAGACTCTCCACCACTGTAACGCTTGCATATAAACCTGCTGTAAAGAAAACGTAATGGGCAATTCCTGGATGCAGCCCAACCATGTAGTAACAAATTGTTCCTGATATAACTGAAATGAGAAGCAAGTATGGCATTCCTGAAAGTGTGTTGCCCACTACAAAGGCTACTACACCATAATGTCCATTGAGCCTTTCTCGTTGAAAAACCTGTAACCAACAAATAATAAAGGAGCCTCCATTCAATTCTCTGCAACACATGAAGACTAAAGATATTGAAACTGCCGAAGGGTGGAATAAATCACCTTCATATCTTCAACAAACGAGGGGAAGCCTCCAATGGACATAAAGGTAACGAAGCCAAAAACGAAGGAAGCACAAGCTCCTCTTGCCTGGCATAATTCATACATAAGTTTAATGAATAATAAGCTAAAAAATATACCAAACAAAAGAGTTTTTGCTGATCCAACCTGATGAGAAATGAATATAAATAAATCTCTTACCAATATTGAATCATAGCTGGTACCAACTCTAAAGTAGATAGTTCCAATGCAAATGGTGAGAAGAATATAAATGACAAGCCTAAGCCAGTAATAACCAACATCTCTTGACATGTTGATGAAAGACCTCCGGGTTAGAGTGAACGCTTGCATCAAGAAACTAGCTTGACTACCTCCTGAATCCAAAATTGTTCCTCTCTGCAAACAAGCTAGAAATTATCAGATTTCTATAGCAATAACAGTTTTAGACAAGTTTGAAATTACCAGATTTCTAAAGCAATAACAACTTTAGACAGAGAAAGAAATCAATATGGCAAATTCCTGAAAATTCAAACTCTAAATTGTATTAATCCACTAGCCAAACTCCTAGCATATTTTTCAACTTCAGTGGTCTTAATCTCAGTTTACAAGTTGGTTGGTTGAAAAATATTCCATGCTCAAAATCCCCCCAAGATTTATCAATATTCGGCCTCATAAACACAGTAACAGGCCACATCTTGGAAAAGGGGTTAACATTTTTGAAGGAACTTACAAATTGAGATATTTCCTGCACTCTTGCTTGCGCAGCCTGGTAATACTCAGATGATCGATAATTGTCCAAAAGAATTTGAATGGCTTGAGCTGTAGTGATTTTCTCCAATGGGTCGTCTGATTTAACCATCTATTCACAACCACAGAAAAATTTAACTTTAGGATGGGTATAACTGAGATTCACAATGCTATACAAAATGCAGCAGTACTGGTTCTAATCACGGAGCTGTTATTACCCGCAATTTCATTGATCCCTTCAGAGTGGCCTTTACTTTGTCAAAATCAGAGTTGATGCACCTGAGGAAGTGATCAGATGGATTTCGAAAGGGCGGACAAGGGAAGCCCGCTCGCTCGAAAAACTGGAAAACAAACACAAGTAATTACAGTTTACAACGTTGTGCACAGTTCCAATTAAGAACAATATCAAAATTTGAAAATTAGAGATGTGAATCTAACAAGAAAACAAATTTCATCTAAGACAACCATTTGTTTTCTCTGTGTTCCATAAATATGAATAATAATAATCAATTGGTTAGAGTTGTAATAAAGAATCCTTGAACTGGTAAACTTAAATCTGCTGCTTTGTAAGTCTTGTCTTTTAGCTATAGAAGCATTTGCATCTATAAATTAGGCTATACATAATTAGGCTAATGTGTAGTGGTACATGGTTCTTCAATTTTTTTTTTTTATTTTTTTTTTACAAGGTTTTAGATATTGCAGTCTAATTTATGGGTGTTCACTGGGTGTTCACTGTTGCAGGGTATTAACAGTATTAACAGAGCCTGGGGCTAAGTTGGATTCCTCGAAGTTAAGTAGAAGAAGTGTTGAACTAACTCATATCTCTGGAAATAGTTAATTGGGCTAACCTGACATTAGAAACATAGACTATCTACCCAGACAAAATAATGAAAAGAGTTTAGTAATGAAAAGAGTTTGGAAAATTATTAACACCTAAAGTAATGAAAAGAGTGAAAAGAGTTTAGTAATGAGAAGAGTTTGGAAATTTATTAACACCTATTCAATTTGGTACAACAATTTATCCAATATGTTTACTCATAAATCTTAAAATAACTTACACTACTAAAAAAAATCATATTCCTTCAACCTCCATCAAAACACACCATAAAAAATCATATTCCCTCAACCTCCATCAAAACACACCATAGAGCTTAAATTATGTAACCACCAAAATTTAAACTCAAAACACACCATAGAGCTCAAAATTATGTAACCACCAAAATTTAAACCCAAATCCTTTGACCACTTTCCTGATCTAGACAATCTATTGGATAGCATCAATTTCATATTTAGTTAATATACACAAAAAAATTCAAACTTAAAAGTTAAATCCTTTGGCCACTCCTCATGATTATAGAAGCTATTGGATTACATCTTCTATTGGATTACATCAATTTCATATAATTTAGTCAACATTGGCACCACCACAAAGCTTCTAGTTTTTGCTTTCAAAAAATACAGTGCACAGTATATAAAATCTACCTCGCAGGCCTCGGAGGCCTTTCCAAAGTACACAGTCTTCCCTCCTGAAAGCAAATAGAGACTATCAAAGAGTTCGAACACCTCGCTGCTTGGTTGATGGACAGAAGCTATTACAGTGCGCCCATCTCGGGCCAAGCTGCGTAATGTCTGGGTTACAAAAAATGCTGATGCACTGTTGATCACAATTTACAAAAAAAATTAATACAATTAACTGCAGGTTCAATTAATTCAAGCATTACACCAATTTACATTATCATGGTTTTGTATGAAAAGCATATAAACACCCCAGAATTTGAAAAAAAAAAAAAAAAACATTGAACAAACAATCTTCTTAAACTCAAAGAAGAAATGAAATATCTGGCTAGTCCAGAGATATATTTAAGAGTTTGGGCTGGAAGACAATACAGTAACATTCATAGGCAAAAAAAAATGAAATATCTGGCTAATCCATAGATATATTTAAGAGTTTGGGCGGGAAGCCAATACAGTAGGCACAAATAGTTCCAATAATATTGATATCCAATATAATAATAATAATATTCAAAATTACAAAAATATTGGTCAAAAACATTGATAGTCTTACTCTAAAAAAAATTGAGCTTAGATAAAGAAAATAATAAAATAATAACCATTTCACACAACCATCCAAAATATTATTTAAAATAACAATTCTTTGAAAAATGAAAAGACAAAATGACAAATGTGGCTCTACCTGTCCAATCCACTGGTGGGTTCATCCAAGAACAGCAACCTGGGTCTCATCAGAATTTCTAAAGCAATGCTGACTCTTCGTTTTTCACCTCCACTGATGCCCCTTAAATGCCAGTTTCCGATGGCCGTATTCGCGCAATCTTGGAGGCCCATCTCTACAATCGTGCTCTCCACTATCTCACTTTTCTCTGACCAGGGCATTTTGTCAGGGAGCCGCAGGCGAGCCGAATAAGCTATTGTTTCACGGACAGTTAAGGTGCCAATCAGAGTATCATCTTGCGTCACATAAGCCTGCAAATTAAACAATTAAAACCGCTCAGAAAACCCAAAAACTGCCTTGGAAGATCAATTTCAAACCGCTCAGGAGAACCAGAAACCTAGAAACCGTTTTTGAGGGTCACTTTTAGAGGATGACATGACGTGTTTGAGTGGGCCTAAAGTTAATAGCCTAAGAGGTCACAGGTTCAAAACCAAGAAGGTGTAGAGTATGTATGCTTTTTAGACTTGGTAGTCAGTAGTCAAATTGCTTGCTGCCTGGAGGTGGAGGTGGAGGTGGAGGTGGGTCCCTTGTTTGTGGTAGTCAAATTGCTGCCTGGAAATGGGTCCCTTGTCTGTGGTAGTCAAATTGCTGCCTGGAGGTGGAGGTGGGTCCCTTGTTTGTAGTAGTCAAATTGCTGTCTGGAAGTGGGTCCCTTGTCTGTGGTAGTCAAATTGCTGCCTGGAGGTGGGTCCCTCGTCTGTGGTAGTCAAATTGCTGAGTGGAGGCTGGTACCTTTTCCCACAAAAGAGGAGGTTTCATGCACCAATTTAGTGTCTAACTCAACTTGTGACTTCAAAATTGGATAATAATAATTATCTTTTCAGTAAATTCATGAAAAACAATATTATTTTTCCATACTTCAATACCAATTTGGTGTCTAACTTAACTACTAACCTTAAAATTAGATAATAATAATAATCTTTTCAATAAATTCAAGAAAAGCAATACTGTTTTCCTATACTTCAATACTATTTTCTGGCTGTCCCCAAAAATATTTTAGAAACAGTATAATTATTAGATATATTTATTCATATAATAGATATATTTTTTCTATTTTTTAATAAAAAATATAATTTTTTATTATTTAAAACATATAAATAAATTCAGCTTTTTCAGAAACTACTTCAAATTGGTATATTTAAAAATTTTACACAAACATATATTTAAAAAAATCAAAATATTTAATAAATAAACTGAAATAAAATACTACAATGTTCAACAACAAAAAGTTTAACATAAATCAAAATATCAATTATAAAATAAAACATTGGAATAATGAAGTGATAAATATTCCTTTCAACCATCTTCATAAAAAAAAATTCTAACCCCAAAAAGTTAAAAGCAATTTATTCTATTTTGGCATTCATCACGTCACTTTTCTGGGAAAAGGGAATATCAATCATAAATCAAATAACATAATCATAGACCTTCATCACTTTTTGTGGGAAAAGTTAACATCAATCGTAAATCAAATAACATAATCATAGACATTCATCACTTCTTTTTGAAAAATTAAGACTTAGTTATTAAATTGATAAATATAAATCAAAATATCAAGTATAAATGAAATAGTTAAATAATTAAAAGAACATATTTCAATTATTTCCTTCAAAAATTTCAAAAAAAAAACAATTTATTCCAATTTAATATTTATTATTCTCTTTTAAATATATATCAACAATTAAAATGGACATTCATAATTTTCTTTTGAATATTAATCAGGAAAATTAGTTTTCACCATCACCATAAATTTTAACCAGAAATCATTTTTGCTTAAAGTGAATATCAATCAGATCATGAAAAGGGATTCCATAATTTTTAACTATTAAAAGTTAAAATATGATATTCACTTTTAAAATTTAAATAAATTAATAATAATATACAACATATAAATTAAATAAATTAAAAAACCCATTTTCAACCATCATTAAATTTAAAAGTTCCCATGATTATCCCAATTTGATATTGATCAGTATACTCAATCATATGTAATAATTAAATATTAATAACAGAATAAAACCTAAAATATACTAAAATCACATTTAAAAAAATCAATTACAAAACAAAATATTAAATGCAAAAAGAAAACCTAAACTCTTTTTCATCTGACAAAACCTTCCAACCTAAAATAAAGAAAAAAACAAAACATCCAACTATATCTAAACGAACCAATTTGGGATTAACAATAAAAACAAAACCAACTTTCCAAAAAAAATTCCCTCCATCCATGAAACATACCGCAGTGCCGAAAGAAAGCTTTTGCTTACGCCCATTCAGCTTGATCAATCCCGACTGAAACCCGTTAGCAGCCAATCTACCTGATAATATAATTAACAGAAAATTAGCTTCACATAAAAATATTTTATGACAAATTTATTCCAGCACAGTAGCACAAATTTGATTTTTCTGTGCCCATGAACAGGTTAGCTTCCAACTCCAAAAAAAAAATCTAAGAAAAGAGCAATCAAACAGTTGACAGTCCGGAAATCATTAATTATGAAAATTTTCTTAAACAAAATTAGAATTATTTTTTTTAAGAATCAGTATCTTGAAAAAATTGGTGAATCAGTAATCTGAAAAGATTGGTTATCACTATTGCATCATGTACAATTATTTCATAAATGCTTAAACAGACCAGTACAACTATTTTATAAATGCGTAAACAGACCAGTACAACCATTTTATAAATGCTCAAACAGATCATTTAACACTTGAACCATGTAAACAGATCAGTTACAATATATATCAAGAGACACTTGAATCTACACAATTGAAAAAACAAATTGTTAACCAAACTACTCAAACTAACTGAAAAAACAAATGGTTAATCAAGTCACACTAGTTAATATCCTCTCACCTGAGGGACAGACTTTTATGTAAAAGAAACTATTTTATAAATGAGCAAACAGATCAGTTACATGTATCAAGACACTTGAACCCAATAAACAGATGAGTTACACCATATATCAAGACAGACAATCTACACAATTGAAAAAACAAATTGTTAACCAAACTACTCGAACTAATTGAAAAAATTGTTAATCAAATCACTAGAGCTAATATCTTTTCACATGAGGAACACACTTTTATGTCGAAAACAGAGTAATATAAAAACAAATTGTTCACCAAAACAAATTATTAATCAAACCACTTTAGCTAATATCCTTTCAACTGACTAACAGACTTTACAGATTTTTATATCAAAAACAAATTGTTAACCAAACCAAATTGTTAATCAAACCACTCGAACTAATATCCTTTCACCTTAAAGACAAACTTTTATATCCAAAATAAGTAATATAAAAACAAATTGTTAACCAAACAACTCAGTTAATATCCTTTCTCCAGAGCAACATAAGTTTATTTTATCTGAAAAAACAGAGTTGATATAATATACCTGCAAGTGCATCCAGAAGAGTGGATTTCCCAGATCCTGAAGGACCCATCAGAGCCATGAGGGTTCCGGGCTCTGCATACCCTGTCAAGCCCTGAAGCACAGTCTGAGTTTCACCATTGCTAATAGAAACAGTCACAGAGAGGTCCTGCCATGTGAGCCAAGCCGACACATTCCCAATATTCGTTGTATCTGTCGATTCCTTCCACAGCGTTTGGCTGAGCGGACTCAGACCCCCAACAAACTGGGCACCTCCTCTGTTTCTGCTACTTTCAATCTCCAGCACTCTCTGAGTATTCCCATTCCCATTTCCATTCCCAGTATCTGCCATTTTAGGGGAAAAAAACAAATCCCAGAGGCCACCTTTCAGATCCTCTCTCACAACAAAATTTAAGTTCTGTACCTGAAAGAAAACCTCATGATCCCCCAAATACAGAATGCAGTTATAAACTCAACCCAGAGGCATACATTACATTGGGCTCCTGGGGGTAGAGGAGAAACTAGGATAGTGATGTAAGAATACCGGAAAATTTGTAAGAAAGGAAAAGCAAGAAGTGTATGAAGGGAAAAACTGATTAGTAGGGCGGCAGGTGTGGTAGCTCAGAGGAATGAATGATAGGGCAACTCATAGGGGAAAAAAGGTGGCATGCTGCTTTTATGAATGTACTATTCCTTTACAACCGTATTGACTGGAATCCCCTGAGCCTGGCCGCGTGATTACTGTTACACAAAAAAAAAAAACCCACCACCCAATTCAATTCATGGGGAGAGGAGTCAGTCATGTATTGTTTTCTGCCTTCACTGCCTCACCTACTACACACATTTTGACGTCAAAAATATCGATTTACTGCAATAAATTTCTCACTATCCATCATGTCTATCAACTCCTTTTTTTTCAGGGCAGAAACTATAGTAAAGCTGCAAGACAACTGTCAATTTTTTAACTCTCTTTCCACCGAATTCAGCGTGAATCCATCTACCCGGAACGGGTATTAATGAAACAGTTGGAGACCCGTGAAGAATTAATAGAATTCCTATGAAAGCCTTGCCAACCACTCCGTGGCCCTCTACGTTCCGGAAATTACATCACCCACTCGCACGTAAACCTAAAATCAGGCTCCTGTTGTTGCTCTGATTAAGAATCATTCTTTTTTCTTTGCTCTTCCATATTCTCACTTCATTAATACTCAGACCATTTGATTCACTCCTGTCAGCGAAAGCATGCCTTTTAATGCCAATCTGTGCGCTGGTTACAGATATCGATATCCCACATGCTTAGAGCGAAACTTTCGCTTTGATGCAGACACACTTAGTAGGAACCACCATAAGTAATGGGAATTTCTAGAATCTATAGGTTTTCTAAATTTGGTCGCCACTATTACATCATATATAATTATTCATAAATGTTGTCATTACAATATAATTTGGAGACTTGAACTATGCCGCTAGGAAACAAATTGTTCACCAAATTTTGGAGCAAAGATAGATCTTTAACAATATAATTCTCACCAAATAAATTTATGGTGTTTGACATCATAATTCTCACTCATTAAATTTATGATGTTTGAGGCAATGTAACTATTATATTTTTCATAATAATTTGGTGCACAATTATTCATAAATGTAGTCACTCTAACATATTGTTAGAGACTTGAACCATGCCGCTACAAAACAAATTGTTCACCAAATTCTGGATCTTTTTAGAGATGAAATAATTTGGTGCACAATTATTCATAAATGTAGTCATTATAACATATTTTTAGAGACTTGAACCATGCAGCTACAAAACAAATTGTTCACCAAATTCCGGATCTTTTTAGAGACTTGAACCATGCAGCTACAAAACAAATTGTTCACCAAATCCCAAGTAATGATTTGAGACTTGAACCATGCAGCTAGAAAATAAATTGTTCACCAAATCCCCGAGTAATGATAGACATTTGCCATCATAATTCTCACCAAATAAATTTATGTTGTTTGACACCATAGTTCTCACCAATTAAATTTATAATGCTTGAGGCAATGTAACTATTATATTTTTTTGGTGATATAACTTTTAGCTACATTGTAATTAATTTGGTTGGACGCATTACCATTAATCTATTCTGCTTTAAAAAAATTGGTGAATTGGATTATAATCAATTTATTTTTACTAAAAAAGGATTTGTTTTTGATGAATCTTGTTTTTTATTCAAAACATCAAAAATAAAATATATTTTACATAGATGTCAAAGCATCCCATTGGCATAATGCCCAAAAAAAGATAGGTAAGTTGTGATGTTTGCACCCATAAAAAAGAAAAGTTAGTTGAAAATCCTTTATTGTATCCCTTCACATCAATTCATAAGCCATCCTTATGAGTGTATCAATTATAGTTCTACATGAGTATTTTGTTGAGCAGATATTTGAATTTGCATTTTACAACATTTAACTACACAAATTTATGAGCTTCTAAATATTCAAATCTAAATTAAATTAGTATAACTATATAAATTAAATGGTTGATGATAATTATCTATAGTCATCAAAACACCTATATGCCATTTAATTTATATAATGTTGAGAGTTTGTTCAAACAACATGGAAGTTACAAACAAAGTTTATTAATTTTAAAACACTTTAAAAACCCTAAATTTCATGTATGGTAGTGTGTCTACCACTAAAAATATTATCAAATTATTAAATCTAGATCATTTATACTTCTTACTTTTCTTTTTAAGAATAAAATCTTTAGAAACCTTATTTCAAAATAAAAGTATCCTTATTTATCAAACTATACAATTTTAAATTTCTAATAAATTTTAAACAAAATTAACAAAAAAAATTATATTAAAAATAGACAAAAACATCTTTAGTTTTTATTTTTATAATCATAACTATAATTCGATTATTTAAAAAATAACAAATTAATCATCTTAGCCAGTCACCTTATCATTACAACTCAATTTTTTTTTTATATAAAAAAAAAAAACAAAAACAAAAACAAAAAAAACCAAATTAATCAAATTTAACTATTGAAGTGTTTTGGAATCTTAACATGACCAAAAAGGGTCAAATTCACTTTAGCATATACAAATTAGGGGTATGCGATATTTTATTTTCGGTCATAATTTTTAAAATTCCATTCCACGTTCAGAGAGAAATTTAAATTGAATGTGATTGAAGTTTTGGTAGCTTAAAGTTTTAATACTATTAGAAATTTAAATTGAATGTGATTTGAAGTTTTGGTAGCCTAAAGTTTTAATACAATTCGTTAAAACTTTATTTATGGCCTCTTTTCCATTTTAAACTAACTCATTTAATCTAAGAAATCGCTTGGAATTTCTTTACTCAAAACATTAAGTCATCCCAATATTGTGAAAGGAGGAAGAATTATTGCACCTTAAAAGGTGCAATTATTGAACATTTAATGGGGATAGTAATTTTATTTTTTATAAAAATCGTGATATTTTGTTAATTAAAATGTGTTTGTAAATATATAAATAAATTTAATATTTAATATATATATAAATTTGGAGTAATTTTTAATTGTGATCTTTTGAAGTTTGAGGTATATTTTAGGTAGAAAAAAATTATGGTTAAATTTTGATTTGTGTTGTTTAAACTGATTTTTTTGATTACATATATGGATTCAACATTCTCAAAAAAAAATTAGGCATTTAAATTGTGAAAATTCACTTATCAATTCAACATTCTTAAAAATCGTTTAGACATTTCGATTATGAAGAATTCACTTATCAAACTTGTGATTTCAATGAATCTCTATCAAATTCAACACAAATTAAATTAAAAAATAAGCCGGAAAATTATATACATTCAAAATTAAAATTTATATTTTTAACAAATCTCTACCCCACACACACACACACATATATATATATGCGCTACTCGTTTAAATTATATAAATTCAAAATTAAAATTTGTATTTTTAATAAATCTCTACCACATGCATATATACATACATACATAGCTACATCTATATTTAACAAAAAGACCCAAATATAAAAACCTAGACAACATTAATGATCCCATAAATATAATGGCTGGTGAATGAAGTAGCCATATGCTAATTTTTTTTTTAAGGAAAAAAGGAAAAAAATTGATAATAACTCCTCTACAATAATTTAGTATATGAACCTTTTGTCACATTAGGGATATGGCATAACTCTCCTGCAATAATTGAGGATATGTATAATATTTTTCTTGTTTGTTTTGCTTTTATAAAACTAAATTAAAAAATAATGATTTTGATTTTTTTTCTTGAGGGTTGCAATTTGTCTTAAAATTACCTCTGTTTGGCTAAGAGTTAGTCTTTCTTGTATTAAAGAAATAGGTTAATGGCCCAAGCTCCAACATCTCTTAGGAGTGAAAGTCTCCCCAAGTGATGAGTCACTCTGCATTCATCAATAATAACTCAATAATAATTGTCTACATTACTAATTAGACAATTGAGTTGTGATATGTTTTCTCACTATATTAAAAAATAAATAAATAAATAGATAAAAAATCTTAGCTAAATTAATTTGTCTATATAATATAATTAATTATTTTTAGTAATCATTACTATTATTTTTTTAAATAATGTGAAGTGATGTTTTAATTTTTTTTTTTAATTACAGATTGGACTATTTTATTATTAAATTATATTTTTATAAACATAAATAATTAATAAACTCAAAAACTTAAAATTACTTTTGTTTTTCCAAATTCTAATTAAATTTTAAAAAGATAAATTAAAAAAAAAAAGGGAAAACAACAACATTTTAAGCCAATAATACAATTATAAAAAACTGATCGATCTTCAAATTTAAATGTTTCATTTTCAATTCCCACCCTGCTTATTTAAAAATTGATCTATTTCCTTTTATAAATTAGATTTCCTCTTATTAATTAAATAAATAATGGACATCATTTTGTAATGTCGACAAGTAAAATGTGCGTAGCATGGATACTGAGATTGGAAAAAGTAATGCATATTTAATGTGTATACGTGAAATTGGAAAAGTATATGTGTATACGTCCTCATAGTAAAGTCGCACATATAAAACCAACATCTCATTATGATGATGAGATGGCCTATAACTTTTGGTGTGCATTAATATGTTCTTCACGCTTTTCCTTTATATCACTTTCCATGGAAAGTGAAAGTTGATTGCGTGTTCCGAAGGAATGATATATCTCACAAGTACATCAGTGAAGGAAATACAAGACTAAACCCTTTCACATTGCACTCTTGCAATTTTAGAGATTATAAAAGATTAGCTTCATTCTAATGGAGGATTAATTAAGAAATGAGGATTAATCATTTTCATGTGATAGCTCTAATGGACACTGGTTTTCCCAATCTTAGCTTCTTATTTTTCTATTTTAGTGTTCTATCTTGCTTATAGTTATATGAGATTTACTTTTATCTTGCTTTGCTTTTATAATAAAAGACATTGCAATTTCACTTTACATTGGTATTTATGTTTTTAACATCCCCTTTGATTCATGGATGGTCATTTGTCAAACATTAATAAAAACATGTTATTAAATATGGAAATTGGGAAGGATTCATACATATTTTAAAGTTTAAATAAATTTTAAAATATCAATCATAAAATGTTTGGAAATATTTTTTAAAAATATTCAAATTTTTAATGAATTTATAATGTTTAGAAATATTCAAATATTTAATGATTTTATATAATTTTTAAAAAAACCATAAATTTTAAAATAAAATACTTTTATAATATAAAATTTTGAATTAATAATTTATTATCAAATTTATTTAGTTATATTGTAGAATATAATTTAATATTAATTAAAAATTTAAATGTATTCATTTTCTTGAATTCATGTTTCTGTGATCATAGTAATTTTTCCAAAATCTTTCAGTTGTAATTACATTGAACAGAAAATTGTCATTTCGAACCGAACCAACTAGTGTGGTTTAACTTTTCTCATCTTGAGTCATTAAGCTTATATAGATGTAGATAAGGCCAAGTAGCTGTTGGAACAACAACTAGTTTAACTAGGAAGAAAAATTATTTAAAATTATTTTTATTTAATATATAAAGTTAAAATGTTATTATAAAAATGTACTAATGAGTATAAAGTCAAATCGGCCATTAAAATAATGGCTAGTTTGACTCAGAAAACCAAATTTATATATTTATATTTATTTTATTTTATTTTATTTTATTTAGTTATTTCTTTAATAATTTATTTATTTATTTTTAATTTATTTATTTATTTTTGAGAAAAAAAAAGGGGCAAGACCTAGGAGTATAGGGCAGTGATCCAACACCTGCCCTATACTCATTGAAATATTCATAAAAGCATTCATTTTCATTAAGAATAATTTTCATTAAAATTGTTTGTGAAAGAATTCATCATCCTCATTATAAATTTAAATAAAATTATTTTAATGATTTACTATTATTTAAAGATTAAAATGTCATATTTTATATATTTTTATTATTGATAACAAATATTCTTTTGTTGGAATTACTTAACAACAAGTGATATATATATTGTAATAGTAGCCAACATTTCTATATATATAGATGAGAAACGTTGGGTACTATTACAATCTACAAAACTAAAAAGAAAATGTTTTACCAAACCACTAAAACTAAAATATTTTAACATTATTATATATAAAATAATTATAATAAATAATAAATAAAATAAATATTATCTATTAATTATTTCATTCTTTTGTATAAATTAAATTAAATTCTCTTTAAAAACTCATTAATTTTTTTATTATAAATCTACCACATTAGTCCAAATATCAATGTTAAGACACAAATATCCATAACTTTATCATATAGCAATACTAGGGAATATTAATTGGTGAATGCTAAAATTAAATTACGTGTTATCTTTGTAATGAAATAATTGGGAATATTAGAGGGTATAGATATAACTTTGTATGAGATGGTTGTGCATGTTGTTATAGGAGTACACAATATAATTATTACATAATAAGATGTGAACCAATCATATTGCACATAACTAAATTTAAATATTAATAAAAATAATAAAATTCAAATCATAATTACTGTCAATTTAGTAAAAAACAAAACAATATGGTGTGAGGAAAATTACATTCTTAATAATATGCCCATCTCAAATATACTCTATCCAAATTCTCATATCTAATTTGAAGTGCACAATAAATGCCTCTGAACATTGAACTTTTGTTAAATCCTTAATATCACAAAATTATGAATTAAGAATTAATGATATATACTAACTTAAATAACAATCTCTTATTTATAATTATGAATTAATGATATATATTAACTTCAATATCAGTCTCTTAATTAATAATTTAATATTTTGTGCAAAGTTATATATATATATATATATATATATATATATATATATATATATATATATATGGGGTAAGGGTTTCTATGAATTACAAGTTTGATTTGTTAAATCTACATAATATAAGTGCTCTAGAAGTTTTTAAAGGCCTTAAATCCATGCATGAATATAAGAACATATTTTAAATAACAAAAAACCATTATTTCTAAAATTATTATGACTAGATTCCGACCAAAACATAGAAAAATTAGAATACACCATTTAAAAGAGACTCCTTATACTATTTAAACAAAGTTAAAACCTTTTCACATTGAATTTTAATGATTACATGTAGATATTATAATAACATTTATAATATTTTCCTTAGGGGTGTACATTAGTTAGTGACAAAGTGTAAATTGTTAAGGCTTCAATGCCACTAATTCAAACCTCACCTAGCCCATGTGCAATGCTTGAGGGGTGTGTGGTGTATCTATAGGTTATAGTGGTAGCGATCAATATCTACCCTGCACGAGTATGAAACTAGCCTAGTTTTTTATTCCTTTAGACACAAAATAATAATAATACTAATATTAATATTTAAAAAGAAGACATTTTATTAAAGTTTAATTACATCAATTTGTCTTGTTAAAAATGTGCTTAGCCTCTTTGATGAAGGAGGGAAACCAACTTCTAAAAATCAAATGCATTTCTTTTCTTTCTCTCTCTCTCACAATATGGTTCTATACCCACTGAAGTTTGAAATTAGATTATTTGCATAGTGACACCTCATTCCAACCATTAAGCCATAATGTGGAGGGAAACCAACTTCTAAAAATCAAATGCATTTCTTTTCTTTCTCTCTCACACACAATATGGTTCTATACCCACTAAAGTTTGAAAATAGATTATTTGCATAGTGACACCTCATTCCAACCATTAAGCCATAATGTTATAGATTTTACTGAAAATGCATTAGAGTAAATCCACAAAAAAACACTCTATTTTTGTAGGATTGATATGTTGATCTCTCCATTTTATGCAAATACTCAACATATTTTTGAGGGAAAGAAATGAATCCAACAACTTAAGGTGAAATTAATCACCATCTTCGCCCATGGGGCATAGAGTAGACAATGATAGGGTGTTATGTTAACACACTATGTGGTGTAAATGTCACTGGTTCCAAACTCCATGGGAAAAAATCCAACCATGCTAAGGGTTGGTGTGGCTCGAGGCGGGAGCAATCCCCAAGTGATTTTGATGGCTTAGATGCCCATAGGTTGTGGTTAATCAAGCTACAGGTTAGGCGTTCAAGTCATCTCAGGACTCACATTACCTAGCAAACTAAAAAACAATAACTTAGCCATCTTCATAGAAGTATTTTCTCCATTAATTCTAAGTAAGCATTAAGGGTGGCTGTTCTAATTGTCATTGTGTTTCAAATAATTATTATAAATACTATATAGAATAATTGTTATTAATGAAATCCATAAAGATTGGGAACCATAATTTGTTGTTGACTACCATATATTTAATGTTTAAAAGCTTTCAATGGTTCTTCCATTTATTTTCATTTTTTATCAACTTTGTATTTGTATATAAAAGGAAACTTGGGCAAGAGCCTTGTTGTGATACAAGTACAAAATGATGGGGAATTAAGGTGGGCAACAATTAGAAAACATTCTCTTACAAGAACATTTTGTTATCAAATATTCTAACTATGATTTCTAGGGTTTATAAGTCAAGGAATAAGAAAGTGGCTATCCAATAGGTTTACTCTTGAGATATAGATATTAAAGATTGTTGCTACAATTATAAGCTAAAGAACATGGATAAAATGGTTCCAAAAACATTTTTTATCAAAGATTCTAACTATCATTTCTAGGATTTATAAATTAAGAAAGAAGAAAGTGGCTATCCAAAAAATTTACACTTGAGATATAGATATTAAAAATTGTTACAACAATTACAAGCTAGAAACTATAAATTAAATGATTCACATATACATCCCCAAGACTAAGGCTTGAGACTCAACTTATTTACACAAACTTTACTTACATTTTTAAAAAATAAAAGAAACCACAACATTTTGTTATTATACTATTATGCATGTCCTATTCCAAATTTTTACCTTTATTGTTATTTAGTGGCTATTACTTTCCAAATCAAGAAATCCTCTAATTTCTTAAGCTTTTAATTAACATAATTTAATAAAATTTAAATTTATAACTCTATTATATCATAAATTATAACAAATTGTATTTTTATAATGCTTTTTATAACATTTTTTAGCTTTTATATTTCATTCAAATTACAATTTTTGTATTTGATTTTAATAATGATATATGATTGTCAAAATCCATATTATAAAAAAAGTTAATAAGTACCAACAATCTCAACTTTTTAACTTTTTATGATTTGGATAATTGAAATTTCAAATAATAAAAAATTAAAATGAAACATTAATTCACTAACATAAATATCTTAACAAACACACGTATGTTGGAGTTATGGTAGCATTCATTGAAATACCAAACTAATCAAACTTGTAGTACTTTCATTGGTGTGCATTTTCATCTGCTTAGATCCATTTGTTGTGATTACATAATGTTTTTGACCTCATTGGTCCTTGTTGATCCACTCTTCCCTTGAAAAACACAAAGCATATGGATCTTATTCTAAAGTCAAAGAATGTAGGTAGAATAATTTTCTTCATTGTATTTTGGTCGGTTGCTTTGAGTATCCAAATCTAGTTAGATGCATTTGGTGTCATTTTCTTATTATATATTTGGTAAGTGAGTAGCTAAATATTTTTAATGGTATGAAAGGTTACCAGTGCCACCAACCATTCCATGTCAACATCTAGTTTGTCATTTTGAAAGGTTACTAGTGCCCACTAATTCCACGTAAGCATCGAGTTTGTCATTTTCTTGGTTGAACTAGTTCAATCCTTTTCATAACGGTATCAAAGGTTACAATTGCACGTCATTTCCACGTTAAGGTCACCACCTTTTTCGAGTCTATTTTAACTTACTAAATATTTTCGTTTAATTTGTCACCTTCTCCCTTGCTTGTGCATTCAAGATATTTTGACGTTATTGCTGTCTTCTGGTATTACGTCCATTTGTTAGGGTCAATTTACTTGAGTTAGTGTTTTGTAGATATTTAGTTGTACTTTATTATTATTTTTAAATATGATGTTTGGTGTTTTTTTTTTTATGATTTTTTCATTAAACTTGAAAAATGATTAATAGAATTAAAAACATTTTAGATAATAAAGGTGTGGTAGAAAAATATAAATATAAAAAATTAAAATAGATAAAAGAATAATTTGTTTTTTTCTTTTATCAGTTTTTCAAATTAAATTCAGTTAGTCAATTTTATTTATAACCGATCTATTTAACATTGTTAAATAAAAATTTAAGATTTAAAAAAAAATTATCTTAGTAAATTGAAAACAAATTATTATTAAGAATATATATATATATATATATATTATAATAATAATAAAATAGTTATAATACTTCGTTTATAAAAATAAGATGATGAGTGGTTATATTTAATAAGTAAATGAGATATAATTTAAATTATTCTAAAAAAAGCCGTTATTTTAGTGGATACATGTATGTTCCATTAAATTTATAAATCCTCGTATATATATCTAAGTAATAATTTCTTTTAGAAATATTTTATAAAAATGAAAAAGGTTTGTTTGAAAAAAATATATTAAATATTATAATGATTAGAAGAATAACTCAAATACTTATTTTTCTTAATAAAAATATATGTATATTTAAAATTTATTGATAATAATGGTTACCATTCGTTAAGACCAATGCAATTTATTAGACTTTAAGAGAGGAGAAAGAATCTAAATTTGATTCTTCAAAATCTTGTTTTTATGGTCAAAGAGAAGAGAAAGAAGTGTTCTAAGATCGTTATAGGTGGGTTGGCTTAATAGGTCAAGAAGATTGGAAGTGTGACATATGGTAGGGAATTGAGAGCGAATGTGAGTAAGAGACGGGTAGTCTAAAAGGAAGTGTTTTTCATCTTCCACCTACTTAGAATCACAAATCTGACAGATCCTATCGTTCCAAGGGGTCTTGGGAATAGACCACCGCCTGGTCTCACTCCAAAGCTCATAGGAATTAGTTCTTATCTTAGCGATGTTCATTTTTTTCTTATTGTTGGACAACACATAGAGATAAGTTTGATTATCAAGGGTGGGGTTGATCACTTCTTTATAGTATCTTAGCTTCCTTTTACCCTCCAGCTCTCGATCCTCCCACAGCTTGTCCTTAAACTTGGAGGTAATAGTATTTTTGATATTATTTTTGCTTCCCATACCGAGCTCCTCCTTAATTCCCCAATGGTTGAGCCAAGGTTGGGCATCCTTATGCTACCCGCGCTTGAGGCGAAGGTGAGGATTTTGACTACAATTAGAAGCAATTTTAGGGAGTTTTTTTGATTCCATGTTGTCAAGCTTATTCTTATACATCATATATCTAACATAGTCGTACTTTCAATGGGAGACAAACTAGATTCGATCAAGAGGATAGGATAGGGAGTATTTCCCTTGATCTTAAGGTTGTAGGTTATGAATTGCTTTTGAATCATCTCAATCTTCCTCCATGACTCTATGGATATGCTGCAACGCCAAACTTCACATCCATATAAGACAACAGGGGTGACAAGGGTCTCAAAGAGGAACCTATTTTTACTCCAAATGTAAAGATCGACCAACTTACAATTGTTTTCAAGCTCATAATAAGTTTTCCAGCCCCCAATAATCCTTTTCTCGATGTTATAATTCCAGTTGAGATGATGAGGGAAGTCAATGGCCAAATACTTATAAGAAGAAACCTGCTCTAAGCACTGGTTATTATACACGAAACTACCATGGGTGATATTTTTGGATTTAATGATCATGACTTTAGTCTTGTCGGTATTAACTATCATACCCATCTTGGAGCAGTAGTCATGAAGAATCTGGAGCTGCTTGTCAAGGTCATCATGGATTTTTGCAAGAAGAACGATATCATCGGCATAGAGGAGAAGATTAATGAGAACACCAACAAGCTCGGTGCCCTTGCACCCCGCAGATTTTAGACACTCCTCTAGCTTATCGATGTATATGCCAAAAAGTGTAAGGGATAAGCGACACCCTTGCTTAACTCCAATATTGCATTTAATGTTTTTAGACCATCTCTCATTGGTCTTAAGCTTGGAAGTGATGGTATCATAGAGACGGATTGCATAAATCCTCAGCTCAGGAGGGACCATGATCTCTTTAAGTCTCTCCCAAAGTTTATCTCGAGGGATAGTGTCAAAAGCTTTTCTAAAGTCCACAAAGAAACAAAAGAGATCGGATTTAATATTGCGACATTCCTCTGCAATTATTCTAAGAGTGACCAGATGGTCAATAGTCGAGTGATGTCTCCTAAAACTAGCTTGTCCTTTAGCTCCTTTTCCCTGGATTTCAAGCCAAAGACTAAGCTTCTTCTCCAAAATGAGCCCATAAAGCTTGGCTAGGATATGGCTAACCATAATGGTCCTGTAGTTGGAAGGAACACTCTTGTCCCCATTTTTAAATATAGGTACAATCAGGCTTTACATCCAAAGCCGAGGGAATCCATGCGTTAGAGCTAAATTGAGAAGCTTGTAGAGATAAGGAATGAATATAGATATTCCCATTTTAAGGATCTCAGCTTAGTATCCTTCAATATCTTTAGCTTTCCCATTAGCGAGCTTATTAATACAAGACTCAATGTCATCAAGAGAGAATACATCCTCCTTAATTGGAGTGATTAAGGTGGTGCCCATAGTGTCCGGAGAGTCATACAACTTGTTAATATAGTTGTCCCAGTTTTCTAAGGGGATAGAATGGTTATCTTTGGTTTTACGAACAAGAACATTCCGCCAAAAAATTTTGGGTGCGACTTTAGAAAGGTGGA
Organism: Pinus albicaulis; assembly: GCA_034641835.2. Taxonomy (NCBI): domain Eukaryota; kingdom Viridiplantae; phylum Streptophyta; class Pinopsida; order Pinales; family Pinaceae; genus Pinus; species Pinus albicaulis. The sequence goes on along the minus strand of CM076580.1, from coordinate 1,376,819,392 downwards.
GAAGATAATCCTGTCTTTTATTAATATATGATATTTTCTTCCTCTTGATGATATTTTTGTATATACTGATATTTTTCTGCTTAATGATTTCATTAGGAACGTCTATGATTGCTTTCCTGGCCATTTTGCAATCTTTTTCATACCATGGATTGGAAGTTTTATTAGACTGCTTGAATGAAATCTCATTAGAAAACTTGCTAATGGTGCCGGAAAGGATAGTAGCGAAATGTTAATAAATTTGATCACTATTATTATTATAATTCATGGGGCCTAAATCCCTCTCTAAATCCCTTAAGACGAGGTCGATTTTACCTCTATCGAAGCAAATGTGTCTTTTTCTTTCATTGGTCTCCTGCATGTGGGTGGTATGCATAGCAAGATTGAGGGATAGAGAAAGACGTCTGTGGTAAGAGTCAGGCTCAAATCCATTAAGAAGCTGAAATTTTGTGATAAGGTTGAGGACGAGGATGTCAGAAATTGCATAATCTATGACACTGCTACCCAGCACAAGGAAATTGTTGTGCTTTATATATATATATATAATTTTAAGGTCACTACCGAGCTACATACAAGTTGGTGTATGAGACTCTTTTGTTAATGTGATAAGGGACCTATTTCCATGCAAAATCTAAAAAGGCATACATACTTTACCTCTTCTAGTTCTACATCTACAACTTTTTAGGAGAAAACACATGCTTTTAACCATTAAACCCACTCAAACTATATTTAATTAAATAATTTATTTTTAAATAATTAAAAAATAATAATTATTTATTTAAATTTAAAATTAAATTTTATTTATAATATATTTCTTACCTATGTAACTTCTTAATAATAATAATATATATATAAATAATAGTCATTATATTATTATATTATGAGACAAGTGATAATAGATAGTGGGTAGAGAATAAGATGATAGATTATTAAATTGATGGAAAAGTATATTGTTACGTTGATTTATAAATGTGAGTCTCCGAAAGGGTTATGATTTTTTTTTTATAAAATAATATTATTTTTATTAATATATATATATATATATATATATATATATATATATATATATATATATATATATATATATAATTAATGATTGAAAAATATAAAATTAAAATATAAAAGAATTTGAATAAAAATTTGTTTTATATTGAATTAGTTAATTTTTATAATTTTTAAAATTATATAATTTGTAATGTTTTAATTAAGTGGTAAAAAAATAATTTATGAAGTGTATATTAATTGGTTTGTGTGGGGTTTAGTTTTCTACCAAGTCAAACATTTAAATCTTATGAGGAGAGGTTGAGGATGGGAGTTACTTTTGGGGGAATTAAACTATCTCAAGTGGTATTAAGTTCAACTCAGCTTGATAGCATCTCACTAGTGGGTAGATGATTTTTCCATCCAAAATTGAGGTTGAGCTCAGCCTAAGCTCAACCTACTTAAAAAAAAAAAGAAAAAAAAAGGAAAGAATCGTCAAATATAATAAGAAATTGTTTTATCCATAAATTAACTCATATATTGGTGTGCATTTTCATCTACTTAGATCCATTTGTTGTGATTACATACTGTTTTTGAGCTCATTGGTCCTTGTTGATCCACTCTTCCCTTGAAAAACACAAAGCATATGGATCTTATTCTAAAGTCAAAGAATGTAGGTAGAATAATTTTCTTCATTGTATTTTGGTCGGTTGCTTTGAGTATCCAAATCTAGTTAGATGCATTTGGTGTCATTTTCTTATTATATATTTGGTAAGTGAGTAGCTAAATATTTTTAATCGTATGAAAGGATACCAGTCCCACCACCCATTCCACGTCAACATCTAGTTTGTCATTTTGAAAGGTTACTAGTGCCCACTAATTCCACGTAAGCATCTAGTTTGTCATTTTCTTGGTTGAACTAGTTCAATCTTTTTCATAACGGTATCAAAGGTTACAATTGCACGTTATTTCCACGTTAAGGTCACCACCTTTCCCAGTCTATTTTAACTTATTAAATATTTTCGTTTAATTTGTCACCTTCTCCCTTGCTTGTGCATTCAAGATATTTTGACGTTATTGCTGTCTTCTGGTATTACGTCCATTTGTTAGGTTCAATTTAGTTGAGTTAGTGTTTTGTAGATATTTAGTTGTACTTTATTATTATTTTTAAATATGATGTTTGATGTTTTTTTATTTATGATTTTTTCATTAAACTTGAAAAATGATTAATAGAATTAAAAACATTTTAGATATGAAGGTTTGTTAGAAAAATATAAATATAAAAAATCTAAATAGATAAAGAATAATTTTTTTTGGTCAGTTATTCAAATTAAATTCAGTTAACCAATTTTATTTATGACTTATCTATTTAACATTCTTAAATAAAAATTTAAGATTTAAAAAAAAATTATCTTAGTAAATTGAAAACAAATTATTGTTAAGAAACATATATAAAAAATATATATATGAATATTATAATAATAAAAAATAGTTATATTACTTCGTTTATAAAAATAAGATGATGAACGGTTATATTAATAAGTAAATGAGATATAATTTAAATTATTTAAAAAAAAAGCCGTTATTTTAGTGGATACATGTATGTTCTATTAAATTTATAAATCCTCGTATATATATCTAAATAATAATTTTTTTAGAAATATTTTATAAAAATGAAAAAGGTTTCTTGGAAAAAAATATATTAAATATTATAATGATTACAAGACTAACTCAAATACTTATTTTTCTTATATAAATATATTTGAAGATAAATTAATAAAACTACATGTATATTTAAAAATTATTAATGATAATGGTTACCATTTGTTAAGACCAACATAGTTTATGAGACTTTAAGAGGAGAAAGAATCTAAGTTTGATTCTTCAAAATCTTGTTTCTATGGTCAAAGAGAAGAGAAAGAAGTGCTCTAAGATCGTTATAGGTGGGTTGGCTTAATAGGTCAAGAAGATTGGAAGTGTGACATATGGTAGGGAATTGAGAGCGAATGTGAGTAAGAGAAGGGCAATCTAAAAGGAAGTGCTTTTCATCTTCCACCTGCTTAGAATCACAAATCTGACAGATTCTATCATTCTAAGGGGTCTTGGGAATAGACCACTGCCCAATCTCACTCCAAAGCTCATGGGAATTAGTTCTTATCTTAGCAATGTTCATTTTTTTCTTATTGCTGAGCAACACATAGAGATAAGTCTAATTATCAAGGGTGGGGTTGATCACTTCTTTATAGTATCTTAGCTTCCTTTTACCCTCCAGCTCCCGATCCTCCCACAACTTGTCCTTAAACTTAGAGGTAATAGTATTTTGGATATTATCTTTGCTTCCCATACCGAGCTCCTCCTTAATTCCCCAATGGTTGAGGCAAGGCTAGGCATCTTTATGTCACTTGCGCTTGAGGCGAAGGTGAGGGTTTTGACTACAATTAGAAGCAATTTTAGGGAGCTTTTTTTATTCCATGTTGTCAAGCTTCTTCTTATACATCAGATATCTAACATAGTCATACTTTCAATGGGGGACAAACTAGATTCGATCAAGAGGATAGGATAGGGAGTATTTCCCTTGATCTTAAGGTTGTAGGTTATGAATTTCTTTTGAATCATCTCAATCTTCCTCAATGACTCTATGGATATGCTGCAACGCCAAACTTCACATCCGTATAAGACAACAGGGGTGACAAGGGTCTCAAAGAGGAACCTCTTTTTACTCCAAATGTAAAGATCAACTGACTTACAAATGTTTTCAAGCTCATAATAAGTTTTCTAGCCCCCAATAATCCTTTTATCGATGTTATAATTCTAGTTGAGATAATGAGGGAAGTCAATGACTAAATACTTATAAGAAGAAACCTGCTCTAAGCACTGGTTATTATACACGAAACTACCATGGGTGATCTTTTTGGATTTAATGATCATGACTTTAGTCTTGTCGGTATTAACTATCATACCCATCTTGGAGCAGTATTCATGAAGAATCTAGAGCTGCTTGTCAAGGTCATCATGGATTTTTGAAAGAAGAACGATATCATCGGCATAGAGGAGAAGAGTAATGAGAACACCAGCAAGCTCGGTACCCTTGCACCTCACAGATTTTAGACACTCTAGCTTATCGATGTATATGCCAAAAAGTGTAGGGGATAAGGGACACCCTTGCTTAACTCCAATATTGCATTTAATGTCTTTAGACCACCCCTCATTGGTCTTAAGCTTGGAAGTGACGGTATCATAGAGACGGATCACATAAATCCTCAGCTCAGGAGGGACCATGATCTCTTTAAGTTTCTCCCAAATTTTATCTCGAGGGACAGTGTCGAAAGCTTTTCTAAAGTCCACAAAGCAACATAAGAGATCGGCTTTACTATTGCGACATTCCTCTACAATTATTCTAAGAGTGACCAGATGGTCAATAGTCGAGTGATGTCTCCTAAAACTAGCTTGTCCTTTAGCTCTTTTTCCCTGGATTTCAAGCCAAAGGCTAAGCTTCTTCTCCAAAATGAGCCCATAAAGCTTGGCTAGGATATGGCTAACCATAATGGTCCTGTAGTTGGAAGGAACACTATTGTCCCCATTTTTAAATATAGGTCAATATAGGTACAATAAGGCTTTGCATCCAAAGCCGAGGGAAGCCATGCATTACAACCAAATTGAGAAGCTTGTGGAGATAAGGAATGAGGATAGATATTCCCATTTTAAGGATCTCAGCTTGGTATCCTTCAATATCTTTAGCTTTCCCATTAGCGAGCTTATTGATACAAGACTCAATGTCCTCAAGAGAGAATACATCCTCCTTAATTGGAGTGATTAAGGTGGTGCCCATAGTGTCCGGAGAGTCATACAACTTCTTAATATAGTTGTCCCAGTTTTATAAGGGGATATAATGGTTATCTGTGGTTTTACGGACAAGAACATTCCGCCAAAAAAATTTGGGTGCAACCTTAGAAAGGTGGAGAAGATAATCCTGTATTTTATTAATATATGATATTTTCTTCCTCTTGATGATATTTTTGTATATATTGATATTTTGCTGCTTAATGATTTCATTAGGAACGTCTATGATTGCCTTCCTGGCCATTTTGCAATATTTTTCATACCATGGATTGGAAGTTCTATTAGGCAGCTTAAACGAAATCTCATTAGAAAACTTGCTAATGGTGTTGGAAAGGATAGTAGCGAAATGGTAATAAATTTGATCAATGTTATTATTATAATTCACGGGGCCTAAATCCCTCTGTAAATCCCTTAAGACGAGGTCGGTTTTACCTCTATCGAAGCGAATGTGTCATTTTCTTTCATTGGTCTCCTGCATGTGGGTGGTATGCATAGCAAGATTGAGGGATAGAGACAGAGGTCTATGGTAAGAGTCAGGCTCGAATCCATTAAGAAGCTAAAATTTTGTAATATGGTTGAGGACGAGGATGTCAAAAATTGCATAATCTATGACACTACTACCCAACGCAAGGAAATTGTTGTGCTTTATCTGAAAATGATATATATATATATATATATATATATATATATATATATATATATATATATAATTTTAAGGTCACTGCCGAGCTACATACCAAGTTGGTGTATGAGGCTCTTTTGTTAATGTGATAAGGGACCTATTTCCACGCAAAGTCTAAGAAGGCATACATACTTTACCTCCTCTAGTTCTGAACCTACAACCTCTTAGGAGAAAACACATGTTCTTAACCATTAAGCCCACTTAAACTATATTTAATTAAATAATTTCCTTTTACATAATTAAAAAATAATAATTATTTATTTAAATTTAAAATTAAATTTTATTTATAATATATTTCTTACATCAAATTATATCTAACTTCTTAATAATAATAATATATATAAGAATATATGAATTCTGAAAAGAAAACGATGGTGGCAAAAGGAAGAACTAGGTTTTTGCGATTTGGGTTCTGCTCTTGTTCATTCGCTGCCCCTCATGGCGGCCCTGTAGTCTGGAGAGGGACCTACACTCACTGCAAACATGGTGGTGGGAATCATGTTTGGATTTGGGGTTTCTTAGTCCCTGCAGAGGTCGACTTATGACAACCCAACAATTACCATGACCTGAATTGATGGCACCTTAACTCGCTGCGGCTTTGGTCCGTGCCGTCGACATCGATTTCAAGTTCATCTTCCTTGAGAAATTTCTACACTAGAACATAGCTTTTGCAGCACGGTGGCTGGGGATTTCTTGTGTCCCTGACGAACACCAGATGAAAATGGGTACTCTGCTACCCATGTATCAATGTTTTTACTCTGGGGTTTATTGGCAGCAGTGTGCCCGATGCTCTCCTTTCACCACCAGTGGGCGCAGACCTGGCATCATGTTGTTGTGCTCTAGCTCTAGACTCGCGTTGGCCCCCTGCTCTGCAGATAGAACCGAAACAAAAAATTGTAAACGATGGCGGTACTGCAAAGGAGAATCCAGTATGCTTAACTCATTTTCAAATTTTTATTAAACTCCCTGTGGGGAATTGTTTATTAGTATGGATACAGGACATTGATGAAGTTATAGATCTGAAGCAAAACATCTGTATATCTTCCGGCTACCCATGTCATTTACAGTCCCTAATATACTGTGGGAAAGCATTACAAGATTCCAGTACACTCAAAGATTACTCCATTAGTCTTGGCTCCACCATTAATCTCAATCTGCGACTGAGAGGTGGAGCTGCTGTGCAGAACATAACTCAGAGTCCCAGTGGACCCAAGACATCCAAAAATGATTTCCCTATATGTCCCTCTTACAGAAACATATTACAGGGGAATAAAAAAAAAACAGCTCCAAAAGCACCAGCAGAGAATGGCCCCAAACCATACATTGTAAACAGCTAAATCATGTGCCAAAACTGCAAATAGAAATTCCGGAGATTGATGAACATAGATCCAACTTCGAATCTCAAGCACTAATATGCAAATTCAATTTCTTATGGCCCAAACCAATGGAGCTTTTTCATTGGATTTTCACTCACTGGATTATGGATTGTGAAATCCATCTTTGTTCAAAGGGTTTCTTCATTGTCAAGTTTCTTTCATCGGAGGTCAGAGACAACATTCTTAAGGATGGACCATGGTTCTGGGGATCCACAGGGCTTTTCACCACACCATGGTTTCAATATTTTGACTCAAATTCTATGGAGGTCACCAAAATGCCGGTCTGGGTGCGGCTATACAACCTCCCACTTCATTTCTGGAATGAAGCTATTCTTGCAGGCATTGGAAACATCATTGGGAGATACATAAAAACTGACACCCAATGTTTGGAGGAGAGGATCTACACCTTTGCGCGCATATGCGTGGAAGTGGACCTCAGTAAGGGATTCCTAAATGCATACAACTCACAAACAACAAAAATGGACACAGCATCTTGACTATGAAAACACTGCATTCAGATGCAGAATCTACAGGAACATTGGGCACTTGCAGAACACATGCCCAAAAGAAAAAAGAGACAACAACAAAAAAGAAAAAGACAGGGAAAGCTATAAAGGGCTGGAAATTTCCTTCAAAAGAACCAAAGCAGGAGATGAAAGAAGAAGAGGACGCACCCATCCCAAAATAAAACAACCAGGCAGCAATGGAATCGAAGACACAAGAACAAGAGATGCAAGACCTTTCGAAACTTGCCACTACGGACCTGCCCACAATGAATGGGGCACTAGACAGTGGAGGAAACAAAAGACAACACAACTCAGATAATTCAGATTCAGATAAGGACAATGGAGCACCCACAATAGATAATTAACTTGCTCTTATTTCCACCACGACTACACAAGGTCCGTGGCGCAAGGTGGAAAAAAAGAAAGGGAGAAAAATTTATTTTTTCTCCCCATGTTTAATTATAGGTTCTATGATGTAAATTACTAGCCGCTCTTTTGACAATTCTCTGCAAGTGCAACATGTAATTTTGTTTTCATTAATAAAATTACGAATTTTTCCTGGTGAAAAAAATAATAATATATATAAAAATAATAGTCATTATATTATTATATTATCAGACTAGTGATAATAGATAGTGGGTAGAGAATAAGATGATAGATTATTAAATTGATGAAAATATATTGTTACGTTGATTTATAAATGTGAGTCTTTGAAGGAGTTATGATTATTTTTTTTATAAAATAATATATATATATATATATATATATATATATATATATATATATATATATATATATATATATATATATATATATATATTTTGGGTAGAGAATAAGATAGTGGGTGATAGTGGGTATATATATATATATATATGATTGAAAAAATATAAAATTAAAATACAAAAAAATTTGAATAAAAATTTGTTTTATATTGAATTAGTTAATTTTTATAATTCTTAAAATTATATAATTTGTAATGTTTTAATAAAGTGGTAAAAAACTAATTTATGAAGTGTATATTAATTGGCTTGTGTGAGGTTTAGTTCCCCACCAAGTCATATATTTAAATCTTATGAGGAGGGGTTGAGGATGGGAGTTACTTTTGGGGGAATTAAACTATCCCAAGTGGTACCAAGTTCAACTCAGCTTGATAGCATCTCACTAGTGGGTAGATGATTTTACCATCCAAAATTGGGGTTGAGCTCAGCCTAGGCTCAACCTACTTGAAAAAATAAAAAAGAAAAAAGAAAAAGTCGTCAAATATAATAAGAAATTTTTTTATCCATAGGTTAGCTCATAATGTCTTGGATTATGTTATGCGATATTAGATAGCTCTATATACATCGATATAGTAATTTTGACTTTTCATATAACCATAAGCCTAACTCTAATCATAAACCTTTAACCTAACTCTAAACTTTATCATGCACAACAATCTCATTGAAGAAAAATTTAATAACAAAAAACACTTACTTTTTGACAAACAATGATATTTTCTTAAAGGATTTAAATAGTGAATTAAATCTCTTATCATATAAGAACAATATTGAAGGTATCTATCATAATTTTACGACAACCCTCTTTACTTTCATTAACAAATTCTTTAACGAGGTATTGTGTAATAAAAAATTAGAACAACCAACTCTTTGTATGATAACAAGTGTAAAATTGTTAGAAAATCCATTATGGGTGCTTCTAATGAGTCCTTAAAATCCTAAAAATTATAAAGATATAAAGCCCTAATTAAAAGGGGGGGAAGGCTCTACATATATAGAAAACAAGAGAATTTTGTGCACCTATCTAAGCTAGACTATAAGAGATTATGGAGGCAATTTTTGACTTGCAAAACTAAACAAAATAATATGATTCCTTTGAGGGATTGGAATTCCTGCCTTAAAAATATTCATGGATACTCCACTGATGTGGACAACATTCCAAATGTTTCTATAGAGAATGAAGTGTTTCCTATGGAAGACATAAAGTTCGAGGTTAAGTGATTCACAAAAGGGAAAGTTAAGGGCATTGAAAGCTACCGAGTTTAATTCTTAAAAATTGGAGGGCCTAACCTCATCCCTCACATACACAAGCTCTTCAATTTAGTAGTCAAACAAGGCTTCCCTAAACCTTTGCCTCAGAACCTCAATGTATCTATCTTTAAAAGTGAGCATAGAAGTGGTCCCTCTAATTATAGGAAAATTATGATTAGCCTTTTAGCTTTTCTTTACGAAAGTATTTTGAAAAATGAGATCAACATATGACTACAAAAATCGTAGAAAAATAGATAAATACCAGGTTGGATTTAGAGGCTATTATTCAAACGTGGATCACATTGTTATGCTTATGATCATTACACCATAGTGTCAATAATAAAACCAATCTCCTTTGGCATTGTAACACCCCCATTTTAAATATTCATCAATATTGTAATCAATTATAATAATGTTTCCACGTGGACATGTATTCGTAAAAGGGGTTAAAAATCTAAGAACAATGTGCAGTGAAGATTATTATAATAAAAACATTTCCAATAGCTAAAGAAACAATGAAGAGTATATATAAATACATATGCCTGAGAGTAAAGCTCTAAGGGAGAACCTGGGAGGTTTTCCTATCTACCTAAATTAATTATATAGATCTATGATTTGGCTATTAAATTACCAAGCTACCCCAGAAGTATGGGCCACGTGCCCACTTTGTAGGTTTCTAGTTGTTCACACGACCCAAAAGACCCCAAATTCTCACGTTGGGAAACACACAAGTGGAAAGGGGAACATCAAAGAAAAATAGAACATAGGAGGGAGTGGCTAGAAAGAGAAGGAGAGGAGGAACAAAGAGAGTGGAGGAGAAGGAACTAGAGAGAGAAATCCATGGGTGCCAAACAAAGCGACAATTAATAATAAATAATTAGAGAGATAACCGTCAAAGACACAACAACCAGTGTGGTATTGGAATTCAATTGAATTGGATAAGGATGTAAGTATGGAAACCGTCAAGCTAAGTGAGGGGCCATAATATTGTATTGATAAATATTCTTGAATTAGTTTGTAAATCACAAAAAACGAAACATCGAGGGACTCATGACTTTGAGAAGGGATTCCTTTGTGTTGTGTGGGCTCGTAGTGGCCATACTATGGTTGTTAATAGGCCTTAATTTAGTAGTTGAAAGGTTGAGTGTTGATTTGAACCTGTATATGAAGGAGAGTGACTTTAATGGCCTCTAGTTTATTTTGAATATTATTAAACCTTGAGTGAATCTTTCCCTTAAGGCATCAAATCTAGCTTGGTGGTGGCAAGCTGCAAGAAATACTATAGTGTAGTTGTGCCTACAGTTGGGTGGAGAGTGATTTTTTTCAGTAAAAGCTTAAGAACAATTCAAATGTGTATTTTTCTTTCTTGAATTATATATATATGGATGAATTATGTTGTTAATGGGATGTTTATCATGAATTCGTTAATAAATTAAGCCTTTTGTCATGATGTTGTGTTAGTGGTGATAAAAAATGAGTCTATGATGCAAAAATAGTCCTTTAAAATATGTTTACTTGTTATATTATGGATAATACCTACCCTTCATCATAAATACCGATGACAAAAAGGTTGGAGGATCTTAATGGGTATCAGACTAGTTGAGACTTTACCAGCATATAAGAATGAAATTTAGCATGTAAATAAGGACAAACTTCCAAGGCAAGTCTCTGATGACATGGAATGTTGATGTGGTATATTGATGTGGTGTTGAGGTGGAAAGCTAGGCGACATTTGGGATGGAGGTGATGTGTATATGAAACTAGTTGATGTCAAGATGTTGGAGGATCTGAAATTAGTGAATCCTTTAGTTTCCCCTCAATGTAGCCCGATGGTTGAACTATTATATTTTCAGCGTGTTATGTGTAAAACATCGAGTGAAACTTGGAGTGGGATTTCTTTCTGTGTCCTAGTGGCTCATTTTTGGATGAGTTTATATCATTGGAAAGATTTCGACAAGCATAGGACGATGGTTGACTTAGAAATAAGTTTTAAGATAGTTGTAGAAAAAGGAATTTATATAACCCCACTTACTGAAGGTGTCCTAGGAGGTTTAGTTTAGATACCCCATAGCCTTAATCAAGTGTTAGGGGGCTAGGCATGTTAGGGTCATTTCAATGAATTTACAAAATGTTTTGATACAATGCCTAGGACTAACCTTTCAATCGAGTTAGAAGAGATAAAAGTTCGTTTCAAATTAATAGATGTTGTTGTAAGGTTGTATGAGAACATTCTGCTAAGTTTAGGAACACTAAGGAATGGTTGGAAGATATTAAATATAATATAGGACTCAAGTGAGGTTGTCCCATATCCCCTACCCTTTTTGGAATATACATTGACAAATTAAAAGATTTTGGAAGATGTAAATTTTTTTGACCATATTCTTGATGGTATAGTCATCATCCTTTTTTTTTGTGCTAATGATATTATTCTTGTGGTAAGGATTCCTTATAACCTTGGTAAGAAACTAATAATCCTCAAGGATTTCTACTGTATTACAAGTATGACTGTGAACACTAACAAAATGAAGATTATGGTAATTAAATCTAAAAATATCACTTACAACACTTTCGTATACGACAATAATAGCTTGTGGGGAGTACTTTCATACAAATATCTTGAGATTGATATTTATCTCAAGCTCAATTGAAACTATAGCATTGAGGAAAGGATAAATGGAAGGTGGAAAGCTTATTCTAGGCTTAAAAACAATCATAAATTAGCAAACATTTGGCTATGGGATATGAAAAAATCCTCTTTGAGACTCTCAACACTTATGTTATATTAAACAAATGTTAAGTTTGGGGATGCAACATCTTTAGAGAATCTTGGATAAAAATAAAGAAGATCCAAAATAATATTATAACTTCTAATCTCATAATTAAATGCAATATACCCTATCATATCATCATCATAGATTAACAATGTGGATGATAGGAGGCCTCCCAAACTTGCTTCAAACTGCAATAAAAACCCCCAATGCCTTAAGTGAGGATGGCATGAAGCACCAAGTATTGGCTAAATCATTTGAGAATAAAATAAGAAATCATTGTAGAATATCAATGATATTAAAAATATTATTACATCTAAATCTAAGGAAAATATGTAGCGCAATAAAGAATTAGAAAGTAAAATGAAATTAAGGTACTACATGAAGGTAGTCAACTCTAATATAGAAGAGGTACTACATGAAAGTAGTCAACTCTAATCTAGATGATCAAAAGCATGTGTCTATTTTCACTAGCATAAAGAATAAAATAAACATTGTTAAAATAAAAACAAATTATCTGTAGTTGAATAGTGAAACTTGATGTTAGAGAATTCCCAAAATACAACAGGACAAAAAAATCTATTAAATTTATAACATTACAAAGTAAATGATTTTTTTTTTGTTTTTTTAAGTTCCCTACCTACACTCAAATTAAATCATAAGTTCAAAATATTTATCATATCAATATTTTCCTTAACTTTTCAAATCATCAAAATTATGAAAATCTTAAAACATTTCCTTTAATACCTTTAAAACACATAAAACATTTCTGTTAATACCTTTAAAACACATAAATAATATGGTAAAGAAATCCAATTAATATCTAACCCATTTTTTCTTGAATTCAAATAAAACCATTCGAATTTTGTTAAACATTCTTCTTCTTCATCGATATATAAATAATGTGAATTACCCACACATGTTTATGTATTCAAAATTTAAAATTCGTGTACTTTCTGACCTTTTCAATTTATTAAGGGATTACTGATCATATTCAATACATTTCATCCTATTTAATGCATCCATCGTCTGACTTCACATTTAATACAATTAATTGAATTTAAAGAGTAAAGTGTGATTGCTTTTTTTCAATATAATTATTTTAATTAAACTAATCTAAATATGGGTTTTATTAATTTTTTTAAAAAGTAATCAGAAGAAATCAATATTTTTGATTATTTTGAATTAATGAATCAATGTTATTAAATATAATAATAGGAATTGTTTTTAGTGTGATTTTTTGGAGATTCAGAGGTTGGAATTTGGTGGAAAATTTTGAGGTGAATTTGGTGAAATTTTGAGGTAAACTAGTTTTATAATTGTATGTATAGATTTAGCACCCTGAAAAATCCCTAAGACACTTCGATTGTGCAAAGTTACCCATCAAACTTGTGATTTTAATGAATTTTTGCCAAATTTTAAAGAAATTAGACAAGAAAAAAACATTAAAAAAACTTCTAAAAACACACACTAAAAATAACTCAATAACAATATTGCACAACTTAATTGTCAATAATATAATATTGTATAATTTATGCATTATAAATAACAGTCATGATTGTTTTTGTTAATACTATTGAATTTAATTCTATGTTTTTCCCTAAAGTTGCAAAGAAATGTAATTATCACATTTTATGGATCACAGAAGCAAAATTCCTAACACAAAAATGTAATTAGGCAAGTTATTTAAATACAATTTTTAAAATAAGAGAAATTTCTGAAAAGTTTCTTAGGGATGTGCATTTCATTGAAAATATATATTGAACAAATTCATTATAATATATTGCAAAGAAATTTAATTAGTCAATTTATTTAAATACAATTTTTAAAATCAGAAGAAATTTCTGAAAAGTTTCTTAGGGATGTGCATTTCATTGAAAATATATGTTGAACAACTTCATTATAATATTAATATTGGTAAGTGTTTCTATTAAAAAAAAAAAATTCCATTTTAAAATTATAATTTCAATAAACTTTTTTAATAAACTTTTTTAGTAATAAACTATATATATATATAATAAAACTTTCTCAAGTATCTACGTTTTGCAAATTAAAATTAAAAATAAAATTAAATCAACACATTTCATTTTAGTTTTCTATTTTGAAGGAAAGGTTAAAAAAAAATAAAAAAAATCATATACCTATGACATTCATAAGTGTTTGTTAAGTCTTTTACATGTTTGATATATCATCACAAAAATAATTAAAAATCCTTCATATTTGTTGTATTAATAGTTTATTTAAAAATGAAAAAAAAATAACATACAACAGAGTAAATTGCTTATTTATTTAAATATTTATGAAAGTTCATTATTTTACAAAATTGAGCTGGAAATGTAAGGGTAAAGTTAGGTTTATAAATCATGAATGTATTCTCTAATATGTCTATTTTGGATTATTGAAATAACTTTTTTTTAGTTTCAACCTAGCTCTAGCTCTAGCTTTTTAGAGCTTATCTACAACATTGTTTATGTCTTTATAAATATAACATAAAGATATTTATGAGAAAATATGTCAATAGATAGAGAATTTCATCATACAATGGTTCTAATGTAAAAAGTTTTAGAAAAAATTCTTTGCACTTCCATTGCATAATCATCTTTGAGTCTCCAAAAAAATTGTAATTAAATTACATTGTATTCTAATGGTAGTTTCAGGACTAGCTTTAAAGCCATTAATTCATAGAAGTTGTTATTTTCTTTACCAATTCTACCTTTAAAACAAATACTATGATATGAAGATAAGTATAAAGTATCTCTTCAACCTCCTTTAAAATGGTTCCTTTGTGAAGCATTGATGCAACAAGCAAGATTTTGTAGCTTTCACAACAAATTATAGAACCAAAATTGTTGCTACAGAGTGCACACCACCAACCATTTGATTTCGGCTACTGAATTAAATTAATTCAAATGACTAAATCACATAGCACAAACAAAGAGTAATTTAAGCCTATGCGTGATAACTAAAAATAGATTTCAAACATTTTCTATTCATTCATATTGTGTTGTTACATACAGAAATTTAGATCAGAGACAATGGAGTCCTTAGAGTACTTGCAATTCATATGTTGTTACACAGTGATACCATGCAACAACCAAAACACCCTCACTAACTCGTACAACAGCCATTTGCACTCTCTCCAAACTGTACAACAACTAAAGCTACAATCAAAAGCCTAAGAGCCAGAAGTCAAAAGTCAAAAGCCCATTTTATTCCTTGTTCCTGCAATTTATTTCTCACGTTGCTGAAATATTCACATTCCAACTGAAACAATTTGTTTTCTATGTTTCCAACCTCTTCACATTCCAGAAATGAATCGATTTGATTCCTCATAGTATGCAAACAAACCAAAAATTTGTAACCTACATCCCATTCTCATAACTGCCTAGTAGCGGTTTTCCTGTAGCAACAACTGTCGGTTTGGGTGTGTCAACAAATCTACACAATAGGAGTATCGACATGCGATCCTGGGAGTGTCAACAACTCCACACAACACGACTATCAACATGTGATCTTGGTAGTATCAACAACTCAAAAGTAATTTCTTCTTTGATAAAACATAGCTACAGGAGTAGCAACAACTATCAACTTGGTGTATCAACAACTAACATAATATGAGTATTACCAACTCAAAGTACAAGGGAGCAGTGGCACTTATTTTCCTAAATTACAATCTCAAAGTCACTAAACAACTCCTTGTCTCCCGTCATATGGAAAGACGCACCACTATCAAGATACCACACTGATCCCATATAGCTTGAAACCAAGCATGCGATCAAAGAGAAATCAAGTACAAATTGTGAGGCTAAGGCCTCTCTAGCTACAGCTCCAACAACCTTCTTGTTCTTCTTCTTATGTGGGCAGTTAGTGGCGAAATTCCCATGTTCATGACAGTGAAAACACTTCACCTTGGACAAATCCTGCTTCTTGCCTTTAGCTTCAAATTTTGAAGGAAATTTCTTCCCCTTCCCTTTCCTTGCTTTGGTAGCCAAAGCGCAATTCTCTTCATCTTCATTCTTTGATGAAGAGCCATCCCTGTTACCTCGCCTTATCTCCTCCTGCACAAGATCCGACCAAAGTCGCTCCCATCCCGACAATTTCTCCCGTACATTGACAGAGTCTTCGTAGCTATGCCAACTCTTCAGAAGCCCAAGGAGAGCCAAGCTCACCAACTCTTCATCATCAACAGTAATCCCCACACTTCCCAGTTCATCTCTATAGTGGAAAAACTTCGTGAGATATTTTGGAATACTTTCGCCCTTCTCCATTTTTATTTTTTTGAGCTTACCTTTCAGCACCAACTTCCTCTGGTCGCTGCTGCTTTGGAACAAATCTATCAAATCCTTCCACATTAAGAATGGAGTGGCTTTCCCGTGAAGGTTGGACACAATAGGGTCCTTCACACCTTCCAACATAATTCTTCTTGTCTTTGCTATCTTCTGTTTCCATGCATCAAGTAATGCATCATCGCTAGATCCCGGCTTAGGAACATTGCTATCGATGAACTCCTTCAGTCCATTATCCTCCAGCACCGCCTCCATCCTATCCTTCCAGGTTATGTAATTCGAGCTCCCATCAAGGGAATACTCCAATCGCAACCCATTGAAAAACATTTCAATGTATACTCAACTGTTGCACCAAGACTTTTATGAAGCAAATTCGAATTGTCCACCAGCACAAACTCAACAATTCTTCACAATTGCAGTCTTCAAGAATTAACACTGCTCTGATACCATGTAGATATTATATACAAGATGCATGCATATATCCAGATTCTCCTGATCTAACAATATTTTATCTTCTTGCTAAATACAGAATCCTTCCACTATTAATCTTTTGCGGAAATTAAAATTAATTCAATTGCAAACACATGAAGAAATAAAAATAATCACACATAATACAGTTGTTTAACGAGAAAGCCTTAAGCTGAAAACCCCAACTATCATATATTATGTATCATGGAGATCATGTAACAATCTCATACAAATCTTAGTACATCAAGCTCTCAGTAAAATCAATCGTCACACACTAATCAGAAGAAATCTGCAAATCCATGCATTGATTTCTTGTGACCTGATAGCCTGCCTCCACTACGCAATCCCTGCTGAAGAATAGCTCTGAATGAATTCGAATTACCCTTTCCTTGACTGCGCAATCCTCATTGGCAACTCCAATGTGTGTGTGGTGCAATCAATGCATCACTATAGTCACAACAGATAGTCCATCTTGCCCCTTCACCTATCTCTCCATTGGGTCTCCACTGGAACTGACATGCACTGTAGTTAAATGCTATATTGTTCAGTTGATTAATGAGTTATTATTTGTGAATTAATTAATTCACTCCACTCTCACTAGTGTATCATTCAGTTAGACTAGATACAACTAGCTCAATTGAGTTTAACTCCATTAACTGAGTTAAACTGAATAACAACTCCATGAACTACTCTTCCAATTCTATCATAACTTTTCCACTTCAGTTCTAACTGAGTCCTCCATGCATGAACCACCAGTAAACCCTAGGAATTGCGTAATTCCTTCAGCCCACTGATTTTCCAAATCTGTGCACTAAAATTAAGTGCTCAAAGAGAATAAGTTGTTGTTTATTGTCGGATTATTATTAAGAGCTAATAATAATTGACACTTCTATTTTTAGATCGATGATCTATAAATAGACTTCGCCCAATATTATAAAAATAGAATTTCATCTATTTTTTCAACTTAACCAACCATCCACAAATAACATCCTGCAACTTCTGAAATATGATCACCATGTCTAAAAATAGACATAGTCTAAAAATAGACTTGCGCCAAAAAGCCCGTGGGCCCACTTAGTGAAGGCGACTCATTTTCACTAAGCTCGTCATCTTGTTGAATCTCAACACTCCCTCTCAATAAGATAGGGATTATCCTTCACCCTGATCCTGCCTCTATGGTATTCAAATTTTCTCATGGTGAGCGCCTACGTCAAAATATCTGCATTCTGATCTTCTGTAGGAATGTACTGAAGCAACATGATCTTCCGCTACACACAATCTCTGATATGATGATACCAGGTATCAATATGTTTAGATCTATCATGAAACACATGATTAATTGAGATTTTAATGCAAATCTGATTATCACAATGTATCATTGTAGGATCTAAATGTGAACTAAACAAACCAACCAAGATCTTCCTCATCCAGATAGCCTCACATGCAGCTTGACTTGCTACCATGTATTCTGATTCCGCTGAACGGAGTGCCACGAATCTTTGTTTCTTGCTGTACCAAGAAACTGTTGTAGATTCGATACTGAAAATCCCTCCTGATGTGCTCTTTCTGTCCGTTGGGCTGCCTGCCCAATCTTCATCCATGAAGCCATGCAACTTCACCTCCTCCGTCTGTATGTACCATAAGCCATACTCATATGTGCCCCTGAGATATCTCAGGACATGCTTGCCTACCTTCCAAAAGAGCTTGGTAGGCTTAACCATCGCTTGTGAAACCTGGTTCACCGCATAGCATATGTTCGGTCTTGTATTAACTAAATACATAAGCGAACCCACCAACTGTCGATAAAAAATGGCATCCACTACCTCTGCCGATGTAGCATCCTCTTTCCTCCAATTTCCTGGAAGAGGAGTGTCGATAGGCTTGCAGCATTGCATGTGAAACTTCTCAAGTATCTCCCGGGCATACTTGTCTTGAGACACAAATAGTTCACCTTCCCGCTGCCATATTTCCAATCCAAGGAAATAATGAAGGAGGCCCAAATCCTTCATCTCAAACTCCTTTGCAAGATCTGCTTTGCATGAGTGTATCAACTGCTCATCACCTGTTAGTATTAAATCATAAACATAAAGAAAAATGATTAAAAGCTTACCCTCCACCACAATTTGGTACAGGTTTGCATCCGCCTCACTCTTGGTGAAGCCAAGTCTAGTGAAATAGCTGTCAATCCGTGTGTACCAAGCACATGGTGCTTGCTTCAGCCCATACAACGCTCTTTTGAGCCTGCACACATGCGACTCGCTGTTGTAGATCTCAAATCCTTCAGGCTACTCAATGTACACCTCTTCCTCAATGATCCCATTAAGGAATGCAGTCTTCACATCCATATGATGAATGTGCCAACCCATCTGCGTTGAGAGAGCAAGGATGGTCCTTATGGAAGAATACCGTGTGACAAAAATTTTTCTTCGCAACGACCCTCGATCTCGAGAGAAGCCCCCTGCAACAAATCTTGCCTTATACTTCTCGACGCTCCCATCAGCAGCTTGCTTTACCTTGTAGATCCATCTTGATCCTACAACTGATTTTCTCACCGGCCTTGGAACAATCTCCCAAGCACTGTTTCTGACAATGGAGTCATACTCCTCCACCATGGCATCTACCGATGCGGGCTCTTACATGCTTCTTCAAAAGAAGATGGCTCTGTCTTGACACAATTTCTCATAAGAGCCATGTATCTAGTAAATCGGTCAAGTGACTATCTCTGTCTGCGCTGTGATGTAGGGACTCCTACATTCTGTGCCACATCAAGCTTCAGTCTCTCAGCTTCTGTGGTACGCTTTCTGCCTTGTCTGATGTTTGGTTCTGCATGAGTGGAATCCTCCACTCCATGAATCTCCTCCTGTGGCTGATCCACATTCGGAGGCTCATCTTCTGGAACAAGAAGTTCCTTCACTGCATGCAAGTCTAACTCCCTCTCAAGCATAGCTCGTGCAGCACCCACGATCATTTTGTTCTTCCTCTCCACGACCCCATTCTGCTGTGGGTTATGAGGCGCTATGAGTTCTCTTCGAATTCCTTCTTTGCTATAAAAGTCTTTGAATTCGCCTGAGATATATTCACCACCATTATCGCTCCACAGAGCTTTCACTTGCTTCCCCGACTCCTTCTCCACCAATGCTTTAAACTCATATAAATTTGAGAATGTTTCGCTCTTCTTCTGCATGAAGAATATCCAACATCTACGAGAATAGTCATCAACAAATATAGCATAATACCTATGTTTTTCTATTTAAGAAATCGAGAAAGGTCCACACACGTCTGAGTAAATTCTCTCCAGGATCACCGAAGCACGATTTTCTTTCTCATGAAAGGTGGTCTTCACAAACTTACCCATAGTACATCCCTTGCACTAATCTGACTTCGCAAGAGTACCCTTGTGAAGTCTAGTAGAAATCTGCTACAAAATCTTAAAAGCGCCATGGTGAAGATGGCCTAATCTCCTGTGCCATAATTCATCCTCATCCCAGCTCACCACTTCTTCTGCTTTGCCCACCATTGCAGCGCAGCCATCTACCTCCAGCTTGTAGAGATTCTTAACTTGAATCCCTATCCTCTTGGTTTGACCCATTGTTTTATGTCGCAGGAAAGCTTTTCCATCGCTAAAAACAACGTCATAACCTTTGTCTTCCAACATTGCGACTGAGACCAAGTTCTTCTTCAGACCTGGAACATGCATAACATCTTTCAACAAGAATGGATTGTCGGATTCCCTCTCAAAGGTAATGGTCCCAATGCCAGTCACACTGTATCGACCATCGTTTCTCATCTCTATATGCATTTGAAGGTCCTTCTCCTCCAAGTCACTAAACAACTCCTTGTCTCTCGTCATATGGAAATATGCACCACTATCAATATACCACACTGATCTAATATAGGTTGAAACCAAGCATGCGATCAAAGAGAAATCAAGTTCAAATTGCAAGGCTAAGGCCTCTCCAGCTGCAGCTCTAGCAGCCTTCTTGTTCTTCTTCTTCTGTGGGCAGTTAGTGGCGAAATTCCCATGTTCATGACAGTGAAAACACTTCACCTTGGACAAATCTTGCTTATTGCCTTTAGCTTCGGATTTTGAAGGAAATCTCTTCCCCTTCCCTTTTCTTGCTTTGGCAGCCAAAGCGCAATTCTCTTCATCTTCATTCTTCGATGAAGAGCCATCCCTGGTACCTCGCCTTATCTCCTCGTGCACAAGATCCGATCAAAGTCGCTCCCATCTCGACAGTTTCTCCCGTCCATTGACAGAGTCTTCATAGCTATGCTAACTCTTCGAAAGCCCAAGGAGAGCCAAGCTCAGCAAGTATTCATCATCAACAGTAATCCCCACACTTCCCATTTCATCTCTACAATGGAAAAACTTTGTGAGATATTTTGGAATACTGTCGCCCTTCTTCGTTTTTATTTTTCTGAGCTTATATTTCAGCGCCAACTTCCTCTGGTCGCTGCTGCTTTGGAAAAAATTTGTCAAAGCCTTCCACATTAAGAATGGAGTGGCTTTCCCGTGAAGGATGGACACAATATGGTCCTTCACACCTTCCATCATAATTCTTCTTTTTCCATGCATCAAGTAATGCAGCATCACTAGATCCCGTCTTAGGAACATCACTATCGATGAACTCCTTCAATCCATTATCCTCCAACACCACCTCCATCTTATCCTTCCAGGCTATGTAATTTGAGCTCCCATCAAGGGCATACTCCAATCACAACCCATTGAAAAAAATTTCAATGTATACTTAACTGTTGCACCAAGAATTTTATGAAGCAAATTCAAATTGTCCACCAGCACAAACTCAACAATTCTTCACAATTGCAATCTTCAAGAATTAACACTGCTCTGATACCATGTAGAAATTATATACAAGATGCATGTATATATCCAGATTATCCTGATCTAAAAATATTTTATCTTCTTGCTAAATACATAATCCTTCCACTATTAATATTTTGTGGAAATTAAAATCAATTCAATTGCAAACACATGAAGCTATAAAAACAATCACACATAACATAGTTGTTTAACGGGAAAGCCTGAAGCTGAAAACCCCAACTATCATATATTATGTATCATGTAGATCATGTAAAAATATCATACAAAGCTTAGTACATCGAGCTCTCAATACAATCAATCGTCTCACACTAATCAGAAGAAATCTGCAAATCCATGCACTAATTTCTTGCCACTTGATAGCCTGCCTCCACTATGCAATCCCTTCTGAAGAATAAATCTGAATGAATTCAAATTACCCTTGTCTTGACTGCGCAATCCTCATTGGCAACTCCAATGTGTGTGTGGTGCAATCAATGCATCACTATAGTCACAATAGATAGTCCATCTTGCCCTTTCACCTATCTCTCCACTGGGTCTCCACTGGAACTGACATGCACTGTAGTTAACTGTTATATTGTTCATTTGATTAATGAGTTATTATTTATGAATTAATTAACTAATTAATTCACTCCACTCTCACTAGTGTATCATTCAGTTAGACTAGATACAACTAGCTCAACTGACTTAAACTCCATTAACTGAGTTAAACTGAATAACAACTCCATGAACTACCCTTCCAACTCTGTCATAACTTTTCCACTTCAGTTCTAACTGAGTCATCCATGCATGAACCACCAGTAAACCCTAGGAATTGCATAATTCCTTCAGCCCACTGATTTACGAAATCTGTGCACTGAAATTAAGTGCTCCAAGAGAATAAGTTGTTGTTTATTGTCAGATTATTATTAAGAGCTAATAATAATTGACACTTCTATTTTTAGATCGAAGATCTATAAATAGACTTCGCCCAACATTCTAAAAATAGAATTTCATCTATTTTTCCAACTTGACCAACCATCCACAAATAGCATCCTGCAACTTTTGAAATATGATCACCATGTCTAAAAATAGACTTGCGGCAAAAAATCCTGCAGGCCCACTTAGTGAAGGCGACTCATTTTTTCTAAGCTCATCATCTTGTTGAATCTCAACAAGGATTACTTGAGGCCAAGGATGCTCCTACATCAGACACCCTTGGTAATAAAATATGAGCTACCGTCTCATGTGGTTGTTCCTTCAAAGACTGAAGTATATCATAGGCATGCTAGCTCTTGTCTAGTCACCCATGATGCATCTTCAAATCCCTTATTTTTCCATTTGACTAAATATGCTAGATATTCCCTTCGACGAGTCTTCTTTCCAACCCTTGTGGCTAGAATTTCTTTCACTTCTTCAACAATTTTAAGTGGTAATTGTTTCTTCCACTCTACAGGTGTACCTCTCTATTAATTTATTTCTCCTTCCTGGAACTCATATAGATTGTCCACATTGATTATAAGAGAGATATCCAAGTCTCTTGGCAATTAGAGCTTGTATGCATTTTCATATTTTTTTTGAAGAATTCTACATGGGCCTATTTTCTTATAATTCAACTTGTTGTAGGTACCCCTGGGAATTTTTTTTCTTTCTGCATATGTGTCATTACCAACTATCCTTCTACAAAAATTGTTTCTCTTCTTTTCAAAACTTCTTTCCCCTTTTACCAATCATTACATTGTTGCAATATTTTTTTTACCTGTTCATGCATTTCCTGCATTCTGTGTGAAAAATCACTTGCATCAACACTCTTCCTTTCTTCCAAATCTGGAAATTGTATTAGGTCCACAACACCTTTCAGTGGCCGACCATAAACAATTTGAAATGGAATATTACCAGTGTATCTATTCATCAAATCATCATATGCGAAATCTTCTTGTTACAAGTCCATATCCCACCAGTTGGGATTTTTTCCACTTAAGTTTCTCAACAAATTTACAAGACTCATGTTTACTTCATTTTTTCCATCTATATGCGGATGATAGGCTGATTTGTATAACTCTTTAGATCCCATTTTCTTCCTTAGGGTCCTCCAAAAGTGGCCTAGAAACCTTTTATCTATATCTGAAGTAATGGTTCTTGGTAAACCATGAAGTCTCACTACTTATTTGAATAATAAAATAACCACTTCAATAACATCACTCATCCTTTTGCATGTTATGAAATGTGCCATCTTCAAAAAACAATCTACAACAACCATCACTAAATCATGCATCTCTTGTGTCCTTGTTAGCCCCAAGACAAAGTCCATGCTTAAATCTTTCGAAGGCCTTTTTGGTACTAGAAATGGAGTATACAACCCCATATTTTTACTTCTACCCTTTGCTAGTTGGAAAGCACTACAACACTCAACAAGTTTTCTATCATCCTTATTGACATCAGGCCAAAAATACCTCTCTTTTACTAATGTCACGGTTTAATCCATGCCTAAATTTACACCTAAGCATCCACCATGTAGCTCCTGAATAAGATTCAACCTCATTGACCCTTTAGAAATGCACAATTGTTGATTTTTAAATAAAAATGATTCCTGGATATGGTAATCCAAGAACATGGTTATGTCTACACTCCAAGGTGCTTTTCTGGTTGTCCAAGCTTCTCCAAAATAAACATCTTCTACATACAACTCTTTCATTATTTCCAAACCCATCACTTCTACCGACAAAGTGTTGAGTAGAAACACTCTCCTACTCAAAGCATATGCAACTTTGTTTGAATTTCTAGATATATGATTTAAAAGAAATGTATAACCTTGCAAGAATTCAACCCATTTATAATGCCTTTGATTTAAATTACGTTCAATTTTTATATATTATACTTCTTTGTGATCCCTAAACAAGAAAAATTCCTTGGGAAACAAATAATGTCTCCACTTCTTCAGAGCCTATACAATATCATACAATTCCTGATCATAGACCCAATACTTCTTCTTAGTAGTTTTCCAATTATCACTATAAAATGTTATTGGTCTACCTTCTTGACTTAAAAATTCTCCAATTGTTGTCCCACTTGCATCATGATCAACTTGGAATATGCTATCAAAGTTTGGAAGCGCCAAAACATGTTTATTTTTCACCTTCCTTTTAAGATCCGCAACTGCTTTCCTTGTTGTTGTTGTCCATTTAAAATTCCCCCTTTTCTTGCACTCATTAAGAGTTACACAAATATAGCTGAAATTCCTAATGAATTTCCATTAGAAGCTTTTCAATCCATGGAAGCTCCTCACCTCAAAAGTAGACTGAGGTGTTGACCAATCCAAGATAACCTTCACCTTTTCAGAATCCATCTTCAAACCTTCCTTGGAAATAAACAATCCCAAGTACACTAACTCATCCTGCATGAATTTACATTTCATCAAGTTGATCAACAACTTATCTTCCTTCAATCGCTGTAACACTTTCCTTACATGTTCTAAGTGCTCCTCTTTTCTTTTTATGAAAATCAATATTTCATCTAAGTATATTACAACAAATTTAATCAGGAATGGTTTCAAGACCTCATTCATGAGCTTCATGAATGTGTTAGTGGAATTAGTTAGCCCAAATGGCATAACCAACCATTAAAACAATCCATCCTTCATCTTAAAAGTAGTCTTCTACTCATCACCTTCCTTGATCTGAATTTGATGATAACCACTCTTCAAGTCTATCTTTGTGAAATATGCAACCCCACTCAAACAATCTATAATATCCTCCATCCTAGGAAAGGGAATTGGATTCTTAATTGTTATCCTATTAATGGATCTAGAATCTGGGCACATTTTCCATTCACCTGTGTTCTTGGGAGTCAATATTGTTGGTACGACACATGGACTTAAAATTTCTCTTATTAGTCCTCTATCAAGAAGCTTCTATACCTGCTTATTTAATTCCTCGCTCTTCATTGGAGTAATACTGTAAGGTGACTTATTTGGTAAGCGCGATCCCAGAGTCAAGTCAATCTAATGAGAAATACTTCTCACGGGAGGTATTATTTTTGGAAATTCATCGGAAACAATCTCCTTGAATTCATCTAATAAGGATTTATTTTTTTCCGGTATGGTTTCTAATTTCACCTCCTCTTGCACAACCTTTGGAATTGTTGGTAAACAAAATGTTTCCCTTCTTTCTTCATGTACAGACTCCTTAGCTGAAAACAACATGATATTGCTGTTACCCATGCTTGTATCTCCACAACCTTCTATTGTTTCTTCTACCATTGGAGTGAATTTGTAATGTTGTCCATCTTTCCTTAACTCATGATAAAATTATCCTGACCATCATGATAAAATTTCCTATCAAATAGACATGGTCTTCCTATAATTATGTGGCGTGCATCCATCTTAATCACATCACACAATATGTGATCCTAAAGGCTTCCAATTAGAAACTCTAATAAGAATTTCTTTGTCATGCCACCTATTGTCCCTTTTCTAACCATGAGACTTTGTAAGGATTTGGATGGACTAAAATTTTGAGTTTCATCTTGTCCATAACTTTAGAAAACACTAAATTTTCAGTACTTCCACCATCTATAACCAAGTTACACCACTTTCCTTGGACCTTAAATTTAGTTTTGAAAATTTTTATTCTTTGTTTTGGTTCTTCCACTAAATTTTTTCTCAAGCTTGAGAAGCACTCTGTGAAACATCATATTTTGTCCATGTTCTTACTAAAGTACAATCACATTTTATCCAGCAACAAAAGCTTCATCAACATGTGTAACTTGTGTTCTAGCTTCACTTCTTCTCCCTGAATTTTGACCTTCCAGGCACTCAGATTTCTTATGTCCTTCAATTCCACAATGACAAAAAGTAATTACATACTTTCCCTTTCCCCTTCCAAGACTTCCTTTGCCTCTTCTAGCATTTTTTCCACCTCTACCACCTTCACCACTGGTGGATCTTCTTCCTTTTCACTACCTCTATCAACCCCTACCTTACCTCTGACTCTAAAACCTCTTCCTTTACCTTTCTATTGTGTTTTCCTATTCAATTTTTCCTCTACCTTCAAGGAAATGTGATAGGCTTCATCAACAGTCCAGAAATAAGGTGTACTCATTTTGTCTTAAATCAAGTATTTCAATCCATTCACATACCTTGCGAATCTTTGGAATTATAGTTATTTTGTACATAATTGAAGTGATAGTTTGAAAAATCTTCAGTGTACTCATGAACAAAGGTTTCCTTTTATCTTATATTCTAGACTTGTCTATACAAATTATGTTGGTAATCAACAAGAAAAAATTTCTCCTTGACCTTCGTGACCATATTCTTCAAAGTCTTTATCTTTTCTAAATGATTATTTACTCTGTATTTTTGTGGCATATCCCACCACAATGCAGCTGACCCTTCAACTTTGTCATGGAAAATTTCACCCAATTTGGATCCTGAACATTTTCATACTCGAAGTATCTTTTAAGTTCTCCAATCTAATCGATGAGCACATAAGCTCTCAGATTTCCATCATAACATGAAACTTCAACTCTTGTACTACCTCTATTGCTCAAGTATGAAATCAACCTTGTTGTTGGGTCTCTCTCCTCAGTATATTATTCCTCATCTATTTCTTCTTTGAGCTTTGGATCTAATTCTACATCTCAATTTATTTTATGCTCCAACTCTTATATTCTTGTTATTAACTCTTCCAGTTCTCAATTCCCTGCATCTCCTTGTCTTACTCCTATTCTCCTCGGTGGCATTCTTACAAGTTGTAAATGTATCACCAACATCCAAAAATCGAAACCCAGGTTTTATGTCTGAACTCGTACCTTTGGTACCCTTGATGAGCAACCATTGAACAAGGTTTTAGGGTACCCTGTTACTTGAAGAAAATCAAGACGCAAATCCCATAGCCAAACCGTCTTTGATACCACTTGAAATAGTAAGAAATATTTTGTAGCTTTCACAACAAAATAAAAAACCATAAATTATGATATAGGCACACAACCCCAACCATTTGGTTTTGGCTATTGAATTAAATTAATTCAAATGAATAAATCACAAAGCATAAACAAAGACTAATTTAAGCCTCCACATGATAACTCATAATAGACTTCAAATATTTTCTATTCATTCAAAATGAATTGTTATATACAAGAAATTCAGATTATAAAGAGTTGAGTCCTCAAAGTACTTTCAATTCATATTTTGTTACATAGTAATACCATGTAACAACCAAAACACCCTTGATAACTTGTATAATAGCCATTCACACTCTCTCCAAACCATGTAACAGCCAAAGTCGAAGCCAAAAGAATAAGATCCAAAAACTGAAAGTCAAAAACCAAAATCCTAAATCATAAGAGCCAAATGCCAAATATCTAAAAGCCTAAATGCCAAAATCCTAAGAGCCAAAACCCAAAAGTAAAAATCCCCTTTTCTTCCTTGTTCCCACAATTTATTTCTCATGTTTCTAACCTCTTTCATTCCAACTAAAACAATGTGTTTCCTATGCTATTGACTTCTTCACATTTCAGAACTGAAACGATCTAATTCCTCAAAGTACGTAGACAAACCAAAAAATCGTAACCTTCTCGTAGCACGTCTAGCTGCGATTGTCCTGTAGCAACAATTATCGTTTTGAGTGCATCAACAACTCTACGCAATAGAAGTATCAATACATGATATTGGGAGTGTCAGTGGCTCCATGCAACAAAAGTATCAACACATGATCATGGGAGTGTCAACAAATCAAAAGTAATCTTCGCTTTGATAAAACATAGCTACATGTGTAGAAACAACTATTAGTTGGGTGTATCAACAACTAAAATAATAGGAGTTCCAACAACTCAAATTCATGGGAGTATCAACACTTATTTTCTTACATTACGAACTCAAACAAAAACTTATTTTGGGTTGATGAGGATTTCCCAAGGCTATAGATGTGTAGAAATTATATACATTAAGCATACATATGTCCTAGATTCCCCTGATCTCACAATATTTAACTTCTTGCAAGATACATAATCATTCCACTGTTAATATATTGCGGAAAATTAATTGCACACACATGTGAAGCATAAATAAAATCAATCGCACATAACACAGTTGTTTTTAACCGAGAAAGCGTGAAGCTGAAAACCCCAACTATATGTTATGTATCATGGAATCATATGACAATCCTCATACAAAGCTTATCAAGCTCTCAGTACAATACAATCGTCATACACTAATCAGGAACAATCTTGCAAATCCATGCATCGATCTCTTCCCCCTGCTAGCCTGCCTCCACTGCGCAATCCCTGCTGAAGAATAGCTCTGAATGAATTTGAATTACTCTTTCCTTGACTGCGCAATCCTCACTGGCAACTCCAATGTGTGTGTGATGCAACCAATGCATCACTATAGTCACAACATATAGTCTATCTTGCCCTTTCACCTATCTCTCCACTGGGTCTCCACTGGAACGGCCATGCACTGTAATTAACTGTTAATGAGTTATTATTTGTGAATTAATTAACTAATTAATTCACTCCACTCTCACTAGTGTATCATTCAGTTAGACTAGATACAACTAGCTCAACTGAGTCTAACTGAGTTAAACTAAAAACAACTCCATAAACTACTCTTCCAACTCTGTCATAACTCTGCCACTTGAGTTCTAACTGAATCCTCCATGCATGAACTCCAGTAAACCATTGGGAATTGCGTAATTCCCTCAGTCCACTGATATGCCAAATCTGTGCACTAAAACAAAGTGCTCCAAGAGAATAAGTTGCTGTTTAGAGTCTGATTATTATTAAGAGCTAATAATAATCGACATGAATCTATTTTTAGATCGACGATCTATAAATAGACTTCGCCCAATATTCTAAAAATAGAATTCATCTATTTTTCCAACTTGATCAACCATCCACAAATAACATCATGCAACTTCTGAAATATGATCACCATGTCTAAAAATAGACATAGTCTAAAAATAGACTTGCGCGAAAAATAGCCTGCGGGCCCACTTAGTGAAGGCGACTCTTTTCACTAAGCTCATCATCTTGTTGAATCTCAACACTCCCTCTCAACAAGATAGGGATTATCCTTCACCCTAATCCTGCCTCTATGGTATTCGAATTTGCTCCTGGTGAGCGCCTTCATCAAAATATCTGCATCCTGATCCTCCGTAGGAATGTACTGAAGCAACATGATCTTCCGCTGCACACAATCTTTGATATGATGATATCAGATATCAATATGTTTAGATCTATCCTGAAACACAGGATTAACCGAGAGTTTAATGCAACTCTGATTATCACAATGTATCACTATGGGATCTAAATGTGAACCAAACAAACCGACCAGGATCTTCCTCATCCAGATAGCCTCACATGTAGCTTGACTTGCTGCCATGTATTCTGCTTTCGCTGAACTAAGTGCCACAAATCTTTGTTTCCTGCTGTACCAAGAAACTGCCATAGATCCGATACTGAAAATCCCTCCTGATGTGCTCTTTCTGTCTGTTGGGCTTCTGCCTAATCTACATCCGTGAAGCCATGCAACTTCACCTCATCCATCTGTCTGTACCATAAACCATACTCAGATGTGCCCTTGAGATATCTCATGGGATGCTTTCCTGCCTTCCAAAAGAGCTTGGTAGGCTTAACCATCGCTTGTGAAAGCTGGTTCACCGCATAGCATATGTCCGGTCTTATATTGACTAAATACATGAGCGAACCCACCAACTGTTGATAAATAGTGGCATCCACTACCTCTGCCGATGTAGCATCCTCTTTCTTCCAGTTTCCTGAAAGAGGAGTGTCGATAGGCTTACAGCCTTGCATGTGAAACTTCTCCAGTATCTCCCGGGCATACTTGCCTTGAGACACAAACAATTCACCTTCTCGCTGCCATATTTACAATCCAAGGAAATAATGAAGGAGGCCCAAATCCTTCATCTCAAACTCCTTTGCAAGATTTACCTTGCATGAGTGTATCAACTACTCATCACCTGTTAGTATTAAATCATAAACATAAAGAACAGTGATTAAAAGCTTACCCTCCACCACAATCTGGTACAGGTTTGCATCTGCCTCACTCTTGGTGAATCCAAGTCCAGTGAAATAGTTGTTGATCCGAGTGTACCAAGCACGTGGTGCTTGTTTCATCCCATACAACGATATTTTTAGCCTGCACACATGCGACTCGCTGCTGAAGATATCAAATCCTTCAGGCTGCATAATGTACACCTCTTCCTCAATGATCCCATTAAGGATTGCAGTCTTCACATCCATTTGATGAATGTGCCAACCCATTTGCGCTGAGAGAGCAAGGATGGTCCATATGGAAGAATACCGTGTGACAGGTGCAAAGGTTTCTTCATAGTCAATCCCATCGATCTGTGAGAAGCCCCGGGCAAAAAATCTTGCCTTATACTTCTCGACACTCCCATCAGCAACTTGATTTACCTTGTAGATCCATCTTGATCCTACAACTGATTTTCCCACCGACCTTGGAACAATCTCCCAAGCACTGTTTCTGACAATGGAGTCATACTCCTCCACCATGGCATCTACCCATGTGGGCTCCTGCACTGCTTCTTCAAAAGAAGATGGCTTTGTCACGATACACTTGCTCATAAGAGCCATGTATCCGATAAATTAGTCAAGTATTTATCTTTATCTGCTTATTTGTGATGTAGGGACTCCTACATTCTGTGCCGCATCAAGCCCAGGTCTCTCGAAACACCGTAGTATGCTTTACGCCTTGTCGATGTTTGGTTGCATGAGTGGACTCCTCCACTCCATGAATCTCCTCTGTGGCTGATCCACATCTAGAGGCTCATCTTTGGGAACAAGAAGTTCCTCTCTTGCATGCAAGTGTAGCTCCCTCTCGACGACAACTTCATAGTTCACCTCATTGAATTTTATATCCGTCGCATAACGGTCATCCGACTATTTAATACACACGATAATTATGGGGTGTTTAAGCCACCGCACAAAATATCTAATTTATACGATCGGCTCCCGACTATTCCTGGCGTCCTTTGTCACATGAATGTAAACGAGATGAGTCAAAAAATCTTGAATGAGAAATATCGGGCTTCTGCATTAAAGCTTCTTCGAGTGTACTCATGCCAAGTACTCTATGAGGACAATGGTTTTGCACATAAACCACAGTGTTGCATGCTTCCGCCCACAAGTGCATCTGTAGGCCCTGGTCATGCAGCATCGCTTGTGCAGCACCCACGATCCTTCTGTTATTTCTCTCCGCGACCCCATTCTTTTGTGGGTTATGAGGCGCTATGAGTTCTCTTTGAATTCATTCTTTGCTACAGAAGTCTTTGAATTTTCCTGAGATGTATTCACCACCATTATCGCTCCGTAGAGCTTTCACTTGCTTCCCCGACTCCTTCTCCACCAATGCTTTGAATTCACAGAACTTTGAGAACATTTCACTCTTCTTCTGCATGAAGAAGATTGAGCATCTACGAGAATAGTCATCAAAAAATATAACATAATACCTGTGTTTTGCTGTTGAAGCAACCGAGAAAGGTCCACAAATGTCTGTGTGAATTCTCTCCAGGATCACCGAAGCACGACTCTCCTTCTCATGAAAGGTGGTCTTCAAAAAATTACCCATAGTACATCCCTTGCACTGATCTGACTGTGCAAGAGTACCCTTGGGAAGTACAGTAGAAATCTGCTACAAAATCTTCAAAGCGCCATGGTGAATATGGCCCAATCTCCTGTGCCATAATTCACCCTCATCCCGGCTCACCACTTCTTCTGCTTTGCTCACCATTGCAGCGCAGCCATCTACCTCCAGCTTGTAGAGATTCTTAATTCAAACCCCTATCTTCTTGGTTTGAACCGTTGTTTTATGTTGAAGGAAGGATTTTCCCTCACTGAAAACAACATCATAACCCTTTTCTTCCAGCATTGCGACTGAGACCAAGTTCTTCTTCAGACCTGGAACATGCATAACATTCTTCAACAAGAATGGATTACCAGACTCCCTCTCAAAGGTAATGGTCCCAATTCCAGTCGCATTGTACCGACCATCGTCGCCCATCTCTATATGCATCTGGAGGTCCTTCTCCTCCAAGTCACTAAACAAATCCTTGTCTCTCGTCATATGGAAAGATGCACCACTATCAAGATACCACACTGATCCCATACAACTTGAAACCAAGCATACGATCAAAGAGAAATCAAGCTCAAATTGCGAGGGCCTCTCCAGCTGCAGCTCCAGTAGCCTTCTTCTTCTTCTTCTTCTGTGGATAGTTAGTGGCAAAATGCCCATGTTCGTGACAATGAAAACACTTCACTTTGGAAAAATCCTGCTTCTTGCCTTTAGCTTCAGATTTTGAAGGAAATTTCTTCCCTTTCCCTTTCCTTGCTTTGGCAGCCAAAGTGAAATTTTCTTCCTCTTCATTCTTCGATGAAGAGCCATCCCTGGTACCCCGCCTTATCTCCCCCTGCACAAGATCCGACCAAAGTCGCTCCCATCCTGGCAGTTTCTCCCATCCATTGACAGAGTCTTCGTAGCTATGCCAACTCTTCAGAAGCCCAAGGAAAGTAAAGCTCACCAAGTCTTCTTCATCAACAGAAACCCCCACACTTCCCAGTTCATTCTTACAATGGACAAACTTCGTGAGGTATTTTGGAATACTGTCGCCCATCTCCATTTTTATTTTTCTGAGCTTGTCTTTAAGCGCCAACTTCCTCTGGTCACTTCTGCTTTGGAAAAAATATGTCAAAGCCTTCCACATTAAGAATGGAGTGGCTTTCCTATGAAGGCTAGACACAATATGGTCCTTCACACCTTCCAACATAATTCTTCTTGTCTTTGCTGTCTTCTTTTTCCATGCGTCAAGTAATGCAACATCGCTAGATCCCGGCTTAGGAACATCGCTATTGATGAACTCCTTCAGCCCATTATCCTCCAGCACCGCCTCCATCCTGTCCTTCCAGGCTATGTAATTCGAGCTCCCATCAAGGGCATACTCCAATTGCAACCCATTGAAAGCCATTTCAATGTATACCCAACTTCTGCACAAAGAATCTTCTGTAGCAAATTCGAATTGTCCACCAGCACAAACTCACTTCACAATTTCAATCTTCAATTAACAATGCTTTGATACCATGAAGAAATTATATACATTAAGCATGCATATGTCCTATATTCCCCTAATCTCATAATATTTAACTTCTTGCAAGATACAGAATCATTCCACTGTTAATCTATTACGGAAAATTAATTGCACACACATGTGAAGCATAAATAAAATAAATCACACATAACACAGTTGTTTTTAACCGGGAAAGACTGAAGCTGAAAACCAAAACTATATACTATGTATCATGGAATCATATGACAATCCTCATACAAAGCTTATCAAGCTCTCAGTACAGTACAATCGTCATACACTAATCAGGAACAATCTTGCAAATCCATGCACTGATCTCTGCCCCCTGCTAGCCTGCCTCCACTGCGCAATCCCTGCTAAAGCATAGCTCTGAATGAATTCGAATTACTCTTTCCTTGACTGCGCAATCCTCATTGGCAACTCCAATGTGTGTGTGATGCAATCAATGCATCACTATAGTCACAATAGATAGTCTATCTTTCCCTTTCACCTATCTCTCCACTGGGTCTCCACTAGAACTGCCATGCACTGTAGTTAACTGCTATATTGTTCAGTTGATTGATGAGTTATTATTTGTGAATTAATTAACTAATTAATTCACTCCACTCCCACTAGTGTATCATTCAGTTAGACTAGATACAACTAGCTCAATTGAGTCTAACTGAGTTAAACTAAATACAACTCCATAAACTACTCTTCCAACTCTGTCATAACTCCGCCACTTGAGTTCTAACTGAATCTTCCATGCATGAACTCCAATAAACCCTTGGGAATTGGTAATTCCCTTAGTCCACTGATCTGCCAAATCTGTGCACTGAAACAAAGTGCTCCAAGAGAATAAGTTGTTGTTTAGAGTCTGATTATTATTAAGAGCTAATAATAATCGACATGCATCTATTTTTAGACTAGCAATCTAAAAATAGATTCTGCCCAATATGTCTAAAAATATAAGTCCATCTATTTTTCCAACTTGACCAACCATCCACAAATAGCTTCCTGCAACTCATAGAATATGATCGACATGTCTAAAAATAGACTTTGCACCAAAAATAGCCTGCGGGCCCACTTAGTGAAGGCGACTCTTTTCACTAAGCTCATCATCTTGTTAAATCTCAACAAGATGCTCCTACATGAAGAATCATTTAAAAAAATCCTATCCTTATTTATTCTGATTTTACATTGTGTATGAGAGAGATCATTTTTCTACACCTGTGGGTAGGAATATAAAATATTCAAGAATTGGATAACACATTTGAGGGGAAATGTCTCTTCCTCTTTGAATAGATTTAGTTTTCTAGCATGCAATATTCCCCATACCATGTTAAGTTGTCGTGTTATGATATTGTAAGTGTCATTTTTTTTACGTCAAGTTTTGAAGGCCTCTTCAATACTTCCTCTTTCCCAAAAATTCCAAATTCCTATTAATATTTCCATCTCTTTCAATATCGCCTTAGAGTATGGCCATCCTAGCTGCATGAATCGACTATAGTTTCTTCTACTTAGTGGAATTTACAACACCATCCCAGACCTATAAAATTCCTCTTCTGAAGAATATCCTTTGAGGGATCCTTGTTGCATAAACTCAGCCACATAAAGATCATATTTTTAGTTGATCATTTTAATTTCAATATAATTTTTTCACCACCAGATCTAATGGTTTTCTCTTCCTTCTTTTGCTAGATCTTGTAACTTATTCTCATAACATATTCCCCAACTTGATTCAATGACCAAATCAATTTTTCCTCTTCTTCCTTAAGCCTAACATTATTGTATGTTAGAAAATTTGTTTATATATTCTATTATTTTACAAACTCTACCCAAAAACCAATTTCTTCCCATAATAATCACTAATGTTGCCAAGTAGTGGACCTTTCCCAATTTGTGATCTATCTAGAATTAAAGTAACTTTTATTCCTTAACTTCTACAACGTTTGAAAGGTAAGTTATGGGTACTTTTTCTCCCTACCTAGGGGTCAAGAAAAATTTGCACCTTATCCCCTTTTCAAAATTTCCATATCAACAAGTTGTCAATAGAATGGAGAGCACAGATAAGAGCCTTCCAAATTATTGTCATTATTTTAGTTTTCTATGGGATTTTCTAATCTAATTCTCCACTATTAGGGTATGTATACTTTTTTTTTACTACCTAAACACACAAGCATGTTCCATGAGTTAGTCACAATATATTTTTTAAATAAGAGTATTTGAAAAGATAAAGGGAATTTTGAGGCCCCATCCTCTAATGACTATTGATAATGTCAAATTTTTCTAAGAGGACTTCAAACCAAAAATAAATTGTAAAAATTTTTATTCACGGTTTCCAAAATACATTTCAAGACCCATGCAAGAGATATCTATTAGGTTTGAATCGCTTGTAGAACATTTTTTTCCAAAACTAAATGACTTCCCATAACCAACCATATATTGCACCATGCATTTATTTTCTTCTCCACTCTAGCTATCATGAATTTCCAATCACATATCTTATTATATTCATGTAGCTTCAAAAGAAACATAAATACTTTAATTATTCTTCTAGATCAGTCATATTATATGGAAATAACCAATTAAGAAAAAACGACTTAGATATCCTCCATAAGCACAACATAGACTTTTCCATCTTAATGACCATTTCAACTACTTCAAGAAACAAATCATGATATCCTTTAAGTTCTCAATGACCCTTTCGATGTTTTCATAAAAAAATAGTATATCATATATAAACAATAGATATGTGATATTAAATAATTCTCCGATAAGTATCTCTTTTATATTTTGATTTCCTTCTATTTATTTTAGTAGCCTACCTAAGCCTAATAACAGAAGTGTACTCATACACACAAATTTTATTAATAAGGAAAATAAATTTTACGTAAAATTTTCAAGAGCTTATACACAATCACTCAACACCCTTGCAAGTGGAGAGAAACAAGCTTTAAATAAGTCTGTATCATAAACTACTTTTGTTATGGATCACTTATTTCATTTACAAGTGTCCATTTACATTTATTGCACTTGTAACAACACTCCTAACTATTTTCCTAGATTAGTTCCTAAGAAACGTCACCTTTCTAGATGTCATATTTTTTATAACAAATAGATATTCTAAGAAGAATCTAAAACTCTAAATAATTAATCTAAGAAAACTATAAATAATTAATTATTAATTTATGTATTTTGTTCGTATATCTAACATTCCCCCCTTGGATCCATACGTACAATACAACAAATACCAAGCTCTTCCCTAAACTTAGTAAATTTGATCCTGCTAAGTGGTTTTGTGAAAATATCTGGGATCTAATCTTCTAAAGGACAATATATTGGATTGATGACATCCTTTGCGATGAGTGTCCTGATGTAATGATACTTTGTGTCGACATGCTTTGTTTTGGAATGGAAAACAAGATATTTGGCAAGCTTTATGGCTGACTGGTTGTCGATGAATAAAGATGTGGCTTCTACTTGAGGAATGCCTAAATCCTGCAAAACTTTGTGCAACCAATCAATTTCACATGTTGCTTCCCATGTTGATATATATTATGCTTCTCACAAAGAAGTGGCCACTGTAGCTTTCTTATTTCAACTCCAAGGAACTGTAGCTGACCCCATGTTCATCAAATAGCCTGATGTTGATGCTCGGTCATCAATTATTCCAACAAAATTTTCATCTCAATATCCACCAAGTGCAAAGTTCTTAATCTTTTTGTAGAGAAGACCAAAATATTCTATCCCTTGGATATATCTAAGGACCCTTTTTGCTACATTCTAGTGGATTTCCCTTGGTTTGTGCATAAAAAGAGAGTGAATACTGACTGCATAAGGTATGTATGGACGAGTGGTTGTCAGATTGATCAAGTTTCCAATCAATCGTCTATAAGTAGTACTGTTTACTAATTCCCCCCCTTCAAATTTTGAAAGTTTTTTTTTTTTTTTTTTTTCCCTTCGGGGTGAGAACGAGCTTGCAATCTTGCATTCCAAACATTTTAAGTAGTTCATATGTATACTTTCTTTGAATAATGAAAATATTGTTTAGATGTTGGAATACTTCAACTCCAATATAGTAGTGAAGTAATCCCAAATCAATCATCTTAAATCCAACCTGCAACTCCTTCTTTACCTGCATAATATGATCATTATTGTTCTCAGTAATGATCAAGTCATCCACATACATAACTAGAATCACCATATTTTTACCACACATATAAGGTATCATTAGATTCAATTTGTTTAAAGCCAACCTTACGAAGGTACTTGTCAATTTTTTCATAACAAGATCGTGGAGCTTGTTTCAATCCGTATAAATCCTTGATTAGTTTGCATACTTTGTGTTCCTGCCCTTCAATCTCAAAGCCTGGAGGTTGATTCATATATACTTATTCCTGCAAGTCTCAATTGAGGAAGACACTTTTAACATCCATCTAATGTACTTTCCATCCTTTTTGAGCTGCTAATGCAAGTGCTAATTTGATGGTGTTCCATTTTGCTGTAGGTGCAATTTTTTCCTCATAGTCGATTCCTTCTTGTTGTGAAAAACCTTTGCAAACAAGCCTTGCCTTGTACTTGTCAATGTCTCCATCTGTCTTATACTTAATTCTATAAACCCATTTTTATTCAATGGATTTCACATTTTTAGGATAGTCAACAAGTTTCCAAGTGTTGTTTTCCATCACTCCCTTGTATTTTTCAACCATTGCCTTTTCCCATTCTACGTGTTTTACTGCCTCTTTGACTATGTGTAGGGCTTAGTAAAAGAATTTCTTATTAAGGACAAAATTTCTTCATTTCTATGTGAACTTTGTGTTCTTGTTTTGTTTTGTTCATCTGACCTGACTAATATGAATATGGACAAAATAGTTTTGTTGTGCTAGCTTCCTCATCAATATAAAAGAAAAGAGCTTAAGGATTGTGAGCATAAATTTGAGAATGAAGGAAAATTAATTAAATGGTTTCTTTTAAGTGTTATTCAACTAGTATAATTCCATGAAAAAATTGTAAAGCATGAAATCATCAAACACTTGAAAATATATGTGCATCAAACAACAAGACAAAAACCATTGATGAAGGAGTTCACCCCTCCTGGGCTACATCTCCTAGTTCATCAACATGACTAGCCCTCTCTTGTAATCGGTGTCAAAATTTCATATCAGTTTGCTACCAAATAAATGGGGCTATTACCCCTACAAGGTAATGTTCTCCTGCAAAGAACTCTCACAATATCAACAACACAACATGTCCCCTACAAAGATGACATTCTTTCACCGGTGAGAGCTAGAAGCCCCTCACATACACCCTTCAATTCCACACTAAAGAATACATTAAGAAACTTCATGAATAAATAAGTCAAACTAGAGGCAAACCATGCTAGTCACAACTACTGTAAAAAGTGTCATGGAATTGGGAAAACCCCTACAAAATCTCCTCCTTGCTCAATAGATTCCAAAATTGCTTCAAACATTTGATTGATCCATACACCTTACTTGTAAAAAATTCAATATGACCTTGAATATGTGCTAAAATCAGTAAACAGAGGTTACCAATGGATTCACATCATCCAAAAACCCCTAAGTAGCCTCTTCTGGCTCTTCATTTGGTCTTCAGGTGAAGTGGATATGGCCTCCTCTCCTAGTCGCCCTTAGCATCTTGAATATTCAAGCTGGAAAAATCACTTCCATAAGTGATCCTCTGCCTCTGAAACCTGCACCAATCTACTCAGAATATCCCAAAATGATAGGATAGACTCTTTCTGAGCACAATTTGGTCGAAATTTTCTCAAGTTATGTCTTAGTCAATTTTTCCCAGGAAAACTCCTCTAATTTTGTCCTTAATAAGAATTGATTTTACTGAGCCCTACACATAGTCAAAGAGGTAGTAAAACACATAGAATGGGAAAAGGAAATGGTTGAAAAATACAAGGGAGTGATGGAAAACAACACTTGGAAACTTGTTGACTGTCCTAAAAATGTGAAAGCCATCGAATGCAAATGGGTTTCTAGAATTAAGTATAAGACAGATGGAGACATATCAAATTTCAATCGACCACCTGCTGACACTTGTGAGCACTTGATTCGAAGAACCGGAGCAATATTTTGGGAATATTCCTTGGAATATTCTTTTTGCTGACTAGGCTGCCCAGTCATCATCTTGTCAATTCTGCACAAATTTTCTTTGTTTGTGAAAATGAACAACAGGCTCTAAATTTCACATACGGAGTCGATTTTCAATGAAACAAAGTGCGTTAGAATTAGGGCGACGAGACCTATCCGGTCGTTTAGGTTTAAAGTGATTCCAAGAACTTTTATTTTTGAGCTTAAATTTGAGCTCCTAATCATATCTCCCCATTGAAAGACTTTTGGTCTCCAAAAGTTCATTTTCATATGTTTAGAAATTTTAAGTTCAATTACTTCATTATTATAAATTCAACCCAATCAAAGTTTAAAGTTCCCTGATGGATATTTTTCGTGTCGAACTTGAACTATAACTTGACCAACAGTTTCAAGTGGATTGTTCTTCTCAACTTGTCCATGTCGCTATGACCATGCATAAAAATATCCTTTCCAAGAAGAATTCAATGGCGTTTATCTGCAAAAATCCTTATCAAGGATAATATCCAAAATACTTTGACATAAACCAATACAAGCTGCACGTGGCGAATACTTGTATAAATTGAGCGCTGAACACATTTGTACATACAAAATATGTTGTCACTACTCATACAATAATTTTCAAAATGTTTTCTGACATAATCAAAGAGAAATGCATTTTACAACATGGAGAAACTTGACACCCAAATTTTCCATTTCAATTGACTTACAACCAAGCCAAACTAGCATAAACATGCTAAAGAAAACACTGTTACATGTAAGTTATTTATTCATGAATGATCACTTTTATAAATTACCCACTATGGGGATATGCAACTAGTGCAAACAAAGACTTACATTCTTCAACTGGAGAAATAGTCCGAACAATTCTTACCCAAGATGGTAAATGAACCCTCTATTCTAACTTTTCCTTCTTTTGAAGTTGCTTCATGAATGGTCACATCTTGCACTGCTTTTGCTTTTGTCGCTTCCTCTTCTAGTACTTGCATGACTTGCTTACCTTTACCAGGATGAAGTTGTGGAAACAATTTCCAACACTTCTCGAGCCAATGCCCACTGATATTGCAGTGAGTGCAAAAGTTCCTTTGAGCTCTTCTTAGCTCACATGCCATTTTCTTTGATCGAGTTTTCATCTTCTCGTTCTCAATCTCAAGAGACATAAACATCTTCTTGATGATGGATTTTATTTTTTCGCACTCATCTACACAATGTTTAGAATAAATGAAAAAAGTGCATAGAGACATTCTCCTCAACATGTCACTCAAATCAACAGGTTGTTTTCCCTTAGGATAAGCATTTAAATGAACATGACGAGTATACCTTTTCTTGGCATCCTTTGGCTTATTATTCCTAGATGATGAACCTGCATGGCTAGAAGAACTAGAATCAGCTTCTTCTTCAACTTTTTCATCTCTCTCTGGATATACCTT
The DNA here is from genome assembly GCA_034641835.2 of Pinus albicaulis. Classification (NCBI taxonomy): domain Eukaryota; kingdom Viridiplantae; phylum Streptophyta; class Pinopsida; order Pinales; family Pinaceae; genus Pinus; species Pinus albicaulis. The sequence continues at coordinate 1,376,777,992 of CM076580.1, read as the reverse complement.
CAAGTCTCCTTTGTATTTAGAGAACCGAGAAGGTACTTGTTCCGGATAAAAATTCCAACACCTTGCCTTCTCATGTCCTCTTTTGTGGCAGAAGGTACATGATACAAAATAGTTGTCATCAGAAGACCATTCCTCTGGTGCAACATAACCCAAGCCTTCATACTTAGGTCTCTCTTTTACCTCTATTGGGTTCTTGATGCCTTGTTGATTCACGCCAAGACCTAAGCCTTCCTTGTAACCCATATTTTCCAAGAGCTTAGAACCAATGCCTTTGTTGTGTCTTCCAAAGGATGCAAAAGAATTTACATTAACATATGCATGCAAATAAGGAGCATATGCATGCACACCATTTGTCTCATCACTTTGATTGAGGCACAAAGATGGTTTCATACTCCTTTCTTATTTTGAAGGTGTCCTCTTGGACTCTTTTGTTCTATTCTTTTAGCTCCTTAACATGAGGCGCTGATTGAGCCTCATCCTCCACATGATGTGGAAAAAAGGCACAAACATGTCCATCTTCCATCTTGGAAAGAATTTCTACATTATCATTTTTCATCAAAGTAGTAGAAGAATGAAATTTTTGGAGAAGATGGTGGTTTATCACCATTCTTCTTACCTTCTTCTTTCGTTGAGGAACCTTCTCCTCTTAAAGATATAGAGCCTTCACCTTGAAATTGTGAGTTCCACTCTTCATAGAGGACCTTCACCATCTATGACATGTCCCAAAAATCCTTTTTGAAGCTTTCATATTTTACCAGGCTTGTAGGCTCTCCTCCTTGAGACATGCTTACTAAAGTCTCAGGAATTTCTGGAGGTGAAACTTGAGGTGGAGTTTGTGGAAACTTTGGCCTCCTTCTCCTTGTTCCCACTTGGGAATATGCATGAACAATTTTTCCTTATCCTCTCTAGAGATTTAAACTTGTAACATTTTTCAACCTCTTTGCATAAGAAACACAAGCTTGCAATCAACCTGCAACTCTGATACCAACTTGATATGGATATGGACAAACTAGTTTTACTGTGCTAGCTTCCTCATCAGTATAAAATAAAAGTGCTTAAGGATTGTGTGCATAGATTTGAGAATGAAGATAGATTACTTTAATGGTTTCTTTTAAGTGTTCTTCAACCAGTATAATTCCATGAACAAATTCTAAAGCATGAAATCATCAAAAAATTGAAAAGAGATGTGCATCAAACAATAATGAAAAAACCATTGATGAAGGAGTTCACCCCTCTTGGGCCACATCTCCTGGTCCCTCAACATTACTAGACCTCTCTTATATTCAGTGTCAAAAGTACATATAAGTTTGATTCCAAATACATGTGGCTATTTCTCCTAAAAGGTAAATTTTTACTGCAAATAACTCTCACAATATCAACAACACAACATGTCTCCTACAAAGATGCCATTCTTTCATCGGTGAGAGCTAGAAGCCCCTCAAATACACCCTTCAATTCCACATTGAAGAATACATTAAACAACTTCATGAATAAATAAGTCAAACCAGAGCTAAAGCATTCTAGTCACAACTGATGTAAAAAGTGTTATGGAATTGGGAAAACCCCTATAAGGTCTCCTGCTTGCTCAACAACTTCCAAAATTGCTTCAAACATCTGATTGATCCATACACCTTACTTGTAAAAACTACAATATGACCTTGATTATGTGCTCAAACATGTAAAAAAAGGTTACCAATGGATTCAAAACATCCAAAAACCTCTAAGTAGCCTCTTATGGCTCTTCACTTGGTCTCTAGGTGAAGTAGATATGGCCTCCTCTCCTAGTGGCCCTAAGCATATTGAATCTTAAAGCTGGAAAAATCACTTCCAGAAGTGCTCCTATGCCTCTCAAACCTACACCAATCTACTCAAAATATCCAAAAATGCTAGGATAGACTCTTTCTGAGCGCAATTTCTTTGAAATTTTCTCAATTTATGGCTCAGTCAATTTCTCCTAGGAAAACTCCTCTAAAACTGGAGAAACTCCTGTTAACTCTGCCGGAACTGGAGTTCCACCGAAAATGGAAAACTCCGCTAACTTCACCACCATGTTAAAATCGACTTAATTAGTGGATAAATGCAATTAAGTGGTTGATAAGTGGTGGTTTAGCGTGCTAATGGTGTGTTTAAACAAATCCACATTAAGATTGGATTAGCACTAATAACATGGGTTACTGCTTTAATTAGGCACGTTTTAAAGTTTTAAACCCCATGCTTAGTTGGAGCTCCTACCGAGGTCATGGTGTATGGTCATATGGACCAAGGTCTAGTGCTTCGGGGCTAGCCCTCTTTACCCCTATCATGTAACTATATCAATGTTAAATATATGCCAGGGCCTATACATGTTAAGAAACATGCGGTAATGTAAGTGGTAAGTTTGTTGCGTGTTGCAGGCGAGGTCGTAGGGTCAAGCCCAACCTCCGCCCATCCTCCTATATAATTTTTCCTTTGTATAAATATGAAATTTGACCTTTGAATGTAGTTTAATTTTGCCTTTGGTAGGGGGCACATGGTGGCTCCTGGCTGCACCACATGTCCTCTTCCCATTGGCTCATTCCAGCAACCAATAAAATCGTGACAATGAACCAAAAAATCAACCAACCACCATATGACACTTGTCAAGACCTGATTCAATCAACTAGAGGAATATTCCAATAATATTCTAGAAATATTCTAGGAATATTCCAAGGAATATTCATTGGAATATTCCTAGAATATCCCTTAGAATATTCTAGGAATATTCCTTGGAATATTCCTAGAATATCCCTAGGAATATTCCAAGGAATATTTCTTAGAATATTCTTTTTGCTGAATAGGTTGCCCAACCATCATCCTATCAATTCTGCATAAATTTTCGTTGTTTGTGAAAACGAACAGTAGGCTATAACTTTCACATACGGAGTTTGTTTTCGATGAAACATTGTGCACTGGAATTAGGGCGATGAGACCTATCTATTCATTCAGGTTTTGAGTGATTCCAAGAACTTTCATTTTTGAGCTTAAATTTGAGCTCTTGATCATATCTCCCCACTGAAAGACTTTTGGTCTCCAAAAGTTCATTTTAATCTGTTTAGCAATTGAAGGTATAGTTCTTTCATTTTTTTAAACTCGACCCAATCAAAGTTTGAAATGCCTTGACGACTCTTTTTCATGCTGATCTTGAACTGTAACTTGACCTACGGTTTCAAGTTGATTGTTCTTCTCGACTTGTCCATGTCGCTATGAACATGCATAACAACATCCTTCCCAAGAAGAATTCAATGGCGTTTATCTGCAAAAATCCTTATCAAGGATAAAATCCAAAATACTTTGGCATAAACCAATATAAGATGCACATGGTGAATACTTGTAGAAATTGAGTGTTGAACACATTTGTACATACAAAATATGTTGCCACTACTCATACAACAGTTTTAAAAATTCTTTCCGACATAATCAAATAGAAATGCATTTTACAACATGGAGAAACTTGACACCAAAATTTTCCATTTCAATTGACTAACAACCAAGCCAAACTAGCATAGACATGCTAATGAAAACATTGTTGCATGTAAGTGATTTATTCATGAGTTATCACTTTTAGAAATTACCCACTATTGGGATATGCAACTAGTGCAAAAAAATACTTACAATCTTCAACTGGAAAAATAGTCTGAACAGTTCTTACCCAACATGGTAACTGAACCCTCTATTTGAAATTTTCCTTCTTTTGAAGTTTCTTCATGAATGGTCGCACCTTGTGCCACTTTTTCTTTTGTCGCTTACTCTTCCGGTAATTCCATGACTTGCTTACCTTCACCAAGATGAAGTTGTGGAAACAATTTCCAACACTTCTCAATCCAATGCCCACTGATATTGTAGTGAGTGCAAAAGTTCCTTTGAGCTCTTCTTAGCTGACATGCCTTTTAATTTGATTGAGTTTTCCTCTTCTCTTTCTCAATCTCAAGAGACATAAACATATTCTTGATGATGAATTTTCTTTTGTCACACTCATCTACACAATGGTTAGAATAAATGAAAAAAGTGCATGGAGACATTCTCCTCAACATGTCACTCAAATCAGCAGGTTGTTCTCCTTTAGGAGAAGCATTTAAATGAATAGGACAAGTGTACCTTTTCTTGGTGTCCTTTGGCTTATTCTTCCTAGATGATGAACTTGCATGGCTAAAAGAACTTGAATCAAATTCTTCTTCAACTTTTTCATCTCTCTCTAGAGATACCTTCAAGTCTCTTTTGTATTTATAGAACCAAGCAGGTACTACTTCCGAATGGAAAGTCCAACACTTTTCCTTCTCATGTCCTGTTTTGGTGGAAGAAGGTACATGATACAAAATCGTTGTCATCAGAAGACCATTTTTCTGGTGCAACATAACCCAAGCCTTCATACTTAGGTCTCTCTTTTACCTCTATTGGGTTCTTGATGCCTTGTTGATTCACACCAAGACCTAAGCCTTCCTTGTAACCCATCTTTTCCAAGAGCTTAGAACCAAAGCCTATGTTTTCTATTTCAAATGTTGCAAAATAATTTACATTAATATTTGCATGTAAATAAGGAGCATATGCATGCTCACCATTTGTCTCATCTCTTGATTGAGGCACAAATATGGTTTCATACTCCTTTCTTATTTTGAAGTTGTCCTCTTGGAATCTTTTGTTCTTATCTTTCAGATCCTTAACATGAGGTGTTGATTGAGCCTCATATTCCACATCATGTGGACAAAAGGCACAAACATGTCCATATTCCATCTTGGAAGGAATTTCTACATTAGCATTTTCCATCAAAATTGTAGAAAAATGTCAACTTTGTGGAGAAGATAGTGGTTTATCACCATTCTTTATACCTTTTTCCTTCATTGGAGAACCTTATCCTCTTAAAGATATAGAGCCTTCAGCTTTCAATTGTGACTTCCTCTCTTCATAGAGGGCCTTCACCATCTCTAACATGTCCCAAAAATCCTTTTTGAAGCTTTCATATTTTTCTAGGCTTGTAGGATCTCCTCCTTGAGACATGCATACTAAAGTCTAAGGAATATCTAGAGGTGAAAATTGAGGTGGAGCTTGTGGAAAATCTAGCCTCCTCCTTTTTCCCACTTGGGAATTTGCACCAACAATTTTTCCTTCTCCTCTCTGGAGCTTTAACCTTGTAAGAATTTTCACCCTCTTTGCACAAAAAACCCAAGCTAACAACCAACCTGCAGCTCTGATACCAGCTTGATCTGAATTTGGAAAAAATAGTTTTGCTGTGCTAGTTTCCTCATTAGTATAAAATAAAATTTCTTAAGGATTGTGTTCATAGATTTAAGAATGAAGGCAAATTACTTCAATGGTTTCTTTTAAGTGTTCTTCAACCAGTATAATTCCATGAGCAAATTGTAAAGCATGAAATCATCAAACACTTGAAAAGAGATGTGCATCAAACAACAACACAAAAAACATTGATGAAGGAGTTCACCTCTCCTGGGCTACATCTCTCGGTCTGTCAACATGATTAGACCTCTCTTGTATTCGGTGTCAAAAGTACATATCAATTTGTTGCCAAATACATGTGGCTATTACCCCTACAAGGTAATATTCTCCTACAAAGAACTCTCACAATATTAGCAACACAACATGTCCCCTAAAGAGATGAAATTCTTTCACCGGTGAGAGCTATAATCCCCTCACATACACCCTTCAATTCCACACTGAACAATACATTAAACAAATTCATGAATAAAGAAGTCAAACCAGAGCTGAACCATGTTGGTCACAACTGCTATAAAAACTACAATATGACCCTAAATATGTGCTCAAATCAGTAAAAATAGGTTACCATTGGATTCAAAGCATCCAAAAACCTCTAAGTAGCCTCTTCTGGCTCTTCATTTGGTCTTCAAGTGAAGAAAATATGGCCTCCTCTCCTAGTGGCCCTGGGCATCTTGAATCTTCAAGCTAGAAAAATCACTTCCAAAAGTGCTCCTCTGCCTCTGAAATATGTACCAATCTGCTCAGAATATCCAAAAATGATAGGATAAACTCTTTATAAGCCCAATTTGGTCAAAATTTTCTCAAGTTATGGCTCAGTCATTTTTTCCTTGGAAAACTCCGCTAAAACTAGAGCAACTCCAGTTAACTCCGCCAGAACTGGAGTTCCGCCGAAAATGGCGGACTCCGCCAACTTCATCGCCATGTTGAACTCAGATTAATTAGTGGATAAGCGTAGTTAAGTGGTATATAAGTGGTGGTTTAGCGCGCTAATGGTGCATTTAAACAAATTCACATTAAGATTGGATTAGCGCTAATAACATGGGTTACTACTTTAACTAAGCACGTTTTAAAGTTTTAAACCCTACGCTTAGTTCGAGATCCCACTGAGGTCACGTTGTATGGTCCTATGGACCAAGGGCTAGACCTATTTAGCCCGTCATGCAACTATATCAATGTTAAATAGATGTAGGCGCCTATACATGTTAAGAAACATGTGGTAGAGTAAGTGGTAAGTTGGTTGCGTGTTGCGGGCGAGGTCGCGAGGTTGAGCCCAACCTCTGCCCGTCCTCCCATATAATTTTACCATTATATAAATATGACATTCGAACTTTGAACATAGTTTAATTCAGCCTTTGGGATGGGGCATGTAGCAGCCCCTGGTTGCACCACATGTTCTCTTCCCATTGGCTCATTCCAGCAACCAATAAAACTACGACAACGAACCAAAATTTCGACTAACCATCAACTGACACTTGTCAGCACCTGATTTTACCAACTAGAGGAATATTTTGGGAATATTCCTTGGAATATTATTTTTGTTGACTAGACTTCCTAGTCATCATCATGCCAATTCTGCACAATTTTTAAGTGTGTGTGAAAATGAACAACAGGCTCTAAGTTTCACATACGATGTCGGTTTTCGATGAAATGAAGTGCACCAGAATCAAGATGACGAGACCTATCTAGTCGTTTAGGTTTCGAGTGATTCCAAGAATTTTGATTCTTGAGCTTAAATTTGAGCTCTTGATAACTGGCATCCTCCAAAAGTTGAATGTCCCATTTAGGTAGTTGATGTTCACTTGTTTGTGGATTTGAATAATCACCATCATTATAAAGTGTATTGATATAAACATATGTTCTTCTATAATTTTAATATTCAGGGGGTGGAGAGTCACTGTCAAATGAGCTGCTGCTAGAAGATTGAAACGATCTTTCAGAATATTCAGATGGTCCAGATGAAGTAGGTGAGTTGGATGAACCATTTTCTGATGAAGGAAATTAAATCTCATATCAATGTTATGTACTTGGTTTTTTTTTCATTTTTATTTATTTTTGTCTCCCTTAGTTTCCAATTTATGTAGAAGAATTTCTATCTTTGTGGTACTCTTATTTCTATTTCATCAAATATAACATCCTTGCTGACAATAAAATTCTCATTGGACATAAATATGATATCCCTTCTTTTCATCAGAATACCTAATTAATGTACCCTTCGAACTTCGTGATTCAAACTTAGTTCACTTTTCTTTTGGAACTAAGGCATAACACACTGAACCAAAAACTCTAAGATGGTTGACTCGAGGTTTGACACCAAGCCATGCTTCATATGGTGTAATTCCACCCAAATAAGCAGTGGGAGACCTGTTTATTAAGTAGACTGTTGTATGTATTGCTTCTGTCCAATATGAAGGACTTAAATTTTTGAAAGTTAGCATGGATCTTTCCATCCCTAACAAGGTGTGATTCATTCTCTCATCTACTCCATTTTTTGTGGAGTGTAGATATTTGTAAGTTGTATTTTGATAACATTGTCCCTGCAATAAATTTGGAATTCAATGGAAGTGAATTCACCTCCATTTTCTGTCCAGAGAGTGCCAATTTATTTTTAGCTTCATTCTGAACCAGTTGGCGAAAAGTCAGAACTTTTTGAACGTTTCTAACTTAAAAAAAATATAAAAACCCAAGTCATTCTACTAAAATCATCAATGAAGAGTAAAACGTATCTACAACCTCCTAGATAAGTCTACAGAGTTCCACAAATGTCACTGTGAACCAATTGCAAACTCCTGTTTGCACGCCATGAACTTGTTGGAAAAGTCTCTTGACTTTGTTTCCCGTAAATGCAAGCTTCACATCTTGCATTTTCTTTCTTAAAAGTTGGAATTACTTTAACCATTATTTTCTTTTGAAGTTTGGAGAGACTTTCAAATTTTAAATTCCCATATCTAACATGCCACAACCTAATTGGTGAAATATTTGTAATTGCTGCCCCTGTAAATCAGACTTATGTGGAATGAATTTTCCTTTCATCGTTAGAAGTTTTCCATCTTCATATCCTATCACGATTGTCTTCATATTCTGTTTGATGGAGTTGATTTTTACTAATCCATCCTCCATAACAACCTAATGTCCCGCTTGTCGAAGCAGACTAATGAAAACAAATTAATATTGAAATTTGGTACATACCAAACATTTGAAATTAGTTTTTCTCCAATTATAGGAAGATATAATTTTACTACACCTTTTCCACATGCAATGTCTCTTGTACCATCTGCAAGGAAGATTTAATTGAGTTAGCATTGTTGAAAAGTCTAAAAGAAGTTAGTTCAAAAATTCATATGTTCTGTTTCCCCTATATCTAAGATCCAAGCATCTTCATAATCACTTTTAAGATATGTGGAGACTTGGAATGTTGTTGATTCAAAACTTTGAAGTGTAGTGAAGACATATTTTGAGCCATCATCTTGTTGATCATTAGCAAACTATGCCAAGTGTTGTTGAAACTTTGAAAATTTTTCATTAGAAGTTTGAAAATCTTCAATATAATGACAAAATCTCTTACATCTTCTACAAATGACTTGATTGAAATATTTACCTCTACCTTGACTTTGTCCTTTGCCTTTGTTTTTTCCTCTACCTTGATTTTATCCTCTGCCTTGACTTTGTCGTCTTCCTTGATCGTTACCTCTGCCTTGACTGTTCCCTATGCCAAAACTGTTGCCTCTCTTAATGTTGTTCCCTCTGCCTTGATTTCGACCATGACCATGTTCTCTATATTTTCCTTGATTTTGATTGTTGTTCCTTATTACTTTACCTACGGAACTTCCAGTTAAACATTTACTAGTGCCAGCTTCTGTAAATAAAACATCTTCTCCAAAATGTTTCTTCTTTTCAAACATTTTGTCATGTTGAGCTAGAATTTCACTTAATTCATCAACTTTGACCTTCTCTAGCTTTCCAGTTACTTGTAAAGTGTCCAAGAAATGTGTATACGAAGAAGGAAAACAACCAATCAAAATAGTAGCCGTGAAACTGTCATCCACTTATTTAAATCTAACCTTTACTATTTCCTGCTTAATGTTCTTAAGTATGGAAATGTACTCAAGTACATCCCCCCCTTATGTCAATTTCCGTTGAAGCAACTTCAATTGAAGATAATCTCTCCTAGATTCTGGTCATGTATCAAATAAATCTTTAAATTTTTTCGTGGCAGACCATGCATCAAAAGAAATTTCAATGTGAACATACATTTCTTCATTAACTGAAGATTTAATTAATGCTAATGCTTTGGAATTTTTGATTTCCCATTTAGCTAGTGAGTATGCATCTGTAGGTTTGTTTGGTTTAACATCACCATCACATACATATTTCCAAATTTCATTGTAAATCAAATTGATTTTTATGTGTCTTTTATATGTCTTCTAATTCTATGAGCCTTCAAGTTTGTCAAACTCAGAAAAAAAAATTCCCAGTTTGGAAATTGTAAAAGTAAATATATGCACTAAGATAGATCACGCACCACAAAAATAAGATGGAAAACACACCACAAAGACTTATCGAGGCTTGTAATTGACCCTCATATAGTTGTTTGAGAAGAAAAGTGACTGAGCTTTGCACTCAGCTCTAGTAAAATTCTCTGAAATTTTACAATGAAACTTTCAAAATTTGACTTTTTACAATGCTCTTGCAATTTGACTTCTTTGACTCTAGTTAGTTAAGTTTTTAGACCCCCCCTCAAAGTAAAGACATTACTTCAAGTTACGATTTTAACACTCCAAAAATACAAAAAAAAACTACATCTTATTACTCCAAATATACAAAAATGTACACCTTATTACTCCAAATTTACAAGAATGTACACCTTATTACTCCAAATTATCGGCATTATGACTAATGTGTTGTCCTTGATGGAAACCTACTTGGTAAAGATGTAAACATGATGGTATCAAGATGAGTATACAATCCAGTTCATATGTGACATAGAAACTGGACAAAGGAATATTAGTTTAGAGTCAGAGGAATAATGGAAGAAAATTTAGAGGAAATATACACAAGTTTTGTGAAGAAAAACCACGTACATACACGAGTATTATGAAGAGAATTTACGTACAGTTTTCGCACCATGGCATTATAAATACCAAGGGTATTGGCCCATAGTAATGAGCACGACAGATAATATTTGATCCCGTCAAATAATACCATCGACATTAATATGGGTTTGACCCAAGGTATTGGCTAAGGCCTAAGCTATATAAGGACATGGAGATCAAAGGTTTAGTGTGGATGGAATGGGATACTGATGAATTGTTTTTATCTGAAATAAGAGTGTACCGGGGAGCATGATGATGAATCAGATCCAATAGATTTGAAATGACTACACATTGAATAATCTGCTTATGGGTTGATTTGAGCTGTGATGATAATGTTATGTTGTGTGTTTGTTACTGTGTATGCCGATATTTGGGTTTGACTGAGGTTTTGTTGTGCAACGAAGGTATGACTCAGTAATTATAGATCCGTACACAGTTTTGCTTCAGAACGATCACGTAGATATGTGAATCTACTTCTGGGTAGTCACATATAAATTATGCAGTATGGACAGATCTGTACATAGGTATCAAGTATGAAAGGTGAATACATACACAAGAATGCTTAATAAGGGTCGCGTACACATGCTAGGGTTTTTTTGTATGATATGTTGATGATTTATGATCATTATTCTTGTGTTTGGTGTTGTTTGTTGATGAAGTCTTTCATGATGATCTGTGTTTGACAATGTTGGTTGAGGTTGAACTGATTATGTTATGAAATGTTGAATAGTAATGATGCTGCTATGAGATGATCTATATTTGGTTCATAGATCTATGACAAGGTCAATATGTGTTTCAATGATTTATTTCAATAGTACAATAATTTAGTTTCATGGTTCAGTGTTTTGAGATCTGTACATGGGTTATCTGAAGAGAAAGCGCATATATACGCGAGTATGTCTCATAATAATAACATTTATATTTTGACATATTGTTGATTAGGGTTTTCAATGGAAACAATTGGTTTCAATGATGGGTAACAATGTATGGCTTGGAATTTTGATCAGTTACAATGCATTGACATTATTTGTTCTGTTTTAGATTAATATAGTTACGTTGGTTGCAATGGTTGATTTAGATTCAGTAATTGATTTGTTGATTCAATTGGTTTAGTGATTAAGTGATTTTTTACAGTGATTGGTTTCAGTTTTGATTATTTGGTATTGGGCTTAAATGATGATAGTGGGTCTTGTCTGAAAATATGATGAAAAGTGGCCTACAGGTTTTATGTTTTGAGCCAACTGGATCCAGTATGAAAATTATGAAACATGGTCCACATTGATGTTGAGGGTTGGAGCCTTTAGTGAGGGAGTCAAATATTCCTTCCAGTAGTAGCTGGTAAATCAGTTTAGGTGGTAAGAGCTCCCTTCTGGTGGGTGACGGTAAACGAGATCAAGGGAGTTGGAGCTCCCTTCCAGTGGGTGCTGGAGAACGAGATTAGGTTGCAATCTTCTGCAGGTGGGTGCCTGTGTGTTGGTATGATTTTTCTCCACTACAAAATTGTAATAAGTTTTTAATTATAATAAAAGATGGAGATGGAGATGACAACAATGGTGGTTTTCTCCCACATTGGGTTTCCACCTAAAATTCCCGGTGTTCATGTGTTGCTTATGTGTGATGGTTTATTCTATTCTTACTGCACATTTTTATTGTTTAATTAATTCCTAATAAAGTATTGATACTTTGTTTCAAGTTAAACAAATGATGAATTAATTAAAAAGTTAGTTAGCTGGATAAACACTAGTTGTATGCATAATAATCACGTACACATGCATGTTTACTTCATTATAGTCACATACAAAAATCTGAATAAGAAAAGAAAAATTTAAATGACTTTTTAAAATACTTATTCACTCCCCCCTTTTAGTATTTTTCCCAACATAAATATTAAAAATTACAAAATTACACCTTATCACTCCAAATTTACAAAAACAAATTACACCTTATCTCTCCAAAAATTTACACCTTTATTGAAATTTACCTTATTTCTCCACCATATAAAAAATTTCCAACACTCCTTATCTCTCCATTAAAAATACAAATTTCAAAATAAAAAGCATATCTTATCTCTCCATTAATACTTTACTTTTTGTCCACGGGGCCTTCGATAGATGGTGATCGAGTGCTCTGTTAAGGCATTCCTTGATGTGAAATCACCGGTTCAATTCCCTGCCCTGATTGGGGTGATATATTGGACATGATGAAGATGTAGTCCTTCCAAACTTACAAAAAAAACTTTACTTCTTAATAATTTTAAAGTCCCATTAAAAAACGAATTTATGAAGTCACTTTTTAAAAACTGATTTTGATGTTTCCATCTTTAAACTTTATGCATTTTAAAGCCATACCTTTATGCAAATATTTCGTTGTAGAATTAAATTACGCACCATTAAATTTTTGGAGAGATTTTAAAAGGTTATAGCATGTGTTTAGCATAGGCTTGTAATTGACCCTCATATAGTTGTTTGAGAAGAAAAGTGACTGAGCTATTTCCACTTCGACGCTATGATACCATAATAAGAGCAAAAGTGTCCTCGAACACAAATTTTATTATTAAGGAAAAGAAAAATTAGATAAAATTTGCAAGAGCTTACACACGATCACTCAACACCCTTGCAAGTGAAGGAAAACAAGCTTTAAATAAGCTTGTGTCATAAACTAATTTTGTTATGGATCACTTAACTCATTTACAAGTGTCCATTTACATTTAATTCACTTGTAACAACACTCCTAACTATTTTCCTAAATTAGTTCCTAAGAAAATACACATTTCTAGATGTCATATATTTTATGACAAATATATATTTTGACTCTAAAACTATAAATAATTAATCTAAGAAAACTCTAAATAATTAATTATTAATTTGTGTCATTTGGGTCATACATCTAAAAAAAGCTTCAACTATTAAAATAATGATAAGGGAGGGGGGGATAGAGGACATCCTTGTTTGATACCCCTCCTTGATATGAAAAAAGTGTTGCTAGCCCATTTTATAATATAGCAATCAATACTGGGGAAATACAACTCATTATATAGACAAAGAACTCATGGAAAAAGAATAAATGAATTATAATTAATCTAATGTAAAGCTTACTTACCTTTTCTTAAGCTTTCAATAGATCCACTTTCATCACCATCAATCTTTGGTTTTTGGCCTTCATAGAATGGATGCATTCTTGGACAACCCCAAATGCCTCATGAATTTTCCTTCGTCTTAAGAACCCAAATTGTTCTGTAGAGTTTTTAAATGAGAGAACATTTCAATCTCATAGCAGCAACATTGGAAATGTTTTTGTAGTAATTGCATAATGAGATGGGTGTAAATTTGTCAAAGGTCGTAAGATTGTCTTCTTTAGCAATCAAAGCTACGAATGTTGTATTTAAGGCTCCCAAATTTTTCCTTGACTTCGTGTTGTTTCCACCACTCTTTATAAATATTCCTCTATAAAATCATAATAGCCCAAGAAGAGTTCCACAAGTAATCCATCAAGCCTTGGACTTTTTTCTCATTGAAATCTCTGCAGAGTTTGTACAATTTTTATTTAACTTCATTTATCAAGGCCTACTTATCCTCCTTGTTGACAAAACAAGAGAGGTAGCTTCACAACTTAATCAATTATTCTATTTTAGCTCATGATTCTTCTTTCAAATGGAATGGAAAATTCTTTTCTCCTTCAAAATCCATTTCCTTGAAATTTTGAGTCTAGGTACCATCTCCCTGATTGATTTTCCAAACATAATTTATATTATTTATACAATTTGCATACCTATCAAAGAATTTTATACTCTCAACCCCAACCTATAGTCATAATGCCTTATTCCCAAACTTCCATTCATTTTCCTTTTCCAAAGTAATTTTCCTCCTTTTATATTCTAGTACCTTCATTTTTCTATTCCTTGTTCATAAACCCCAAACCTTCCCTATTATAGAGCACCTCCAATGTTTTCTCTACTTCTCCTCGATACCTGTCATATTTTAAAATTTCATTACTTGCCTAGTTAGTAGATACATTTCACCTCTTTTAAATATTTTGGAACTGAAGAGGAGCATATTCTCTTGAATTACCATTAAAAGGTTTCCAAATAGATTTTATTTTCACCACAAAACCCTCCATCTTCATCCATTCTAGATTTAGTTTGAAGGGATTGACAAGTTTTACCATTGTAGGAGCCATTTATAACACCACAATGCTATGGATAGAGTTCCCTCTAGTGGTGAACCATTGTTTGATCCTAATGTCTTCATTTAGAAAGGATTTGGGAATTAAAAATACAATAAGCCTCTTTGTAATTCTGACTTCCCATACAATTTGTTACTCCAAGTGGGAGATAGTTTGTATGGTTGAGTATCGAAATTACCAACTTCTTTCATTTTTGAAATATAATATCCAAAGGGAGGGTCTAGTTGAGAATCTAAGCCCCATATCTCAAATGATTCTAAGGTGTACTTCAAGTATCCCCTTAGTACAGCTAGTTCATTTTGAATATTATCCATTTTAAAATTCTATCCTAGTAGTCCATCTTGTCCAGGTAAGGACCATAAACATTTAACACTATGATATATTTCCCTAACTCCAAAGAAAAAAAAGGGAATTTCATCTTGTAGGAAGGGCCCAAGAATTTTTAAGAGTGAAGGATCATTGATTCAATCCAATCACATTCTCGCCTGATCTACTAATTACATCAATAAAACATAAATCCCAATTCCTACATAATTTATATAGTTTTTTAGTGATTTAATACCCATTTGTCATTATGTCTTGTAGTATAATAATAGGAGTTTTTTATATTGTCAAGAAATCCCTTTATGGTAAACTTCTATGAGGGATGATCCAACCCTCTACAACTAAGGGTCAAAAGAATCATTTTCAACCTTAAAAAGGGGAATTTTCTCTAAGAGAATCAATTAAGGATAATTGTTTCCCACACATAAATTATAAGGATGTTTGTTCTTGTGCCATTTACATAAAAAAAATTCTCCCCCTTTTATTGGGTTTGGATATTTTCACTTCAACCCTGAAAAGGGGAATTTTCTCTAAGAGAATCAATATTTAAGGATAATTGTTTCCCACACCTAAATTATAAGGATGTTTGTTCTTGTACTATTCCTAGAAAATTAAATGTGTATTCACTTTCAGGTCTTAAATTGTACTTCAATGATTCAAAGGGATTAGAGCCCTATATACCTTGTATATCCAAAGGGTAGTATAACTTAGGTTTTGCAGTAAAAATTTCTACAACTTATCCAACAACCACACTCTATATGATTCTAGGAATGAGCATGAGAGTTGGTGGGTTGGGGTTATTTTATTCCAAACAAAATGGGCAGGGATTCATTGAGAAATTCTAGTTCTTATATCCACCCTCATTTCCCCATGTACCAAAAACAAAATTTTCTATGAATATACTATTATTCATGAGGTGAGACTAATGAGTCTTAGTACCTGAATTTTTCCATGTTTTTTTCTATTGTTTCCTTGTTAGGTTCTTTAATCTATCCATTGTTTGATTTTTGAGCAACTGATATCAATTTTCTTACCCGATGCTCATTTAGGTTCACCTTCCTTCACATAGTCTAGACTATTCCTAGCTCTAATGTCTCTGGATTTCTCAAATTCTTCTTTAAATCCCAATTATTTTTCTTGCTTAAATAAGTGTGTTTTATAACAATGTTCCCATAATAATGGTAGAATTCAGATATAAAATATATCCCCTCATACTCCAATATGAGATGGAGAATATTAACTTCTCTTCTAATATCCATCAACTCTACTATACCTTTACTCACCTCTAGCACCACCAAGATTTGAGCCATGCCAAAATATCCAGTCTCTTGAAAGGATAAGTCTCCTTTGTAAAAAGTAATTAAAGTCTTACCAATTCTCAAACACCTCCTTGAAACACAAAATCAATAAAAATCATGGAATCTGAACCCATACCCATAGAATTTTAACACTAGCCAACCAAACATCAAAATGTATATGCTATTTATTCAAGAACATGGATTGGGATCCACACTTCCAATGTTGCAACAACATTTTCATGTTTATTCAGGTGTCCTAAGAAGCAAAACTAGCCATTCTTTTATGATGATTAAGGTGCATGTAGAGGACCCCACCAGTGGATTGAAATTGAGGATAGTTCAATTCTTCAACTCCTAACTACTCATTCTCTCCTACCAACATCTAATCCCTCGCCTCTATTATGGAATTTAGTTTAGTTTTATTTTCTGATTTAGGCTAATGGCTTCATGATTATTTTTGAAACATTTATGCCTCTTTGAATTTGTTGATCACTCCGGAGACTAAAGTATTACGACATCTAAATCCAAACAAGGGGCACCACTTAGTAGCTTCAAATCCAAAACCATATCAATATAACAAAAAATAGTCACGTTTACTAATAAAATAATTGGAAATGAAATCAATATCTGTAGAGGCCTCATTCAATGTGTTTATGGATTCATACCTAATGTGCAATAAACCATTGTCATCCTCTGAACATTATTTCAAAGCTGATATATCTACATGACCTAGTTCTTGACTCTGGGCACAGGAAAAACACTTAAGTATTTATGGCCCTTGGATTGATCAATTGGAAGTCCCATCATCCTTTTCTCAGTCCATCCCAAGGTTGTACACCAAGTTCCTATGCTAACTCTCTGAAAATTGTCGCATTGACCTTCGCTAGGGGTTTGGACCCCAGAAGGTGCATCCAAATAATTTCTAATAGGTTTTGACCAAATTTTTTACACCATTTTTTTGGTCATCTAACCTATTATTATTAGATGAACCCAAGTAAACCATGTAAGACCAATTTTACCCCAAGTAAAATTTCTTTCACCACATAAAATAACTTATTTGGTCATTTTTAACCCAAAACAAAGCAATTAATTAAATAAATATTTATTTATTTAATTATTTCCGAAGAACAAGTTATTTAAATAATATTCTTAGTTAAATTTGACTAAATCATCCATAAATAATCAAATAAACCATTATTTATTCCCATCATTCCCCTAAAATGATAAATAAATCATTTATTTATTTATTATTTATAAATAAAAGAATTGACCCAAGTCAAGAATCCTTTTCCCTCCAACAAATATAATAAAATATTCCTAAAAGGTGCTTCTAGAATTCGATTAATAATATTTTATTCATGCACCGAGTTCTAGACCACCCCAATATTTTGTTATAAATAGGGGGGTTTTCCCCATTCATTAGTCACCTTCATTGCATTAGATCACTCTAGATCTACTCTTGGTCACCATTTTCCATTTTTCTTTGTGAACTCCCATTGAGTTCCATGTTTGTTTTTCTACACCACTAAGAGAGAGAAATGTTAGATCTGAAACACTGAGGACTTTCAAGAACCCATCCCACTGAGGAGAACCGGGAAACACCTTTCTTGTTTTCCTCTCAGGTGCCCCATTCTTTAATATAATATAAAATTCTTTTAAATACATTGTTCTTGTCTTATCTGTTGGATTCATGGAGCTATGTTATATTTTATCTGCTTAATATCTTTTGTGCTTAGATCTAAATTTGTGCAGCAAACTTAAAGATATTTTGCAGCCATAATCGATGTTAGGGCTATTTGTTATGCGTAGCTAAAGTGATCTTTTACAACGAAAGATTCATACTAACAATTGGCGACTCCACACGGGTTTTCTTTTGCGACCGATGTCGTTTTATATATTCCTACATATCCAGTTGTTTCAGACCCTAGGGTTTCTCTTCCATTCTCTGTTTTTCCTATTTTTATGGTGTTTTTCACCCCTAACACCCTCAAATAGTCAAATTTTTAACTTTCGTGTGTTTCTGGCCTTATTGCACAAGTGACAGACATCAGCCGCAGCTGAGACGACAAATTTTTTTGAAATCTACCGCCGAGAGAACCGGATCTGCAGGTCACACTTATCGGCCCAAAAAGTGCGACCTGAGCCTCAAGACGCACTTTTCTGCCCCAAACCTGCGACCTGGACTGAAAATAGGTCAGAACCTGCGACCTGCACTTTTTCTGCAAATTTTTCAGCACTTTTTCTGGGTTTGTCTGAAGCTTCTGTCAGGGTTTTCCAGCCTCTGCCTCTGCCTATTTGGACCTGTTTCTGATCTGCTTCACTCAACTAAGAGCGAATATTTCCCCTTAGGGCTCTAATACCCTCCACTTTTTGTGGACGAGTCTTTTCTACTTCATAAGTCTGAATTTCCAGAGTTTCAGCCCTCTTTTTCTCCGATCTGATACCTCCTTTTCAGATCCCTTTAGATCAGCTCTTCCCCCTCTCAAAAAACACCTCATATCATTTTGTTTGGGTTCATTTCTAAGGCCACCGCCTTGTCTCTTCTATCTTTAGCTGATCTCCTCTTTTTTAGCAGCAACCTTGCCTCTGCCTCTTTGTTGTTCTCTGCACCACTTTTCAGCAGATTTACCCTTTAGATCCCAGTCCCTCCGAACCTTAGATCTATTGGCATCTTTTTAGCGTGCTTTGCCTAGTTTTTTCCCTCTTATCGACTAGTTTTGAGAGACCCGCCTTCTTGGGTTGGATTGCTTCCTTTTTAGTTGTTAATTTTATGTTCTTTCAGTCTTATTCACTGCAGATTTCTTTTCCGTTACGCAACACACTTTTTCTTTTACTCTCAAAACGTCTGGGTTTAAACAATTAGAAGTACTTGTATACACTTGACCCTAAGTGAAAGTGCACAGTTAACATCGCACATGAAGACTTTAAAATCAATTATCATGCACCTCTCTTCCCTTGACCTCCTTGATTTTGTCCCTACACGCCCTTATGTGTTTCTTCTTCTCGACAATGTTCCTTCAAGGCGCCTCTCCGGAGAGACTTCTTGGCCTTCACCCTGGTTTGGCAGTCGGAATTCCTCCTTCACAGTGATCTTCAGAGTGGTCTTCCCAGAGTCCGCACTCGACTCTTCCTCGATTTTAGGGTTCTCCCCTACTCCTGGTTCTCCCTGTCACTTTCTGTGTACAACGGGGCCTACTACCCGGCGATGGCCCATGGTTTTAACCCTGAACAGAAATTATCTACACATGAATCTTATAACAGAAAACAAACAATAGCGAGAGCATAAAACATAAAACAGATAAACACAGAGATTTTCCCCTGGATCCCAAATTGGGACGACCAGCTTGATTTTTCATTATATTCCTTTTAGTGTTACAACACATATATATACATGCCGAAGCATACATAAACCCCAATCCATAAACCCGGGATTAGAACATAACCGTAGTTCCCTTGACCGGATCTACAAAAATACCAGGGGCCGAAAACCATCGTACCCCAAAACCATGTGCAAAACCATGCACAAAACCATGGACGCGGACTACCCACCGGAAATTAAGGACCAAAAATTTTCGTCGAGTATTTCCGGACAGAACGGGGGCGGTAACACTGTTGCACCCGGCGCAAGGGAGGCCTATCACTCCCCCCTCTTACCCCCGCGTGTGCTTAGTCATGTAAATAATATAAAACATACCCAACATTCTCCCACTTCTTGTTTTCTTTCCACAGTGGGCCACAAGAGAGCTTAGTCATTGGCCAATTCTTCAACACCCATTGTTTCTCTACACCAAGAGAACTTCTGAGTGCTCACAGACTTCGTCAATGCATCTGCAACATTCTTCAAAGTGTCCACCTTTGCCAGCAACACCCTTTTAGCCTCAACCATATCTCTAACAAAGTGATATTGAACATCAATGTGCTTTGTCTTTGAATGATAAGCAGGGTTCTTAGCCAAGAAAATTGCACTTTGGCTATCACAGTCTATCCTTATAGCTTGTTGTACCAACCCCATGCTTGAACACAATCTCTGCAACCAAACTGCTTCCTTGCTTGCATGAGTGGCTGCTATGTATTCTGCCTCTGTAGTTGAAAGAGCCACTATAGACTATCTTTTACTCATCCAACTGACTGCGCCTCCAAATAGGCTAAACACATACCCACTTGTAGATCTTCTTTGGTCCGGATCTCCAGCCCAGTCTGCATCAACAAAACCACGAATGTCCAACATTCTTTCCAATCCTGGTCTTCCCTGGTAGCACAAGCCATAATCACTAGTGCCACGTAAATATCTGAAAACCCGCTTCACTACTGTCCAATGCTCCTTCCCTGGGTTTTACATAAACCTGCTCAATACTCCCACTGCATGTGCAATGTCTGGTCTAGTACAGACCATTGCATACATCAGGCTACCCACTGCACTTGCATATGGAACACGGGACATATATTCCTCTTCTTCTTGTGTCTTGGGACACTGTTCAGCAGACAGCTTTACACCTACAGGAATAGGAACATTCACCGGTTTACTATCCTGCATATTGAACCTCTGCAATATAGTCTCGACATACTTCCTCTGGTTTAACCAGAGCTTCCTCTTTTCCCGATCTCTCTTAATTTCCATGCCCAAAATATAGTTTGCGGCACCCAGATCCTTCATGTCGAATTTGGAGAACAGTTGGGTCTTCAAATCTTGGATAATTTCTTTGTCATTTCCAATCAACAACATATCATCCACATACAAGACTAGATATATAACACGATCACCAATTAATTTAAAATAAACACAATGATCTTCCTTGCTTCTGGTGAAGCCAAGTCCCCATATATAGGTATCAAATTTCTGATACCACATCCTTGGTGATTGTTTTAACCCATACAGAGACTTCTTCAACCTTGCATACCAGTTCTTTCTTACCCTTCACCATAAAGCCTTCAGGTTGCTTCATGTAGATCTCCTCTTCTAGATCCCCATGAAGAAAAGTTGTCTTCACATCCATCTGTTCTATCTCAAAATCAAATGCAGCAGCAACAGATAAAAGTAATCTAATAGAAGTAACTTTGGCAACAGGAGAAAAAATATCACCAAAATCAATTCCTAGCACTTGGGAATAACCTTTTGCTACCAACCGAGCTTTGTATTTCTCCACCTTGCCTTCTACATTCATCTTCTTCTTAAACACCCATTTTCTCCCAATGGGCTTCCTTCCAGCCGACAACTCCACCAGATCCCATGCATCGTTTTTGTGCAAGGATGCCATTTCATCAACCATGGCCTCCTTCCGGAGTTTTCCATCCTCTGAATATACTGCCTCCCTGACAGTTATGGGTTCATCATGAGTTATAGTTAAGGCAAAACCTGAACAGAAAGCAGATGGACTATACCTTTCTGGTTGCCTTCTTTCCCGAACTGATCTTCTCAAAGCTGGAGTTTGTGGCTCTTCATCTTCTGAGTCTTCTTCTATTGTAGAGTCTGATTCATCCTCCTTTAGCTCAAACTCTATCTTCTCGGGTTCCTTTGGTAGGACTTCATGTTTAACAACATCTTTCACTTCTCTAAACACCACATCTCGGCTGTACACAACCTTCCTTGTTTCTGGGTTCCAAAGCTTGTAACCCTTTAAACCATCCTTATACCCAATAAAGATGCACCTTTCAGATTTATTATCCAACTTGGTCCTTTTCTCCTTTTGAACATGTACATATGCATCACATCCAAATACCCTTAGATGTGAAAGAGAGGGTTTCTTACCAGTCCATACCTCATGTGGAGTCTTATCCTCCAACGTTGATGAAGGTGATTTGTTAACTAAGTAACATGCAGTCTCCACTGCCTCTGCCCAGAATTCTTGTCCTAACCTGGTACCACTGAGCATGCTTCTTGCCTTTTCCATCAGTGTTCTATTCATTCTTTCTACAACTCCATTTTGCTGAGGTGTATATGGAGTAGTCTTCTGTCGTGCTATACCACACTTCTTACAGAACTCTTCAAATTCATTCTTGCAGAACTCCCCACCATTATCTGTCCTCAACGCCTTTATCTTCTTCTCTGTCTGGTTTTCCACCAGAGCCTTAAATTCTTTAAATTTATCAAAGACTTCAGATTTCTTCCTCAAGAAATATATCCATGTATTCCTTGAGAAGTCATCTATGAATGAAAAATAGTACACAGACTTTCCCAGTGATGGAACTGACACAGGTCCAAACACATCACTGTGCACAAGTTCTAATATCTTGTTCGCCCTCTTAGCACCAGAAGGAAAACTCACCCGATTCTGCTTCCCATATACACAATGTTCACAGAAATCAAAATCCAGAGAGCAATTAGACATACCTTATACCATACCATTTCTATGTAGTATCCGAAGGCCCTTCTCTCCAATATGTCCAAGCCTTTGATGCCATAGCATGGTCTTTTCTCCAGAGACAGCTAGGCTTTCCACTCCACTTTCAGGAACCACATAACTGTTACACCCATCAATAACAGTGCTACCTTGTAGCTTGTAAAAAGTTACAATCCAAACTCCCCGCATTAATACCAGTGCTCCCCGAACCATCTTGTAGGCATCTTTCTCGAACATTGTTTTTACACCTGCATCATCCATCTTGCTTACAGAAATCAGATTTCTGGCCAATGCAGGAATATGCAGAACACCAGGAAGTGTTCTAATCCTTCCACCTTGCAGCTTCAGCTTGACCTTTCCATGTCCGACGATTCTGGCTTTCCTATCATCCCCTAGGAAGACATCACCATCATATTTCTTGTACTCGCAGAACCACTCCCTATGGGGAGTGAAGTGAAAGGATGCACCTGAGTCAATCAACCATGACTCATGATCTACATGTGTATTTGAAGAAGAAGCCAAATACACATCCCCACCTTCATCCGAGGTGGTTTTTGCTTCTGCAGAAGGAGCATCATCAGATCCCTTTCCTTTCTCAGGAGCTTTAGATCTGCAGTCCTTTTTGTAGTGCCCTTCCTTTCCGCATTTCCAGCACACCTTTACAAACTTTCTAGGAGATTTAGATCTCCCTCTAGATTTGGATCTCCCACTCGAACCCTTATTCTTGTTTCTATTCCGGGACCTTCCTCTTACAGATAAGGCATCTCCATTATGACCCTCCATATTTCTCTGTCTCATTTCCTCCGACAGCAAGGCTGAGACAATGTCATCAAAATTCAAGGTAGTTGTATTGCTACCTATTGCAATAACCAGACTGTCCCACGAGTCTGGTAGAGAACACAATAAACTGATGCACTTATCTTCATCTGAGATTTTAATATCAACAGATGACAGCTGACTTACCACAGTATTGAAGGCATTCAGATGCTCTGTCACCGAGTCTCCATCCTTCATCCTCAGGTTATACAACTTTTTCTGCAAGAACAACTTATTCACCAGAGACTTAGATTGGTACAAAGTCCCAAGTTTTTCCCACAAATTCTTCGCCGTAGCTTCCCCAGATACATTCAACAATACTGAATCTGAGACACACAACCGTATTGTGCTCTTAGCCTTCCGATCCAGCTTCTTCCAGTCTTCATCTGACATTCCCGTTGGCTTAGTACCCGGATCTACCGCGATCCACTGATCTTTATCCACCAGAAGATCCTCCATCTTGAGCTTCCACAACTCAAAACTCTGACCATTAAATTTCTCGATCTCTATCTTTCCGCCGCTCGCCATCTTCTCTCACCACAAGAATCGATCCCGCAGATCTCCCACTGAACAGGGTCTACCTCAGGCCCGAACTAAAAACCCTCAGCAGCAAAGGCGTCCCCTTGAAGCCGAAACAGCTCTGATACCAAATGTAGGTTTTAACCCTGAACAGAAATTATCTACACACGAATCTTATAACAGAAAATAAACAATAGCGAGAGCATAAAACATAAAACAGATAAACACAGAGATTTTCCCCCTGGATCCCAAATCGGGACGACCAGCTTGATTTTTCATTATATTCCTTTTAGTGTTACAACACATATATATACATGCCGAAGCATACATAAACCCCAATCCATTAACCCTGGATTAGAACATAACCGTAGTTCCCTTGACCGGATCTACAAAAATACCAGGGGCCGAAAACCATCGTACCCCAAAACCATGCACAAAACCATGGACGCGGACTACCCACCGGAAATGAAGGACCAAAAAATTTTCACCGGGGCGCTGCCCCGGACCCCAACAGGGGGGGCTACCGTCCCCCCTGTGACCCCCCTGTTGCGCCCAGCGCAAAGGGGGGGGGCTGACGCCCCCCCACGCGTGCTTAGTCGTGGAAATAATATAACATATACCCAACAATAACCCCGCACTACCGCCGGGTCTCCGTTTCCCCCATTGGAACCACCTCGGGACCTACCTCGACTGCCCCATTACTCCCTTATATGGCCGGCCTTAGTCTCCCTGACTTCAATCAGCTGATTAATGATCCTATCCGCCACGATGTTAGTTGGCCTGCTATGCCAACCAAGCTCCCCTCCGACATTCCCAAGTTCGAAGGCCTTGCTAGTGAGGATCCCTCCAACCATATCCGATCCTTCCATATGTGGTGTTCCTCCAATTCCATTACCGACGACTCCATATGTCTTATATTTTTCCAACGCACGCTTACAGGCGACCCTTCTAAATGGTATGTTGAACAGGCCACCTCCTCCCATACCACTTTTGCGACCATTGCCCAAGCCTTTTTATCCTACTTCTAGCTCCCCCTCCGATACGACACTGGTACCGAGCTTTTAACCTCTTTCCATCAATCCTCTTCGACCCGCCTTTCTGCTCATGTCCAGGAATGGCGGCGAAGACGGAGCTTGTGCCGCGCTCCCCCCTTTGAAGATCGGGTTTACATGGACTGGTTCCTTCGCTCTCTCTTACCTCCCATTGGCAAAGATGTCGCATCCCATTTTCCCCAAACCGAAGAAGCCGCCCTCCAAATCGCCTTGAAGTATGACCTTATCTACGCCCAATCTGGTTATGTTTATACCATCCTTCCTGACCTTCGCAAACCCGATGGCCCTAGTGCCTCGGGGGCATCTCATTCTACCAACGGTATCATTGGAGCCCTCTCCCATACCTCTGCCCAACCTCCTCCGGGCCATGATTTTACTCTAGGGGCCAACCCCTCCGGTGTTTTTTTCCCTCCAGGCAGCATGTATTCAGGCTACGGCATGCCTCCTCCTTTTTCCCACCCCCCTGCTTACCTTACTGCTACCCACCCTACTCCTTATCCATATCCGCACCCTGGTGTCCCAGATCCTCCAGCATTTCGACCTCCCACTCCCTTACCTTCTCCACCCCCACAACCGCACTTACTACCCCCTCCGAGGCAAGTATTTGCACAGCAAGGGGCACCCAATTTTCCTCCTTCTCAAAGAAGGAGAAGAGGCAATCAAACCGCTTCTGGTACTCGTGGACCCAATCCTTCCAATATCGACTCTACCACTGCTAACTAGCCATAGGGCTCTCAGCCCAAGCCAGACAGGCCACTTCGCACCAATAAGCCTTGTTCGTGTTGTGGTGTTTATGGTCACTACACTCACGATTGTCCCTTATTACCACAAATGCGGCAACTTTGGGATTCTCAGGCCACCGTACGGGGACAACACTCCTCCCCTACTACCCCTCCCACCCCCGTTACTTCTCCACCTGCTGTGTTTACCGATCCTTTCCTGCAACAAGGATTCGTGGCCACTCAACCACCTCATGCCCTGGTAACCACTCAACCTTCCCCTTCTGGTTCCTCTAATTACCAGATTCTCATGATGGCTTCTGACCCACCTCTCACTGTCGACCTCAACCTTCAAACTCGGTCCCATCAGTATTCCACACCTCCTGTTCCGACTATCTCTGAGTCTCCATCGTCAGGTCCTACAGAGCCTCTATCGACACCCAATGGTCCCTTGCAACTCCCTATGCCCAAAGCCGAGGTTCATCCCAAGCCTCCTAAGGGACCATTACGCCGAAATGTTGCCTCTGGTCGAGTTTCCCATTCATACAACATAGTAGATGATATGGCCCAATCTCCTGCTGCCATTTCAACACTGGAACTCCTCCAGTCGTGTCCTTCTCAAAAGAGGGCTCTACTATCTGCCGTGGGCGCTGTAGTTCCTGCTGACGACCAATTGATTGTTTTCGACGCCCATCAGTCAGACCATCCCCCTCTTCCTCCTTCAGTTGCTTTCCAAATCCCAGTCAAAATCCGAAACGCCAATGTTGCTCGATGTATTATTGATGAGGGGGCATCTACCTGCGTAATTTCCGCTTCGGTTTGGAAACAACTCGAATCCCCTAAACTGGTCCCTTCCACCATCACCCTTCGTGCATGGGATGGCCATGCCTCCCAGCCCATTGGCCTATTTCGTAACTTTCCTATCACCCTTGCCGGCAAGACTGTTTGTGTCGACGTTGAAGTTATCGACGCCCCTCTTGACTACAACATCCTTTTGGGGCGTAGTTACACTTATGCCATGTCATCCATCCCGTCTGCAGTCCACCGCAAGATGTTTTTCCCTCATAATGGCAAGATTGTCACCATTGACCAATTGACCTACCATGAACCAAAATCTCAGACCTCCCCTGAGTCCACCATCTCTACTATCACCAATAAACCAACTGTTGATTCATTGACCAGTGTTTCCCCCGGTGTCTACAAAGACTCCTCTTTGCTTGGAAATTTTCCTGGTCCTCCCCCTCCTCCCGTCTCTGACCCCAGCTCAACGAATGTTTGCATGATGCAATCGTCTCAGGCTAGCCTTCCACAGCCTTCTACGGCTAGTCAGCAATCTCTATCTCGCCCACCGCCT
The DNA here is from genome assembly GCA_034641835.2 of Pinus albicaulis. Lineage (NCBI taxonomy): Eukaryota > Viridiplantae > Streptophyta > Pinopsida > Pinales > Pinaceae > Pinus > Pinus albicaulis. The sequence goes on along the minus strand of CM076580.1, from coordinate 1,376,751,053 downwards.
CCTGCTCCTAGCCCTTCGCTTCAGTCAACCGAACCTTTTTCACCCGGCCCTTCCCATCACACTCAAGAACCTTCCTACCCTCCTGAGTCAGTTCCCTCAGGTCTCCCCCATCTGGGAGCCGTCCCCCCTGGTCACTACCCTGCTGGTCAGATACCTTTCCTTGGTCCCCCCCCCCCCCGACGTCTATTCGGTCCCCGTCATGGCCACCCTTTCCCTTCCTAATTTAACCTTGGGAATTCCCGTTTGGTATCTTACCCCTCCAACCAACACCCCACCAAGCCACCCCAAACCATACATAGCTGTGACACCAGTACAACCGATCCCCGTCACTCCTTCCACCACCATAGTGCCCCTCGCCCCTCCGCAGAACCCTCCTAATGCTGCGACAGCTACCAGCAAGAAACGAAAAACTCGTAAGGGGGCATCCAATGACAAGGCCACGACATGTGACCCTACCCCTCTCCAACCCGCCAAGCCTTGTGCCTTGTGTGATGGTAATGTTCATCCAACCCATATTTGTCCTGAGTTGCCCCGTATCCAACCAATGGTTAAAGTCGCGTTCCCTGAATCTACGGTCCCTGACACCTCTGTTTCTTTCTCATCCGTAGCCTAGAACCCAAAGGCTCTTTTCACCAACAAACCCTGTGCTCTGTGTGGTGTCCATGGCCATTATTCCCACCATTTCCCTCACCTCCCGCATTACCGAGCCTCTTTAGAGGTCATTCGCGAGTACGAAGTTGAACAAAATCAATCCGCCTCACCCATCCTTGCTCAGTATGTGTCAAGTTTACTTGAGGATCCCCCGGCTACAATTGACATCCCTCCCCCTGATGTTGAGATGTCTGAATCTGTTGCTCCTCTCTTATACCTATCATCATCCGCACACCCCTCAGAGTACATCCCCTCTGAATCCACTCCGTCTGTTTTGCTTGATCCCCATTCCGCCACTTTTTCGAGCTCTTTATGTTTTGACCATCTTTTTACTTGTTCTTCTGTCATTTCCCCTAATGACCCGTCTGTGCACATTTCTTCCTCTAATGATGATCTAGGTAGCTTTGCAGCCTCTTGTGGTTTCCACCACCTTTCCTTACCTTCCCATCATCCCGATACTCCCATCCATATCTATGTTGTACTTCGCAACATGCGTCCCCGCTTTTCCTCCCTTTTCTCATCTTGTGATGATATTCCCTCGACCCTCTCATCCACTCATTACCTTGGTTATGCCGATGGCACCAGTTGCTATTCTCAAAACCTTCCCTCAGTCGCCTAGGCCATTTTTACCCCCTTGCATACCCTTGTTCTTGCAAATGGGGTCTGCATTGGTCAAGCCACCAATAATCAAGCCGAATATGATGCAGTTCGTGGTCTCTTAGCCAATGCTCTCTCTCATCACATCCTCCATCTGCATGTCCATTTAGATTCCCTGCTTCTCATCTTACAACTTAATGGTGTCTATCGTGTGCATAACCCTATCCTGTTTAGACAATATTTACGAGTGCAAATTTTGATACGTGAATTTAGATTCATTACATTTAGCCATATACCTAGAGATCAAAATCACTACATAGATCAAATCGCAAACCATGTTCTAGACTGGCATATATCACACACAACACAATAACATTTAACACCATCAACCAAATACATATACATCACATATATTATATAACACGTGTTTTTAGAGTCCATCTACTCTGAAACATACTACATTCCCATAGCATGTTACAATAACAAAACTACAAAAATGGGGGGCACCACTCGCCCCTACATCGACACTGGGGGGCACAACCTTCCCTACATCTAATCACTCTCTGGAGGATCCTGAGCCAATGGCTCTGCTCCCGCAGCTCATAAATCACGCACAGCCTGACCGGCCATCGCCATGCATCGCATGATACCTCACCACTCCGAGGGTAGCCCAATACATAACTCTATGTACCGGTCATCTAAATCCTGCCAACCACACTTTGATACACCGGTCAGAAGCCCCTCACATCTACAACGAATGTCCTCCACCAGAGTAGCCATATCCTCGCTCTACGCCATCCTTGATCCACTTGCCCCTGTAGCTCCTGTCGCTGCAGGTCGTCCCATATATCAAGCTGGTTTTACTGGAGCTATATCTTCATTCCAAAACATATAACGATTAGTACCATGCATACTAGTCACAAACTCTAAAATGCACATAACAGATTAGTTGCTTGTCACTTACCATCGGGCCCCCACACTTGACCAGGTGGAAGCGGCAAGTCCAGATCTCCCGAATAACTCATCTCACTATAGGGATAGTCGTCTATGTATAGTGGCATCTGATCCCAATGGGTGACGAGCTCTGGTCGTCACACCCGTCTGACTACCCCTCCTCCTCCTCTACACAGTAATCGTCCCCACTGACACATCCGAGGCTCTCTCGGACCCCCATCAGGCAAATGTACATGAGGTTGTAAGGTCGAGATCTTCTCAAAGAAGAAAGAGCACAACATCTTCCCATAGGTGCAATCATGATTCACTTTCTGCTTGCATAGCGACAGCTATCATTTCACCGACACCAACATCATCTGGGCCCACCCATAGTAGGTCCCACTCAGCACACTCTCCACGATCATCATCTGCCCTCTAGTGATGTGATGGAATGCCTGGCTACCCAAGACCCGTAACACTGTTGCGGCCACTGCCGGGTCTCCAACCTCTCTAGATCACCAATGGATATTCGAGTCCCTTTGACTCGGACCCCTGGTTGAAAATTTCTCTCAACAAACTCCATAATGTTATGCCCACGTGGTAACACTGGCTACGTATTTCCCACCATCCCTAATGGTGGGAGACCAATCAAGAAATAAAAATCCTGGACCATCAGCTCGATCATGTGCCCCTGCACTACAAACGCCTCCTGATCTAGATCCAAGTAACTGATAATACCTAGCCAGTACACGACGGACACCCTGATCCGCCTGGATCTCCGTCCGTAATGTACCTAAGTCTCTCTCTCTCCATTTGTTCAATATATCTGCCATATCTACACACAAACATCATTTTTTCAGTATACAGATCCACAAAACTGCATCTATTCACACCAAAACTGAATCTCAGCCCAAAACAACACTGAAATCACCTCCCTCTCACAGGTCGCACTTTTCAGCAAAAACTTGGGCCAGGTCACACTTTTCAGGCCCAAACCTGCGTCCCAGGTCGCAGTTTTTGCCCCAAAAAGTGTGACCCGGCCATGAGGAAGCAATAGGGGCAGTTACTGAGATTTAAAGCCCTAATCTACAATTTGAATCCATCAAAAACAAAGCTTAAGATTAGGCCTCTCACCTGCAACTGATGGATCACAATTCCAACGGTCGGTTTGTCCGCTACGATCGCCACAAGATTTAGGGCTTTCTCTCCTCTCCACATTCACCACAACTACACAAGAAAATGAATGATTTTGGAGGGAAAACGCCCTATTAGAAGAAAACCCCTATCTTTTCTTTCGCCTGTTGCGACCAAACCGTAGCCCCGTTTGACACACCATCCGCACCATTGGAAAGCTCTCACCGAGCACCTAAATGGGTATCTGTCAGTTTTTAATGTTTTGATACTTCACCAGGACACATTTTGTCCATGAAGGGTCTATTCACCTCTTCTCAAAATCGAATTTCTTCACTTACGACACTTGTACTTGGGGCACCACTTTTCCTCCTTACTCGTCTTCGTTCATGTTGATTTTCGTCATGAGCTACCCTATTGTACTCATGCTTTTATGGTTCCCCATTGGACCCGTACTATGAGGCAGCACCATCGAGTCGCCCTTGTTTAGAGCATTCGAGTTGAGTCACCAACACATTCATGGAGTCTATCCCGAGTCCCTTTGTACCCCGCCATAGTCCTCCATCCTTTCCTGCTTCGTCCCTCTCTCATGACCCACATCATGGCCTTCAGTACCCCTATCCACTACCCCTCATGATATTGTGTCAGTCGCTGCCAAGCCATTCATACACTTTATGCTCTAACAAGGGAAGTCATCCAACCGCTCCTCCATTTCTCTCATTCCATCATCATCATTAGTGTCTACTTGGTCGTCGCTCTACTATTTTCCCCATGCCTTAGGTGGGGTTCCCTTATTTCCTCACCTATGGCGGACCTACTTCTGTCGACATCAGCTCATTTACTCCAGAAGCCAAGTCTAGGGGGTAGTATACCTTGTTTCGAGCTCTTCCTAGCATGATCATGATATATACACTTGATGGTCCAGTGACGCAGCCGTAGCTATTGGTGATTCCCGGGCATGTGTGAGATCTCTCAAACCTCATGAGGGGGTGGCCCTGCAGGTAGTCCCCCACATGCCTAGATGACTTCATTTCAGCCCTTGATGCAGCTCCTCTCATCTGATGATATCGACCTCAGTCGCTTGTAGCGCCTCTTCGATTTTCACGTATCAGTCAAATTTTGCGAGCACTTCCCCGCATGTTGGGGGCACTTAGGCGTATTTATATCTCATGTACTACCATATTTTTTCATAAGTCCTGACGACTATTCCAGGCATCGCATGTATGTGAGATTCATCATGTTATTTATCTGGCTCATGTTTAGGCTAGCACATGCTTCATTATCGCGTTCCGTGGTTTTTCGAGTGCCTTATTCTTTGTACTTTGTCTCGGCGGGCATAGGTATGCCTCCCCCGCCGCCTTTAGCATAGGTACCACTTCATAGAGACTTGTTGCACCTGTAAGTCTCGTCTCCTCAGGGTCTAGTCCTTTAACACATCAGACACCATTACACTTCTCTCTCTCGCTTCCCTTTTGCTATCTAGTGATTGAGTTCTTACAACGTACTTCGGTCATATGATTTGCTCCTAACACTCATACGTTGGGGGGCAATCTGTTATACCATTTTTTTGGTCATCTAACCTATTATTATTAGATGAACCCAAGTACACCATGTAAGACCAATCTTACCCCAAGTAAAATTTCTTTCACCACATAAAATAACTTATTTGGTCATTTTTAACCCAAAACAAAGCAATTAATTAAATAAATCTTTATTTATTTAATTATTTCCTAAGAACAAGTTATTTAAATCATTATTTAAATAATATTCTTAGTTAAATTTGACTAAATCATCCATAAATAATTAAATAAACCATTATTTATTTAATTATATTCCCATCATTCCCCTAAAATAATAAATAAATCATTTATTTATTTATTATTTATAAATAAAGGAATTGACCCAAGTCAAGAATCCTTGTCCCTCCAACAAATATAATAAAATATTCCTAAAAGGTGCTTCTAGAATTCGATTAATAATATTTTATTCATGCACCGAGTTCTAGACCGCCCCAATATTTTGTTATAAATAGGGGGGTTTTCCCCATTCATTGGTCACCTTCATTGCATTAGATCACTCTGGATCTACTCTTGGTCACCATTTTCCATTTTGCTTTATGAACTCCCATTGAGTTCCATGTTTGTTTTTCTACACCACTAAGAGAGAGAAATGTTAGATCTGAAACACTGAGGACTTTCAAGAACCCATCCCACTGAGGAGAACCGGAAAACACCTTTCTTGTTTTCCTCTCAGGTGCCCCATTCTTTAATATAATATAAAATTCTTTCAAATACATTATTCTTGTCTTGTCTATTGGATGCATGGAGCCATATTATATTTTATCTGCTTAATGTCTTTTGTGCTTAGATCTAAATTTGTGCAACAAACTTAAAGATATTTTGCAGCCATAATCGATGTTAGGGATATTTGTTATGCGTAGCTAAAGTGATCTTTTACGAAGAAAGAATCATACTAACAAAATTTTTTATCTCTCCAATAGATAATTGGTGAAGTTTATAACTTCCATTCCATACCCCACCCTGCCTTCTATGTGGCCTAAGTCTAACATGTCTCTACCCAAGGGTTATAATGTCCCTCATACTTCTAGCTTTTGGCTTAGCAGAATCTAGTAACTTAGGGATTGTTGGAGAATGACTTATCCTCTTCAACCATTTGCTTCCGTTCAGATTTTGAGCCTCATTCTTCCAACCCACCAATTTTTTTAATGGTAGTATATCATCCTTGTTCACTTCCCCTTATGAATATTGATCATGAGCACATCCCTAGTGTCGACAATATCCATGCAAGGGTGTTTTCTCTCACTAGTACAAATGGGTCCAAAATCCGACAGCTATTAGTCAGACATGTGGCTTATTGGATTTAGTTATTTGACACATGGGTATTTATCAAAACGTCACTAGAATTATGTCAAATACTCGATAGTTTAGTCACTATCGGATATGCGACGGTACAAATGTCGATTATCCGACACATAAAAAGGTAGAAATGGTCATTAAAATATCAACATTTATAAGTCGGGTTTGTGACTCTAAAATTCATTAGATATTCAATGGTTATAATGTTTAATATCCGACAGGTCGAGCACTAGTAAGAAATCAGTTATTTGACACACAGGAAATTTTTTTTTTCTGACCGAACAAAACGATTTTGAGGCAATGGGTAATCGATGACAAAAGTAAATTGTGTGACATAAGTGTTGTCTCTCTGATTCTTTCAATTCAACGGTGAAGCGCCATATATGCAACAAATATTTGACACATAGGTCGTTTTGTTCGACAAAACAAGTTGACATTGAGGTATCAAGTAATCAACGAAATAAGTAAATTATGCGACATAAGTGTTGTCACTCCGACGCTTTCAAACCGATGGTGATGCGTTGGATATGCAACAACTATTTGACAACTAGGTCATTTTGTCCAACAAATCAAACCAAATTTGAGGGGTCAGGTATTCAAAAAAATAAGAAGATTTTGCGAAAGAAGTGTTTTCGCTTCGACACTTTTAATTCGACGATTAAGCATCAGATAGTCAACGAATGGGAGTTCTGTCCGACAAGAGTGTTAAGGAACCAACACTTTCGTCCGTTGATTCAATCATTGAGTATCTGATAAGTACGTCGACTGGAAGTTGTCGAATATTCGACGACTTTCCTATGGCGTCAAATATTTGATGGTGATATGCATTAATATATATATATATATATATATATATATATATATATATATATATATATATATATATATATATATATATATATATATATATATATATATATAGATCGTGGGTTTTCTTGATGGCTCCACTCCCTTATACATTCGATTCTTGCAGTAGACCCGAGGGTTTCTCGACGGATCTGATCCCCACAATCGATTCGTGTAGCAGACCTGAGGGTTTCTCGACGTCTCCTCTCCCTAAATTTGATTCGATGTGTACAATTTTTTTCAAATATGAACCAGACAATGAGTCCCCTCCTTTATTGTCTTGTATATTACTTCCATTAGACACTAGTTTCCTACATATTTTTAAAGGCAACAACGACATTGGTATGGTGGCATACTCGGTATGTAAGTGTCTTATAGTATAATAACCAGAATCAAGCATCCAATCTTCATGATAAATGGACTATATGGAGATATACATTACAAGAATTTCTAGATCACATTACAAATAAACAAGTATTGGAGATAAGCCAATATCCAAGAAAAAACATAAGCACAATCTAGGTTGTTTCATCAAATATGTAATTCATGTACCAAAAGTGTACTATGAAACATTACAACCATAAATTAAAATCCATAAAATATCACAATTTTGTTACTATTTTTCCTAACATATAATTAAGGTTCAATAAATGGTTGGACTTCAAATGTGGAATATCACTTGTGTATACAGACCATGAGTTGGTCATACTAACCCCACATGGATTCCAGACAAGTGGATCATTTGGTGGACAAGTAGCTTTTCAGTAGATGATAGACACAAATAAACATTACTCTTTTAACACATTGAAAAAAATTTAGCTGGCTTGCAAACTTATGTAGTGCCTTGGTGACTTTCATGAATGGAGGTACTCGTTTATGTACTCCAAATCTATTTTTATCACATATCATTGTTCACAATTCACTGGATTTTTTTTTATTCATGCTCAATATTTTCAGTTTTTCTGAAGATCCCCTTTGAGCGGAGTCCTTTATCCTAATATGATATAAAAAAAATGAACTACCACAAATATTATGTCAAGCTAAATCCTAAAATTAAAATAATTTATGAAAACTAACATAATTTACAAAGACAAACATATTGATTCAACAACTAGAAAAGAAAAATGAACATGACCAACTCTCACAGTTTAAATTGTGAGACTAGAAAGTGGAAGATGAACAACCCCTAAGGCGTAGTGAGGAAATATAACATGTAAAATATATACAACAGGAACAAGACTAAGGATGGCCAACTTGTAATCCTAATGTGCCCTGTCTGGAACAATACCTTTTACAATTTCCAAATGCACATCAATAATGATCCAACAACTAATATTACTTAGGTTTGTCTGAAATTGAACTATTGAACAATATGGATGATGATAGCCCGGTTAGTCTCAACTTCACTAGAAAATTGAAATTTAGCACAATCTAAACCAACTCACTCAAACCAAATCATGATACTGGAATTGGAACTACCCACAAGGCTTAGTGAAGTAATACAATGTGTAGAATGTGCAAGAGAAATAAGACTGAGGGTGGTTAACTTGCAATCCTAATGTACCCTCTCTAAAATGACGCTTGCTACAATTTCCAAATGCACATTAATACCTTTCCAAGAACTAATATTGAGTAATATTGGACCATATTGACCAAACTAGACAATGCAATCTAGTGCCTCAACTGTACTTGATGTGAATGTGAGGAGAATATGACTAAAAAACCATTAAAAAAATATAATACACAAGTTTGTTCATTTAAGACGGAGATATCCACACACACACACACACACACACACACACACACACACACACACACACACACACACACACACACACACACACACACACACAAATAATACACAATACTATTTTGAAGACAATAATAATGCCATCACACATAGAATCCTTAATTTTTGACCACCCATAGTTGAAGCTATAGGATATTGTGGCTTATAGAGTTATGGTTATCAACAAAAATCAAAAGAGAGATTATTTTGTGTGATGGAAAGATACTCTAGAATAGGAGAATTTGCAACAACTTTTTTTTCCATAAAACCCATGTATATAAACCTAGTTATGTAAATTATTTATTTGTGAAAATAAATTGACGTTTGGCCTGAATGGAGGGACATAAAAATTCGAAGTTATAAGAAATACAGCCTATGGTGGGCTATTGCATGGACATTGAATTCATGTTGCATATTGGTTGTTTTCCCTATGGCATGTCGTGAGCAGGCCCATACAAACCGCCCTTTATTTTCATAACTATTTTCCTAATGAAGTACCAACCTACGCTGACTAGAATTGAAGTCAGAGTGGGAATCCTGAGTCGAGGATGGAATCATATTTACACTTAACCTTTTGAAATGTGGATAAAGAGAAAGAAGGAAGTGGATAGAAAAGGCCTCGAGTGTGAAGGAATAAGGATTGAGAAACTTGTTTCTTCTAGCATTGTCGAGAGGAGAATGGTGAAAGTGTGCAGAGAAGGAATAGAGAAATTGGTGCAAAACGTTTACTATAAAGAGAGCACTTAGACGATTTGTGTATGAAAAAAAATATTTATAATCATGCCTCACATCATGAATAGGTTAATGAGTTTGTGTGAGCACCCAAGAACATGACTTAGCATGTGAAACGATGGGTATGGTTAGTTAAAGGCACACCCCAACCAACACTTGAGCGAATGGTTATGTATATTGCATGGAGGAGATGTGTGTCAACCAAAGAATTTTGGTGAGTCAAATTGCATGGGTGTTGTGTGTCAACCCCATAGGAATTGAAGGGAAATGACCCTTTTCTCTCCATACACCCCATATATATAGGCAAGCGTGTGGAGAGGAGAAGGCATAATAACTTGGTGGATCACATCAACTTGCACGATTGGTTCATGGTGAAGAAGGATGCATATTATCTTGTAACAAATCTAAATTTGTCATGGGGATATTTATAGATTTTTTGGGAATGTAATTAAGGTCACTCTTCAACCTGAGTTGCATATTGGTTGGAGAAGGGGAGTAATACAAATTTTAAAACATGTGTGTTTTTTGTAGGTCTATACTATTGAGTGGTATTGTTTAATGGTGCATGTAGCTGAGTGGAAACTGAATTGGCACACAAGCCAAGTTTTGTTTGTAGGTATTGCATGTAGGGTCAGGTTAGACCTGAACCCTTGGTATTTGCATTGTTTTTTATTTAGATGGAGTTTTAGGTTGTGGGATGATTCATAGAATATGTTTTGAAAACATCACATTAAGATGTTAATAGTGTAGAACACACGGTGGTCGCATGGAGCCACCTAGGATTATCACACCCAAAGTGTGATCTGCTACATGCAATGTCAATGGATGTGGCTACTATTGTGTCACTAATGATGTGGAAACTCCACATAGGATGAATCCAACTAGAGTGTGGCATGGAAACATAAATGACTATTGACATGTCACTAGTGATGTGGCATTTTGGATAGGATTTGGTGTCATGGCATGTTGTTATGGTGTGTTGATGTGGTATGCTAACAGGGAATTGAAATTTTCAGAGGTTTGTATCATTGATTATAGACAAATATATAAGATATGAGAAGAGTGAGTTGGAAGAAAAATAAAACCATGCATCTAGATGGATTAAACAATTTTGGAAATCCTAGATCTGAAAAAGTGGAAATTTGGAAGATCAAATATCTATAAATTTTATAAAAGTATTTTACATAAATTTTGTGATATGAATGGATCAAATAGGATGACATTTCTAACTAAATATGTGTGCTTATGAGGAGGTGACATGTGGGCATGGAAGTTGTCACATGTCAATTGATGTGGCATTGTATGGTGCTGACATAGGGCCAAAGGAATACGATGTGGATCTGAACGAGTTTATAGGAACTCGTCATAACATATATCAAGATACCAGATACCTTCGATACATTTTACAACATGATTTAATGAACAAAGGGAATGAATTAGTTAATAATAATATCATTTCTTTATAGGGTTTTAAGAAAAAATAATTTAAATATGGAATAAAACAATGTTACACACAATGTAAATATCCCATATGTCCACATATTATATATCTTGTATTATCCTAGATTTTATGTTATATCTTGATTCTGATATCTTAAGGAATGATTTATATGAAAACCTTCCCGATTATTATTATTTTCCCCTTTTTCTTCAATCCACATCCATACATATTGTTAAGAGAATTATTCATGTTATTCCAAATTACTGGATACTGGGTACATTTTTAATCATATATTACATTTGGAGCTAGGTCAAAACAAAAAATATTACACCTGTTTTAGTCTAGATAAATTTGAGTTCCAGATTCCTATCAAGTTTCATATATGAAATTTACCATGGAGTGTTGTAATTTTCTGACAAATATTTGGAAATCTATATTTTTGAAAAGAAGGGTCTTTTATAATTTCCCAGGATTTAGATATGATTGGTGACAACATGGTATGGTGATGGGGAATCTGGAAGTTCGTAGATTTGACTGATTGACTATAGTGAATACATTAACATGACATGTAAGCCAAAGTTGTACCTAGTTCCATGTCATTATGACATGTCATCATGCCACATAATCAATATTTAATGCAATCATGCCACATAGTCACCTGTTGCATGCGATTATTCCATATACCTATTTTGAGATCGTTGCTTCACATTTCATTCATGGTACCCCAAGGGTGATTTTTGTCAATAAAATAAGCATTCATTCATGCAAAGTAATTCCACATGGTAAAATTCTAAGACATATGTGGTCATCATCTAAATCTCTACATTTCTTTAGAACTTTCTAAGCTTTTGTTTCATCTTTAAGTTCATTCTAAGTTTTTTCTTCAACATTGATTACAAGCTTAATAAAGAAATATTTTGGAACCTCTCCATAAGTAATAAATGCGATCAAACTTCTTGAAAGGGATGTTGTGCTCTACTTATACTCGTTCCACAAATTTCCAAGGATTTTATACTTAGTTAACGAACATAATATTTGTCTCTTTCAAATTTGATCACCGACTCTAAAAAATGGATCGTTTTACATGGAAAAATTTTGTTAACAAAATATTTTCCTTTGACTACATAACCATCATAGAAAATACAACACTGAATGAGCATGTGATATTCCTCTGAAATATAATTACTTAAATTTTTGCCTTTAAATACATTTTTGGGCATTTTGAAGGCAAAGTTTTGTTGAGTCAAAGTCAAAGTAATTTTTGTAGGACACCCTTCTTGGGCTCCTTAAGGTCAAGAAAGGAATAATGTTTTTGTATCTAAATATATCATCCATCAAATCAGTTCCTTCTTCCAAAAGTATTACCATTCAATCTTCAAAGTTGGCCTCCAAACAAAAGATAATCAAGTTGAACTTCATTACAAGCCTATAAGTCAGGTTCAAGTCAAATTGTTCATGTCGGCTAAAATTCACAGTGACCGATATGTATAAATAGCCTACTATTTCACCACTTGAAAGAGATAAGTGAATAATTCATTCAATAAGTAAGAGAAACTATTACAAGACCTAGAAATGGAGAGGAAGCAGAGAATCTTAGAAGACTATTATAGAGAGGAAGATGAAAATGTGAATAGCAGAAACAATTACAGGGAGGTTGAAGTTCCTTGTTGCAAAGATGATTAAATACAAGGTTGTGACTATAGCAGAAGGAAGGCTGATATTTATGAAGTAGGAAGGTGAAGATTTTAGAATAAGGAAGGTTGAGATTTTTGAAGTAGGAGGGTCGAGACTATTCTAGAAGGAGGGTCAAAATTTTTGAAGTATAAATAGAAGGAGCCAAGAACCATGTTCGTAAAGACAATTGCAAGAGGAATTGATCTAGTGGTTGGAGTAAGTTTATTTCTTTAGTCAAAGGGTCAAGTGAGTCTCAGCCTAATTTAATCTACTAGAGAAAGAGTTGATTGGGTTTTTTGCTTCATAGGGGTTTTTCCTTGGTTGTGCGCTTACATCTTGTGTTCTTGTATTTTTGAGATTCATGTTGGAATTTATTTGATGAAAGGAAAACTAACATAATCAACATATAATTTCACAAGTAATTTAAAGATAAGATAAATCAAATTGAAGAATCTAACTCACATAATGCTCTAAATTTCTCAACAAAGGATAGGTATTGGACCTCATTTGAGTCACACAAGTAATTCGGTCTCTTCAAGAAGTCTGAGGAAAATTTATGGTGAGAAAGATGAGAAGGATAGAAAGGAAAGCAAGAAGGTCTATTTTTTTGGCTTGTGCATCGATTATTTGTTTGGGAAGTTCACATGTATGGGAATAAATTTATCTCTATTCAAATTTCGAGCTAGAGAAGAGCAACATACCGATTTATAGAGAGAAGAATTATTGTTTGGGTGGATGGCCTATCACTTGATGAGTTTTCTTGATCAATGGTATTGGAAGTCTTCCTTGAATTTCTATAAGAAGAGAAGTTTTTGGATTTTTCCCCTGTGGAGGGGTTTTGCCTTCGCATGGAGCCTATTTCTCGTGTTCTTGTTTGCATTATGATATTCTTTATTGGCATTGTCTTGATGATGAACACAAAATAATAATGATGATGATGAACTAACATTATATCACAAAAATTTTCAATATAATAAGAGAAAACATTATAAAAGAAACCCTAATTCTATTTGCCTTAGTTTTTCTCAATATCTATGGTATTGGACGATTTTCAATGTAGAAATAAAAAATTGTTTGAAATTAAATGCAATGCAAACTAAATCATGCACCTAGTATCCAAGTACTTAGTGGGCTAAAGTTGAGAAATACTTTGATGATTTTTTTTTTTTTTTTTTTTTTTGTGTAGATGACTCCAACCGTAGTTAATCTTTCAAATCCAGATATGTGAATGAACGTACCTTCAAAAAAAATGAAGGAAGATAAGTTAGATGCGATAAATAATTAATAAAATAGAAGAAAAATCATACCAGTTACTTATGCCTAATTAATAGAGTAATATTTTCTCCTACTGCCTTGCATGAAAAATGATAGTTTATGGTCTTTCACTCAAATAAAAACACAATTTTCAAAGAAAGAAAAATACTACATGATTTGTTTTCATAGAAAAGGTTTTTATTTTTTATAAAAATTTATGTAATTCCCACTCGACCAAGACATACAAGCCTAAACCCTTACCATTTTGAGCTCTTTGCTTTAGATAGTTATTCCACTTCAACATATGAATTGAAACTAGTTGTCCTACACATATTCATTAGACCAATGAGGAAAATTTAGATTAAATTTGACCAAATATTAAAATTAATTGCTCGAATAAATAATAATTAAAAATACTTGCATGCATAAATACCTGAATGAGCTCCTCTTTGTTTCGAGAATAAATTGTTGGAGTAGTTTAATCTTGGAGCAAACCTCCCTCCACTCGACGAAGTAGCAACGAAGTCAACATTGAATTTGTTGTTGCTATTTTGAATTGTGGGTGTTTTGCTCCAAGATTATCCAAATCCTAATTTATTCTCTACTGAACAGGGCCAACCACGTGAAGGTGGAAGCTCTCATGGAACCTCCCCCCCCTCTCACATCAGTCTCAAATCCCCAGTACCTAATCTATTTACTATATAGGAAATAGTTGAAAGCAAGACATTACGATACAGAAACAAACAAATATCAAACATTCATTCATTCGTAAATCCACAAAATATTTCATCTCAATAATTTTTATCATAAAAAATTTGTTTACATAATATGAAGCAACACCATGTACATAAAGATAAATATAGCAATTATTCATTGACACAAAATTCATTCATTCATTCATTATTGACATACACAAAACAATTCATCTAAAAAATATGTTTTCATAATATGGTACGTGATGTTTCTAATGATATAACTATTACAATCATTTATTTTTGTTTTTATTTATTTATGGCCTCGTTGTGTACTCATGACATTGTCAAGGTTGCTGCAAGAGGGGTGGATCATCAGCAGTAACAAAAAAGAAAAGTTAAATTGAAATTTGTTGTTATTATTCATTAATAAAAATAACATTAGAGTTTTCTTTACCTCATGCACTAATCGACACTGTAATTTAAAAAAGGAAACAATTAGCACAATATCAAAAAATAAAAGTGTAATTTTATAGATACTTCTCATGGAGAGTGTTAATACTGGTCAAGGCAACCAATATTGCATCCCACTTTCACCAGTAGCGTGTATGGCATCTATGCAGGATTATGTTTGGAATTTATAGATTCCCAAACACTACTGGTGAAGACAGGAGGCAATATTGCCTCTCTTCATGATCAAAATTGACGCTTTGTTTGAGAAGTATCTACATAATTGTAATTTTCCATTTTGATGTTGTGGTAATTGTTTCATTCTTTTAAGTTTTGAAGATCAGTTCTAGGCTTTGTTAACATCTTTCATTTTGTTTTTAAACGTGAATCACTAATGGATTGTGGAGATGCTACAATGGATGAATGTTGTATTTTCCAAGAAGAGGACAACAAAGGAAATATGGAGATTCTAATATGGAAAATATGAAACAAAATCATTATAATATGGAGATTCTAATATAGACAATATGAATACCTGAATGAGATCCTCTTGGTTTCAAGAATAAATTGTTGGAGTAGTTTAATCTTGGTTGAGCAAACCTCCCTCCACTTGACGAAGCAACAACAAAGTCAACATTGACTTTGTTGTTGCTCTGTTGGATGGAGGTTGTTTTGCTTCAAGATTATCCAAATCCTAATTTATTCTCTACTAAACATGGCCAACCACGTGAAGGTGGAAGTCCTCATGCCCCCATGCCCCCCCGCCCCTTCACATCACTATGAATTCCCAATACCCAATCTATTTACTATATAGGAAATAGTTGAAAGAAAGGCATTAAGATACACAAAAAAATAAATATCAAACATTATTTAATTAATTAATTCATAAATCCAAACAATATTTCATCTCAATAAATTTTATCATAAAAAAGATGTTTACATAATATGAAACAACGCCATGTACATAAAGAGAATTATAACAACTATTCGTTAAAATATAAATTTCATTCATTCATTCGTTCGTAAATCCACAAAAATATTTCATCTCAATAATTTTATCATAAAAAATATGTTTACATAATATGAAAGAACATCATGTACATAAAGAGACATATAACAATTATTGATTAACATATAACTTTCATTCATTCATTCGTAAATCCGCAAAATGTTTCATCTCAATAAATTTTATCATAAAAAATATGTTTAGATAATATGAAACAATGCCATGTACATAAAGAGAGACATAACAATTATTCATTAACATATAACATTCTTTCATTCATTCGTAAATCCACAAAATATTTCATCTCAATAAACTTTATCATAAAAAATATGTTTACATAATATGAAACAACGTCATGTACATAAAGAGACATATAGGAATTATTCATTAACATATAACATTTATTCATTCATTCATTAATCATAAACACAAAATACTTATGGGTTTGTATAAAATATTTAAGGAAGATTGTAGTCGATGATGTTTTTAGATGCTTAAAATGAGAAATTTAATAACTTTGGAAAATTAATAATTGCTCATTTATCCTTCAATATATTAGATCTCATCCAAATGGCATACATGAACCTTGATTTTGAAACTAGGCATCTCAATTGTTGCACCATTTCAAAATACAGAAACAAATATTGATCATGATCATTAAAGACTGAAATTCACTTTCTGAACAGGGTATCCGAATTAAGTTTGAAAAAACATTGTTAAAAGATGAGACCTAGTCCGAAAACTAAAGTCACTGTAATTGAATAGGACTAAGCGATCTTGCACACACATATATAAGATCAGAATTCTGAACAAGACTATAGAAGTTGAGACCTATGTTCGATGCATAGATCTTAATGATTAATATTGGATAAATATAATTTGGCATATGTGTATGTGTGTGTGTTATGAGCACGAGACTTATAATATCGATGAAACTAATAAAATAGAGAATATGAATAACCTACAGGAGCCCATACCTATGACACAATGTTTGAAATATCTTATGAATATGGATTGAGGACAATAAACTACCTTCATCAAACGTATACTAATCGACCTAGACTTAGTGTACCACTTGAAGCTAGAGATCCATGCAAATAGTGGAAGGTTACAAGTCTTATAAATTTCTAGAATTTGAATAGAACCTCATAGAAATATTATGACATTAAGTGAATATTGGGATAAAACATGAGATGAGTTGACACACCATCCCACGAAGCATCAAGACTAGTCTCAATATAGACTAGTCAACACTATTGGAATGGTTGCTATATTACTTTCTATTGTATTTGTTGTAAATAATCTATATATTGGTTGCATTTTCTAATCTATATTAGTATAACAAAATTATAACATATATTAGTTGTCAATTCACTACAGTCACTGTGATTATGATGAAAATTTAAGTACACATGAGTGTAATGTCCATGATGGGATGTATGAATTTTCCTCCACACATTTCCCATCAATTATTATAACCTTGAATGGGCTAGCACTGGTCTATCATTACCATCTCAAAATGACCTAACAGATGAAAATTTACCATGTCTGTAATCATCACTTCACAATGTCTCATATATGACCCCATTTACATATTATATGCATGAATTTTTGGTAGACCATCCCCTCTACCTAGCCTATAATTGATTGTGAGAACAGGTGAACAAAGTACAATTTATAATTAGGGGATCTTGTGAACAAAGATCCGTCAATTTTCCTTTATTCACTTTGTGTCACAATCAATCATATGATAGGTAAAGGGGATTTCCTTCCATAAATTCATGCATATAATCTATATAAAGGGTCATCCATGAGATCGTGTGAAGTGTTGATGAAAAACATGGTAAATTTTCATCTCCCAGGTCATTTTGAGATGATGATGATAGACCAGTGCTAGCCCATTCAAGGTTATTATAATATTTTATGGGCGATTTGGGGACGACAATTCATATGTCTCACCATGGACATTACACACATATGTACTTAAATTGTCATCATAATAAAAATTTGTTGTGATTAGGCGTTGAAGCAAGAGTAGGTAGCACCTAAATTTGGAGTGTGGTAGTTTATGGTGGAGTGGGATATGTACACAAATTAGTATATAGTTAACTTATCATGGGCATAGATTGTGTAAAGGCTTAGTTTAACACGAGAATACAATTATAGGCTCTTGGTGTTCGTAACAGAGTTAATTTACTTATACCACGAATTTATCAAATATATGGTGTTTTAAACCCTCCTTATATCACAAAAAATATGTTTACACAATATGAAACAAAACCATTCTAATATTTTGCAATGGAATAATCACAAATTTTTATTAGGATAGCCTAAAGTTACATGTGCAGATGCCATGAGGCATTCAAACTCTCAATAAAAACTCTGGTACTAAAAAAAAAGCTCTAAATGAACAAGTTATGTCATTTTTTTATCACATTCCGTTCTCCTTTTTAACATGTAATTAGCTAGGATGTGTTGATTTGACCCCCTTCAATTGTTGTGGTATCTGGTGTAATATGTCTCGCTGCTGACCTAATCATATGACTATGCTGGTGCAAGTGGAGCCAAGCATCAATTGAAATAAGAAAGAAATTTTAAATTCATATTTATAGTTATTATTATTACAAATGTTTTATTAATAAAAAGAGTAATATAATTTTCTTTACTAGCTTCAGTAGTGGAGGGAAGAAAAATACTTTCGGATGTGGCCATATGTTCCTCCTCTTCTCTGGCCACATCTCGTACATGCTTTGGTGTAGAAACAAGAAATTTTATAATTAATACACCATTTTCATTGCAATATTTTTATTTGTAGTCCATACTACAATTTTTTTATAACAAATGAAATACCTCCAGTACGAAGCTGAACATTAGTCTCAAGATCAAGGACTTCACTATCAGTAGGCTCAAGTGTTGCATGTACATTGATTTCTTGATTTTTATAATCAAGCATCCAATAGATTGTATATGTAATGATTTATAAACACTATTCAATGATTTTATTTGCTTGAGTTTTATGTCTGATGTTGGAACACTGTGAATACATCAAGATTGTCATCCATTCAATGACAGATTGATAGCCATACTTGGAAGAAAGCTTTAGGTCCTCCTACGTGGGAGCCTCCTTGAATTGGGTCCCCTGCAATTTTTCATTAGAACATGAATTTTTCTTCTTCTGTGATATTAAATTAAAATTTTTAAAAAATTATAATTTGGATGAAAATTATTTTTTTTATGTACTTACAATTTTTGTGGCCGATCTCGAGTAACCACCCATGCCAAGACTATGTTGCCGATGTTTGGATATTCTATCATTTGTGACATTGGAAGTATATGGGAGCCTATATTTAAAACATTGAAAAACTTAATTATATATCACAATGATTATAAAGCATCATAATTACATTATTAAATGTGCCTCATACCTTCCTAGTCCGAGTGGAGTCTTCCCTTCTTTTCGAAGTGCCTTCTCGTGTGCATCTGCAATGAGTGCTCTCCACTCTATCTTCGGAATCGATTGAGGGTGCTCATGTGACCTAGCCATTTCAAATTGATACCTATATTGGTCCCACAAATATTTTAAATGTAGGCACGCCTTTGAGGTAACTCCGCATTTGTTGAAGGTACTGTCACTAAACAGGTGAACCATCCTGTTAATAAGTTCATCTTTTAACTTGGAACTTTGGGATTTATAGTTTGTGTGAATGTTTGGCCAAAATATTTCCAAGGTTATGTCATACAAATGCCTATAAAATACATCATTTCTTGCAAAATTATATTATCATTAGTTTAAAATAACTACAGACTATACATTAATTTCATTCATGTTTTATTTAATATTTAAAACACTTCTTAAATACCTGGAAGTTTCTCTATTTTTATAGGGACATTGTCATCATCTACCAAAAATGTGATCGGTAGTGATCCCGTGCTAGTAACATGGGAAGATCTAGGAAATATCATTTCAAATTGTGCATTTGTATCATGATCTGCATCCATAAAATCAAGTGTATATCCAGAGGTATGTTTTTAGGGGGTACAGATCTTGCTATGGGTGGTTGAGCAATTGTACCGGTCTCAATGAATGGTGACTCAATCACATGTGGAGCATTGATGTTGCTAGCAACACTGACCTGACCCATAGTCTTAGCATGAGGATCGAACTCTACCAAAAACTCTTATAAAATAAAGACTTTTTTTTTATAAAGGATGAGATAACTAAATCATAAGCAAATAATGTGGATAATTAAATGAGTTGATCACCCCATACTGAAGAATTTTTTGCAAGAAGGTTTTGATTTCATGTTTTATCTCATATGTGTGAGGTTCAATCAAAACTAAAGAACTAAGTTTCTTGGTTGCTTTGAATTTAAGCTTCCTTATTGCTTGCATTGGATCAACAAACATAAAAATTTCATCATCAACAACCTATTCCTCACGAGCATCTGTGGAATGATCTAAGGCTAGTGCCTTCCCCTTATCACCATGTTTATCAAATAAGTGTAATTTGTAATTCATCCACAATTAATCATCATTATATTAATAAGAAAACCACTATTGACATATGTCTAAATTTATATAGAAAATTCACATAGTAAATGACAATTATAACACACAATAGACATTTCTATAAAGTTGGGCAAAATTGATTACATACCGCCCCCATAATAGCAATATTTTTATTTATTATATTCAAATTGTAATCAATGAGCAACTATTTCCCTACAATTATTGATTTAGTGCCACATATGAATACATGGTTTCCTTCACGTCCATCGAATATGAAATTGGGTTGCTTATTTGTGGTGACAAGCTCTGTACTATTTATAAAAATTGCAATATTCCCTGCTACTTTTTGCTTTCCATAAATATACATAGTTGTGCCTTTATTTTCATCATCGTCTTTCAGTTGTATATAATTTTCAGCCACTCTATATCTTCTCATACTTTTGGTATATTGGACTAGTCGTACCCAATAATTGTAGTTGTAACATAGTCCTACATCATCAATTCAGTTAATCCTTCATAACATACCTTTATGCCATCCATGGAAAATAGCCCCAAACCATGTAATGAAGATGGGGCAATGCGATATATCCTTTTATTGACAAAAAATCAGTGTTTCTTTTAGGAAGATCCTTGGATACCCATTGTTTCACTAGATGTTTGTACCTCAAGGGTACCTTGCTGTCATCTATGTTCCCATTATTGTAAGAACATGACCCGCCTTTAGCGAGAAAAATTTCCTTTCGTTTATGTAATTTTGGTCTAATATTTTCACCTCTAGTTGATCTTTGCTTGCTAGACAACGTAGCAAATGTTTGGTCAATTTATTCTATACTACCTGAACTTTCGTCACTCAATGAAGATAGATTTGGAAAATACCTGTTTGGTTGAACATCCTATAACACTCCATCAAATGAGAGAAAATATTAGAAAGTGTCATAAGGGATGTTGAGAAATGTATTGACGAATCCACAAGAACATTATATTAGTATAAGTGAGTTTTAAGGAAGTTCTTTGCATTTAAAATATTAAAGTAATATTTAAAAATTTGAGAGCTTGAAAACCTATTCATCCTAAACAATAAACTCACTAGATAACTTGATAACTCAGCATAATCTGATAGCATTCAATATTCCATTAAAAAAAATTATCGACATACTTCGATATGTTGAAGAATCTAACTAGTTTTGCTGGAATAAAAGACAATATTTTTGAATTTAGAGGTTGTTGATATTTGTAGCTTGGGAGGTACTCCAAACCCTAGGCTATACGGTTTTGGAGGAATTGGAACACAAAAGTAGTCTTGTGGGCTAAGAATCAAAGCCCTTAGGATTTGCACCCAAGCGGGTGAGTGTGGAACAATGAGGCATTTTGATGATTTGACACATGGAGGTTTTAGAGGAATTTCAGAGGAACAAGAGGCAATGAAAATCATCGAAATCTGAGTTGTCTATGATGAGATTTTCATTTTTCTATATTTTTGTTGGGTTTGCACATGATTTGTTTGAGTTATATTGTGTAATATTATGAATTTTCAATCCCACAACAATAGATTAGATGAAGCCCTTGAAAATTATATAAATTAGAGTGAGGAGAAGCCTCATTCTCACCAACCTAAGTGAAATTCATCATAAGTGGAAAGTATCTAAAGTAGACGCAACCTAAAGGAGTCTTGCCAAGTGTAGGAGGCATTTTTGGGTATGTTTTTTTCTCTATTCCAAATTTATTCTCCAAATCCCGATATCTCTCTTTGGAAAGAGCTTCTATAGGAGAAATATAGAAACATTTAAATACATTGTCTGGGCCTTTTTGATGCAATTGTAGTGAAGAAAACTAAGCACAAATACTCTTACCATACCAGTAGGTGTTGCAACTAAAACATTATCATCTGAGATATAAAGCATTGCAAATACCCGAGTTTGAATATGATTGAAGTGTCTAAACTATTGATATAGTGCTTCGTATGAAGGATTTCTTAATGCAGACAGAGGAAGTGGACCTAAGTCTAGAAACTCAATTGGATTTAGGTATTTATCTGGCAAAATAAGATATATAAATGAAACTGGCAGTATTGTCCATGACCCCAACCACTTATAAGATACAACACAAATAAAGTATTGTGGAGGAAGAGGTTCATGGTGTTGAAAAATGTAACTAGTGTTGTGCTTCATAATTATATTTGTGAAAAGAAAGAAAAATAATTTTTTATTATAAAATAAATTTGACTTATTTACGCATGGGTTTCATGCTTGAGTCATTGGTCAACATGTCAAAGAATCCATTGTAGGATTCTAGGATTATATAATGAGTCATTATCATTATTATTATATGATAGAACCTTCTTGGTATCTTTGTGTTAAGAAAGAAAGTTATTTTCTCCTCCTCCACCAAGTCAACTTCCTAATCCTTTAATTCAACCTCAAACAATTTGACAAGTAAACCTTATTTTGAAGATTCAAACCAATATAAATACACAAGTGAATTCAACCTATTGAAGGGTAATAAGACATTTGATCTATAGTGCAGAAACAAGAAGAAAAATAAAAGAAAAGTATATCCTATGCCTTGAAGAGAAGCAAGCCAAGCGAAGGACTGAGTACATGGACCAATACATGTTTGGTTGAAAACTACATGGACGAATAGATGTCTCAGTCCTAGACACATTAAGCTAGATCAGACATTGGTGCATATTTCCTTCACAGAAAGTAACATCTCTTTGTCTTCTCAAATTATATCTTATGTTGGATTAGATCACTATAACATTACCTTTTCTATGATTAAACAAGATAATTATGGTCGTTTTTTTTCATTTCAATAATTTTTGGCTTTAAGACCCCTTCTTCTTCACCTTTTTTCTTGTGTTTGGAGCAAGTGGGTGGGTAGTTCATTGGTGCACATCTAGGAACAAAATCTCAAAAATATGAAGCTCACTCTAAAGGTTGGGATGAGGGATTGATATCAATTAGTGAGTAAAGAGATCAACTAGCTAAAATATAAAAAATTGTGAACTCAAAGGCTCATGGAGTAGGAATAAGTAACTCCTTCCTTAAGTTGGATATGGAAAATGTATTTAATTGTGTCAAGCATAACTTCATGTTTGGATTCATTTATAAATTTGGGTTTAATCCATGATTCATTTCTTGGATATCCACATGTATCACAATTTTTTGCTTTGTCCTTTATGAAATGAGTTCTATATGCATTTTTTTGTGTTATTAATTTGTCAGGGTTGGCCCTTATCAACTTTCATGTATATCATCATGGTAGAATCCCTTAGCTAGAAATTGAATATAAATTGTTTTGCTAGCTTATTTCAAGTAGGTATGATTGGTGGAATCAAGTCATTCATAGGAATAATCTAGGAGTGTGACTTCATTGCCTTGATCAATTCATGCAAGTTAGAAAAGGTTCACAAGTCTAGAGGATTATCAATGTTGTTTTCCCTCCTTAATCTTAACTAAATACGTTTCCAAGAAATAATGAGCATAACAACATTTTGCATGATAGTATCATGGGGAGGCCTCCTTTATCTCAACATTAAAACCATGTCACCCTTAAAATATTGTGGAACAACATGGGTCATCATATATTTTGTTTCTTTTTACATATCTAAAGAGGAAAAACTGGGATTTCAAATTCTATCATCTGATCTATTTGTTGCAGATGGATCCAAGCCATATTTTAAGAAAATCAAATTCCTTTTTAGCCATTTCCTCCTTCACACAAATGGCTAGGGTTCGAAGTATCAACCTTTTTTCTATAATGAGATTCTATTGATTCCCATCTAATGTTTTGTTTGGGATTTTGGCCTGAGCTTGAATCGAAATATTTTTTGAGGAGGGCCATTAAAACAAGTTATTCTCTACATACCCATCATCACCTATAATATAGGGTCTAATTTCATATCCTATGATTTTAATACCTACATTACTCCAAATTTCAAGTGGGATATTAGGCAATTTTAACCAAATCAAAACATTATATGATTTATACGTATCCACACATCAAAAAATGGGTGTCATAGTATAAGCCTAAGAAAATAATGATTCATTAACCACGATTGGGCCAATATATTCCATGCTCCCTCCTCATACCAAAGGATAAAACCATGTCATCCTTTAAACATGAAATGACTAATGGAACTATACATGAGAAAAGAAAACCCAAATTATTGCACACACAAGAAAAATGACCTATATTAACCCATGAATTGACGAACTATATTAACCCATGAATTGAAGAACTTGCTGACTAATGTTTTGTTGAGAAATTCCTCAACTTGATAAAGAGAAATTTCCTTTCCTACCATAAGAGCAATACTATTCCCATGGGATTTGGTGAGCCTTGTCCTATACCAATGACTATTATGGCTTGGTTTTGGAACATGTAATGAACCTCTATGCCCCTCAATCCTTAATCCCACTCCAATGGAGGGAAATGATGAAGAGTGCCAAATGTAGAGTTTGACCCACCTTCTATTGGGATAGTGCTACATGTAATGTTATTGACAACCATACCCACAAAACATCCACATTAAGTGCCACATGAGAGGTGTCAAGCCTATTATGAATCTCAAATGATGGTGGATGTAGACTGCCAAATCTATGAGTGGAAATGTTAGGAATTGACAGTGAATACTTACTCATCTTTATCATGTCACCATGGTACACTTGTGTATCATTGTTAGAGTTATTTTTTGAGATGTTCAATGACATAATTATGATAACTAGCTATAAGAAAATATGATCCTTGGAGAGAGATTCATCCAAATATCATGTTAGCTAGACATCCTATTAGTTAGATATTCATATAAGTATTATGTTGTTCGTATCTACTTGTAACTTCATCCTATGTATATATAAATATTTCCTTGTTATCACTATGTATTCTTGTTGTTCTAATTTTCAACTTGTGTTCTCATAATTATTGTGTGATTTCTAGATATAGTTACGCTTGTTGATTTTATATGATAATGAACAAATTTTGTTAACACATTTGGAAAATATATGGGAGTCAAGTGGTAATATTTATGGATATAATAAATGTGTTGTAATAAGTAATTTTATATATATTATATGTTGGGAAGAATTCCCTAAGTGTTAAAAAATAAAATCTTTTAAAGTACACTCATTTGATTGTTATTTTCTTGGGCTTCCTTATGTATCTAGTTGGATAGAACTGAAATATGTATTACTATAAGTCATACTTTATCTTCATACATAAGGTTGAAATTTTATGATAGATAGATATAAGAAATATCAAGGTTGAGGTGAAATTTTTGAGTTTATATTTCAAGGTGACTTCTAAGAAATTCAAGAAAAAGTTATTATAAATCATTCCATGTCATAATGATGTATTAAAAAATATTTAGGTGATACATCCCTTATGAGAAATCAATACACATTCTTTTACATATTCATGTAAATGTATTCATATGTATGGTCCTCCATAATAAAAATGCATAATCAGGTCTCCCATCTCTTTGTTGTGTGTGTTGATTTCCAATAATGGGATACAACATGGAGAAGGCAAAACAATAAGGTATAAACTATGAAGATACTTTTGCATCCAAAACTTAATTTATCACCATTTTTTTTAGTTTTCAAAGAAAATATCTAGGTGGTAAGTCCACTAAATGGATGTTTTTTTGAAGACATGGATATAGTTTATATGGATCAACCATATTGTTTTACTACCAAAGGTCAAAAGTGTAGGTTTGCAAGTTAGTGAAAAAATTATATGGATTCCAGTAAGACCCCAAACATGGTTTAAGAAACTTGATAAATGCCTTAGGTCCAGATAATTGGAAATGAGTAATTCAAATCGATACTTCTATATTAAATAAAAAAATATGAAATCAATACCAAATCTATGCAAATATTAAAAAAAAACAAAATAATTTTTCCTTTATAAATTAGCTTACAAAACCATATAAATGAAATCATAGGGTGATCTTGGTCAGAAAATGGAGCTCTCAATGAAAATTATGGTTTTAATAGGACTAAATATTCATGCAATATCTTTTCAAGAGATATGCTTCTTCTACACATGTATTTTAGATCAGTCTAATGAACCCTAAAGAAATTTCACAGAAATCATGTTTTTTTTTTAGGGCATAAATCATCTCAATTGTGCCTAATAGAATAATTGATGTGGATAAAAAGCGATATAAGGACCCCATACAAAGATAAATATAGCTAGGGCAGTGCAAAGCCACGATACTGCACTGGAATCATGCTAGTTGGTCACTTAACATGGCCTCATTCCATTTCAAACACTTGTATGTTCATTCCATAGTCTTCACAAAGATTATAAGTTGTTGGTTGAGCTTGAATACTGAAGACGTGATGAAGTAAAGAAAAAAACCAAACCATTTACAATTACAATCCAAAGTAGACCGATGCGGGGATACAACAATAATATATTTACTATTTTCCCTAAATTGTCTTATGAATTCTTCTAGATACCAAATATCATGTTTCAGGTACCACGTATGAACTTATTGGTCTCATGTTACCACTGACGGGTTGCTCGGTTCACCACATCTGGCCGCACATGACTAAATAAGATATTCAAAGATGGATGAATATGTTGTAGCCCAGAAAGGACTCAAGAAGGAATGAACATATTAATGACTAATAACCATGCTACTACTCTCTTATTAATGCATATATTGAGAATTTTTTTTTTTTTAGGGCATAAATGGTCTCAATTGTGCCTAGCCTTAGGATTGTGACAATTTTTTGAAAACCTTAGAATTGCAGGTGTTCAAGAAGAAATGTGGACTTACCATTACTTAACCCTGATTCCTGAATCCACTAACTACTATGGATTCCTTAAGGCATCCACATAGGGAAGGGAATTGCAAATCAAATGTAGGGAGGAGCCACCGATAATCTCCTAGGCCAGTTTGCAAGGATAAAATGTATGGAGGAGCCATCGATAAACACTCCAGAGAACATGAAATGTAATGTAAGGAGAAGTGACTGAGAAACCCTCAGGTCTATAAGAATCAAATGTAGGTAGGAGCCACTAAGAAACCCTTAAGGGAATGCTGAATTGAATGTAGGGAGATGAGCCATTGAGAAACCCTTATATCTGCTACAAGAATCAAATGTAGGGAACAAAGACACCGAGAAAACCTCAAGTCTGCTATAAGAATCGAATGTGGGGAGTAGATCCACCAAGAAACCCTTGGGTTTACTGCAAGAATCAAATGTATAAGGGAGCAAAGACACCGAGAAAACTCACAGTTCATAATATGCAAGAATCGAATGTATAAGTGGGAGCAGAGCAAACGAGAATGTATCAAATGTATAAGTGGGAGCAGAGCCACCGAGAATGTATCAAATGTATAAGCGAGAACTCATAGTCTAAGTGAAAACCATATGCAATGACATGCCAAAAACATGCATAGGAAATGACATGCCAAAAACATATATTGACACGAAGTAATAATAATAATTTAATAATTAATACAATATGGTTTTGATTTAATAATTTAATATGGTTTTGATTTAATAATATAATATCGTTTTGATTTATTAATATATTTTATAATTTAATTTTTAATTTCAAAAAAATAAATATTATTAAAAAAAATAAAATCAACAACTATGTGATAGAAAATAGTGATTAAATTTATTAATTAATAATCAATTTACGCTAATGGTTACATTTAAAAAAATCATGTAATTTGAATTAGTAGAGGTAGACTTTAGTTGATAATTTTATCAATTGTTATAGGATGTCTTAAATCACTATCATTAATACACATTCAATCCATCTTTTGGTGATTATAAGAGCATCTTGAAACAAATAATGTCAATTCATGGTGTTCAGTGCTCAATAGAAGGCGTTAGTTAACCATAAGAATCCGTGACTCATAATATGATAATATTCATGTATTGTCTTGTGATTTGATCTATCAACCTCTACATTGGATTGAAAATATCAACATAGTATCCCTCAAACATATCTTGCATTTGAGCCCTACAATGAATTTTCCAATCATCTTAAAACTCCTTGAAATTCCCTTGGATGAGAACTTCCCATTCAATCACAAGGTTGGTTTCCCACGGAACGTAGAATAGACGATGATGGGGTGTATTGTTAAGTTACTTCGTGATGTGAACATCACCAGTTCAAAACCCCATGGGCAAAAATCCAGTCATGGTAAGGGTTGGTGTGGCCCAGTGTGGGTGCTATCCCCTGGTGATTTTGATGGCTTAGATACCTTTGGGTCGTAGTTTCTCAAGCGATAGGTCAATCCTGATATAATCTCTAGATAACTTAGACCACTTGACGAACAAAAAAAAACAAGGTTGGTTAGTGGACAATCTATGAAGCTTTAAT
The DNA here is from genome assembly GCA_034641835.2 of Pinus albicaulis. NCBI lineage: Eukaryota > Viridiplantae > Streptophyta > Pinopsida > Pinales > Pinaceae > Pinus > Pinus albicaulis. The sequence continues at coordinate 1,376,722,120 of CM076580.1, read as the reverse complement.
AAATTTCTTATGGAATTTCCCTTTGGTTGACTATGAACATCATATATACATTCTTCTATCTACGATGTATATGAAATAATTATGTGCAAAATCCATTTTAATTTACAAAGATTACAATTTCTTGATAATAGTATTCATTAAATGGCAACAATATGCATATTATTCCCAGCAAGTCAAGTGAGACAAAACATGAGAGAGATATCATGGTGCCACCAAAGAAGTTGTAAATTGGACCTGATAACAAGTTACATGTCAGACTTGAGAGCAATATGAATAAAAATAATAAAAAATACAGAGTAGTGAAGATGGTGCCTCAAAGCAGGAGGATTGACATGAAGAACAACCAAAGAAGAGATATTTCCTCCACAAGAAATGAGAATATGTAAAATTAAATGAGTAATTGAATGAGAAATTGATGTTTAAAGGGAGATTGATCATATGTCAGCATGGAAATATCCATTACATAGTTTGGAACCCATTGCGGCACTAGAAATCACAATGTTATGATAGGGAAACCTGAGTGATAACGTTATGACAGTGGTAAAATTACAGTGGAATAGAGCGTTAGAGTTATGGTAATGGTAGCATTAACGTTATCACAATGGAATGTTTTTTTTTTTGCTAAATTGCGCTAATTCTATTATGAACATAAAGTTACAAAACTACCATGGTTCATCTGAGGAAGCCTGAAACCGGGCTTGATATCCAAGTTCTGTCTAGATATGGAACTGCCCATAGCGGGAAACCAGTTCCTTTAAAAGTAATTACACCGCCCATGAGCTGGGAAACCGGTGAAGAGTCAACTACATTCAGCATGATAAAACTATAGAAAGACATAACAGGCATGCAGCTGTTGCTGCTATATATCATCAGTGAAACCAAAATTTTTGCAAAAAAGTCAAGAGGAGAATTCATACTGGTCCTGGACATAGCGGAGAGAAAGAAATTAGTTTGGAGCTGGCTGCTCCTCTTCAATTCGGCAGCCATAGGGATCCTCCGGTTCTTCTTCAACAGTCTTGGCTCCGTCTCCGCCAGACAGGTCCGTTCCCACTTGCAAAAGAATATGGTCCGTGGAGGAAGGAGCAGAAGCAAGGGGAGGGCTGGGACCAGCAGAGGGAGAGGCAATCGGGTTGGGAATGGGCATGAAAGGAGCAGGCGCGTGTTCAAAAGTCGGAGGAGGATGGATGGTGGCTTCTTCTCGCAGAGTGACAGTTATGAAGGCAGTGATAGTTGGGCGGTTAAAGGCACAGTCGAAGCGAAGCTCGGCACGTTGCGAGGACTGCCTCAGAATATGGCTGCTAGGGAGAGGAGGGACGACGGAAGCATGGAGCGGGGGCGTGGACAGAGGAGGAGCAGGGGTGTGACTGCCATGGATATGACCAGGAATGTCAAAGTCAGCCGAAGCAGAGCGTCTTTCAGATGGCTCAGAGGAGAAATCGTCGCTGGAGCTGTAGGGAGGCCGCTCGCTCATAGACCTGCCCCTAGAGGCACCACGTCTGCAGGTCATCCGCTGCCTAAGTCTAGGCATGGTGAGCTGCTCAGAATGAGCCGGCGAAGCGCTGGACGGAGCTACAAGAACAGGAGAAAATTGACCAACAATGACGGGAGAAACCTGCAAATTGAAATTGGAAGGGCAGAAGTTACTGTGCGTATAGTGGAAGCCCGGAATGGTTTCCAGGCAACAATGCAAAGAGCATCGATGACCAGTGGCTGTGCGTTCGCAAGGTGTAGCACAACCACTCGGGAAGAGAGAGTGCAATGGCTGCAGAGCTCGGTTAACAGAGCCGAAATGGTCCAGAGAGCGCGAGTAGGCGTCCATTTGATGTCGAATGCACAGACCAAGGCGAAGAGGGTGACGGCGCGGCGGAGTTAATGCCCATAGCATGAGCACATTGATGGCCTTATTAAAGGCGCCATGGGGGGCCATGTGGCCACACTAGGTGAGGCGCCTTGGGAGCTGGCCCGGGCCAAGAGACCCGTTACGACGTCGTATCACCCGCATCCGGAGTATTACAGTGGAATGTTACATAACTTGCATTATGTAATTTAAAGTAGCTACAAGTATGATCCCTTTCCAATTCATAGGATGTCAAAGTTGTGTGTCTAGTGTCTACTATGAATGAATGCGAAACTTGAGATAGATTTATTTCAGAGGCCAAACATTTTACATTCCAGAGAAGCTATAATTCCATAAATATTACATGTGAAATGCATTACAGTTTCAGACCTAGGAGTATTTAGAATATGTCAAAGCAGAGGATGCTAAAGGATGTTAAATGAATCGAGTTAGAGGATACCAGACCAACAATCATTTCACAATTGCAAGATTGGAGAAGAAATAGATTTTTTTTAAATAAATGAAATTGAACTAGTGAGACATAGACATGTCATTGAGCTGACAAGATGGCTTGATGGCTACAACAGACACACAAGAGATATGTCATCTTCAAATTTAGTAAGGATATAAATACAAGTTATAAGCAATACAAACCTAGAGATTTTGAATCATTACGAGGCAGAGAATACTAGGAAAAAGATCGAAGACCTGTGCTTATATTAAAAGGTTTTGTAACAAAAGTTTGGAGAGGATCTAGGCCAAATTGAACAAAATACCTTGTAGGCCTATTTTATAATGACATATTAACCCCAAATCTAGTGGGCCTAGCTTGAGGAGCCTTGCTACCAAATATTTTGATTGGACTTGAGGAGACCGACAGAGCTCGTAGGTCATAGCTTAGAGCCTTACCTTGGAGATTTTCCTATCAAACCGTGACTACCAACATGCAAGACTGACTAGCCTTATGAATTTCCATTTGAGAAGGAAGGAAAATTAGTGCCAATAATCCCACAAATGGTAAATAATAATAAATAATTTCATCTCCTTGACATTTATATATGTTATAATTGTGTCGTTTGATTATAGAATTCTCTCTGTGAGTCATATTTGAGTCTCAAAACCCTCCCATATCATCAATGCATATATCTACCATAACCATATCAAATTTCAATGCATACAAGCACAAAATGAAAAAATTTCAACATTGGCACCATTCTCAAGTCATAGGCAGTCGTAAGCCGAGATTACTTCTTTTGTGCGGGAAATCCATGCCAAGTTGGGCCAACCCACCAAATCGTTGCATGGCCACCCTAGTGTGCCTAATACGCGACGCCCCCATGGGCGCCCAGGTGCACCACCTTCGTACGAGCATGCCCAGGGCATAGGCGTTCGGCGTGATGTGAAAATTAGTGAACACAAATCATTAGCTCATAAATGAAAAAAAAATATTATCATTTTTTATTTCCATGCCGCATGATCAATATGCAATTATAAACCGAACTTTAACATCTAAAAATTGATTTTATTAATTTTATAAAAATCATTATGAGTCCCCTTTGTGTGAACTTTATTCATGGGTAGTCATGGGATGACATTACTTCTTTTGTGTGGGTGCCCTTTGACAAGTTGGGTCGACCCACCAAATCATCGCACGAGCTCCCCGACGTGCCTAACACATGACACCTAGGCACCACACCTTCGTTCGCTTATCAATGAAAACAAAATATTATAATTTGTTCATACCATGTTGCATAATCAATAAATTATAAACCAAATTTTAACATCCAAATATTATTTTAGTGAATTTTCTAAAAATCATTATGAGACCCCTCAGTGGGAACTCTATTCATTCGCAGTCATGGGTCAACCTTACTTATTTTATGCGAGTGTATGTTTCCAAGTTGGGTTGACACAACAACTCGTCGAGTGGTCGCCCTTGCCGGGCGGGAGCCCTAGCGTGCTCAACACACGACAACCCCCTGGGTGCCCCACCTTAGTGTAAGCATGCCCAAGGAATAGGTGTTCGATCTGTTGTGAAAATAAGTGAACACAAATCATTAGCTCATAAATGAAAAAAAAATATTATCATTTATTATTTCCATGTTGCATGATCAATATTCAATTATAAATCAACTTTTAACACCTAAAAATTAATTTTCTTAGTTATATAAAAATCATCATGAGAACCCCTTGTGGGAATTTTTTTCATGGGTAGTCATGGGATGGCATTAATTCTTTTGTATGGGCACCCCTTTCCAAGTCGGGCCGACCCAGCAACTCGTCACACGAGCGGCGGGCGCCCTTGCCAGGCGGGTGCCCTGGCATGCCCAACATGCGATGCCCTGGCATGCCCAACCCGCGACGTCCCCATGGGTGCTCGAGTGCCCTCTCTTCGTTCGCTCATAAATGACAACATAATATTATAATTTTTAGTACCGTGCTGTATAATAAATCAATTATAAATTTACTTTTAACTCCCAAACATTACTTTAGTAAATTTTATGAAATTCATTATGTGACCCCTTGGTGGGAATTATGTTCATGGGCAGTCATGGGCCAACCTTACTTCTTTTATGCAGGCGCCCCTTGCCAAGTTGGGTCGACCTACCAACTCGTCGAACGGGTGTCGCTACTGAGCGGACGTCCTGGTGTGCCCAGCTTGCGATGCCCACAGGGACGCCGGGGCGCTCCACCTTCATGTGGGTGCGTCTAGGGCGTGATAATTCACCTTGCTATGCAAATAAATCAACGCAAATAATTGCCTCATCAATGACAACAAAACATTATCACTTGTTAGTACGTCCATGCTTCATAATCAATCAATTATAAACAAGATTTTAACTCCTAAACATTAATTTACTCAATTTTCTAAAAATAATTATGATACACCTAGGTGAGAACTCAATTCACGAGAAGTCATGGGCTGACCTTACTTTACATGTCTGCCTGAGCGATGTTTCGCCTGGTTCACCTGTCACCCAACTCGTCCGATACGTCTGCTTAACAGACCCTTAAAGTTAAAATTGGAAATTATGGCATAGATGTAAATGAGCTTCTCTTCATTTCAAGAATAAAATATTATCTACTTAACAAGGAAAACCACGTGAAGGTGGAAGCTCATATAGAACCTCCCCCCCTCACATCACTCTAAATTTCCCATACCCAATCTATCTACTATAACATATTTGAAAGAAACACAATAACATTCAAATATAAAAACTTGGAAAATAAAAATTTAAGGTGAACGAAAGAGAACAAACCAATTGAAAACATATAAATAGATACCTTATGATTTTCAACATTTTGATATCATTAATCTTCTTCCTCATCCATCTCATCATATGTAACATCCAATTAATAATTCATGTATTAAGGATTCACCATATCGGCATTGCATCATCATCATCATCATATGGAACATGCTCTTCTACATTTGGTTCAACTTTGTTTAGTTCTTCGCTTGAAACAATGTCAATATCTTATAGTTCATCAAAATTAACAATGTCTCAATTAACATATATTCCTTCAACTTCTTAAAAATCTTCGTTTGACATTGCATGAACCCATTGCTGCTCTAGATCATCATCTTCTTCCAGTACATTATACTTTATGGGGCTTCCTCTAGGATCATATATAACAACATATGAACAACCTACTTTACCTGGAATATCTACATAAATACATGTTCATATTGGCTTGGAATAACATATCACTTTGATATTGGCTCAAGATTCACTTTATCAACCATGGTAAATCCGTTAGCATGCGCAATAATAATTCTATTAGGCTCATGTTCATGGATTCGTAGCCTAAAACATTTTAAATTGAACAAAACTATTCTGAAGGATTCAAAGTCACACTCAATTATATCATGCATATACCCATAGTATCGATTCTTAGAGAGTTTTTGATGTATTTCACCTCTAGAGGAAACATTGATAACTTGAAATATTGTAGTTATCCCACTATCAAAATGTTTCATTTGTTCATCCAACCTTTTGATGCGAAATTTGCTTGAACCACATTTTGTTCTGGTGTTTCAATTGGAAGACATCAAACACATAAAAAATGCATTGTAAATTGATAAGAATGCATATTTATACTTGCAAAATTTGATAATTAAAGAAAAAAACACACCATGCATATGCTGCATCAATATAATTGTAAAAAAATTAGGTATTATGGGTGAATATGCTTTCTTGATAATATTTTAAACCATATTCTAAATCAATTTCCCTCTGTGTAAGATTGGTATCTCTACTACATTGAGCTTCTTTGATTAATGAAGACACGCCATACCATGATAAATTACTATTATTATCTTGTTTGCATCGTTCAATCCATACCTTCATCCAATCTTTATTATTCACAATGTATAAATGTATTGCATCCCACTCTCGACCCGATGTATTAAAATAAAATAATTCACAATTGTATTAGTTACCATGTTATACCTTCATAATAATGGATTACGAAGGAAGACTAAAAAATAAATAAGCACATTACACATAAAAACAAATAGTTCAAATGTGTTATAAATATCCACTATCTACTTACATCTCACTTTGTTCATTCTACCTTTCCCCAATAGGTGCTCCCCTTAAAAATCGTACATGGAGTTGAAATCGCAAATGTGATCCAATACATTAATAATTTTTCCTATTTCATCACTATATTGATGGATATAATCCATGGGTTGATATAACATATATCTCTCTACCATAGAACCTTCAGGATGTGCTCTTTGTCTGACCAAAGCCTATAGTGATTTCAAGTGCGCCTCAACCATCCACATTGATCTTGTGTGTACAAGTCCACACTTTTCAATCTCCTTGACTTGGTGTATGAGTTAGTGTTCTTGTGCATTGAAAAATGTCGGAGGTAGATACTTTTCATTTTGCACATTAGACGAAATATTTGTTTTCTCAAATACTTTATATCTTCTTTATCAATTTATTTAGATGAAAACCATCTACAAATTATGAAGCAAGAAAATCACAGGTTTCAACAAAAAAAATAATATAGTACATGATGAAAACCAAAACACATGTAGTGAAAAATATGCGACACAACAACTTATTTAACAAATTACACTTTGCACATAAATCTCCACTTACCTCATGTATTTGCCAAGATCATATATAACTTGTTTGACATTGTTGTCAAAGTTTTCTGGGAGAGATAAAGGTAGAACATATTATAACAAAAATAATGATTGATGATTATTTTTCCTTGGGGCTCAATGAACGTATGCCAATCATGAGTTTTTAAACCACCTAATTCACTTTTCTTTGTTAGGATATTTTTTATGTTTGAAGAAAATCTACTTGGAATTTTTTTTTTCAATAACCTCTTTAACATGCTTGATTTGTTGCTCGGTCAATAACCATGGAAGGGTGCTTATATTTTGGCCATCTGCATCGCTATTTGAATGAATCACACTTTGCAATGCATGGTAGACCTCCTTAATGTCATTACAAATCTTGACAATTTTTTCTTTATCTCTCCTTGCATCTAAGATTCACCATAAGGTCTCTGTTACATTCTTCCCAATGTGCATTGTATCAAACAAATGACAAATTTATAGGTGCTCATAGTAGGGGAGTCTATGGCAATTCTCGGGATAAATTTTCATTCCTCGTGGAAGTTCCCTGTTATTAATTCCTTCACGAACTACAATGTAAATCATTGATAAAGACATTATAAAAACAATATAAACTGTCAATTAGTACAGTGAAGAAAATCCCATAAAAATATAGAATAATCCAAACATATAATATATATTGATACATATAAAATTCGATCCATACCTTGAGAGACTCTATTATATTACAAATTTCATGCACGAGGTGTCATTCTTTGTGGTCTTACTCCAGTCTCATCTTCCCATTGAAAATATTATTTTTCAGTACTTCGGTACCTATGGTTATTAAAAAGGAAGTGCCTATACTCATCAAACACCTCCTTTCCTAAGCTTCTTGAATGATGATATTTAATCTTAGGTCCAAAAACTAGATAATAAAATCTACCCTTTGTTTGAAGACCTGCAAGAGATGGAATAATTTTTATATAAATTATTTTAAGTATGTATAATGAATGTCGAACTATTTTAAAAACATACTTGAAATTAACTTCATAAAATTAAAAATTATTAAAGTGCAGGGTAATTATTAATAATAATGTTATTAACATTAAACATTATTATTTTAAGTATGTATAATGAATGTCTAGCTATTTTAAAAACATACTTGAAATTAACTTCATAAAATTAAACATTATTAAAGTGCAAGGTAATGTTATAACATACCACAAAAATGTGTTAGCTCTGGGGCATCATGAATTTTCGATACAAGCATTGCATGGAATTCAATTCCCTTTGCGGCAACTACTGGTCTAGATATATCATACATGTTGAAACCATTCCATAACTCCATTAAATCATCTATAAGAGGCTCGATATATACACTTATATATTCGACCTGGTACTTACCTTATTGATTGAACATAGAATACATAATTACTACATATATGAGTAAATAAAAAAAAATATAAATATAATTATAAGACATAATTAAACATATATGAGTAAATTAATCAAAAACTATAGGACATAATTATGAAACAAACAAGACAAATAAGATGTTATTGTGCTAAAAAAAAAAATTCTAAACAAATTAATACCTGGAACAATCATTGTCAACATTATGTGCTCCCTCTTTATTGATTTACATGGAGGAATGCTATTGTTGATAAGAAAAAAGTGCCACACCGAGTACGTATAACTGGCCTCTCCAAATGGATTGACACCGTAAGCTACTAGTGAAAGCCTAATATTACGAGGTTTTTCTTTAAACTCTGGCCACTTTTCCTCTATATTCCTAAATGTAGATCCATCTGCAGGCATTCAAAGAACACCATCTAGTTCACCTCTATTCCTTTCATGGTAACCCATAAGTATTGTTATGCTTTTGCACCTGAAAAATTGTCACAAACGTGGAATTATGGGAATATTACGAAGAACCTTGCGAGACACCTTTTTTGTTACTTTATCAATTTGGTATCTACTCATCACATTTTAGGAATTTTTATTTCAACACATGTTCTTTATAATAGATAATATCATCATTAGGGCTTGCATGAATAAATTAATACTCCATTCCAATATATTTCATAACGACATGTAAATCTCGGTACATACGAGGTAAAACATTTGATAGTGGTAACAAAGATTCACCTAATAACCTGCAACATAAAAGAATAATATTGGTTAATGTACTAAACAATATTAATTGTACATATTGAATCTAAATGATACAAATTAATGAAATAAACATTAAAAACAAAATAAAACATAATTGCTTTATCATGTATATAGTGCTAAATGTCACAAAATATATTACATAATTTAGGAGTTGTTTGACACATGTGTTTGACAAACCATTCACCACCTTCAAGTTGACCAACAACAATAGAGAAGACAAAAGAGATTCTTTTGAGCCTTCATAAATAGGTTTAGTTTCCATCTCAAGTACAAGTAAATCAAAATCATAGTCATGATACTGGTTGTCATCATCATCCATTCCAACATTATTAAATTTCTCTTGGATCAATCTAATTGTCCCATCTTCTTCAACTATGTTATCAACATAATTATCTTCTTTCATAGTATCATTAGCTTGATCCTCAATATTAATCGCTCCATGTTCTTGAACATGCACTTGTACTACAACCACCTATTCCTTTTTGTGCAATGTCCTAGGGGGACGATACTATACAATTATAGTAAGTAAAGTAATATTAGTATATATAGAAAATATTGAAATGTCTATATAAAACAATTTACAAATATAATATATAAGGAAAAAAAAGACAAAGAAGACAAAGAGAAAGCCCACTTAGGTGAGGCCAAGAAACAAATACAACAAATCAATGATGATATTTGTGCAATTTATCAATATATTTAAGAATATGTTGAAAAAAATCTAAGAAAGATGTTACTTTTCTTAACATGTAAGAAGTGAGACACTTTTTGAGATATATAGTCATGACCATAATAAAAAACATATTGGTCATATTTTTCATTCATCATTTTAATTTCACGTTATTTCTTAACGTCATATTTTGCATAATATAATTTAAAAACTTATTAATAATGCTCCAAAAAACCCATGACTAACCTCTAAATATTCTAGGTCCAAATTAACCCCCTAAAAAATATACATTAGCTACCTAACACCTTAACCCCACTCCCCTAATCCCTTAAACCCATAATCGCTAAGCCATTAACCCCTAACCCCTTAACCCCTAAACAATACCCATTATCCCTAGTCCCATAAATTAATTAACCCCTAACTTGACCTAACCCCTTAAACGACCCTAACAAAAATGATCAAATAATATTTCTAGTCCACATCAAGATGACAACATAATTAAAAACCTCCCAAAAGAATATTATAAAATACATTTACTATACAAAGATAATACAATTTGAAATACAAAGACATACAATCTAAAATACAATATACATATAAAAATTTACAAAAAAAATCTACAATACAAAGACATATAATAAATAACTTACAAATGGATGATATTCATGTGTGCATTTGGTGAGATTCAACAAGAAAATTTCAGCACCCATGCCTAGTGCATTAAGCACCTAGACTAGGGTGGGGCCCACAGTGCTATTTTTATGTGCATGTCTATTTTAGTTAGCCCTTAATTAAGATGGACAATAAACTGTAATCTATTCTCAATGATGACTCGAAATAGTTAACTAAGAGTGATAAAATTAGTTAGCTAGTGATTTCGAGTTAGAGGCAGTTGGTGAGGCATGCAGAGTAATTCTAGTTGTAACAGTTCGAAGTGTAGTGGTGCATTAGTTAATGCAAGTTGTAATAAGTTTAACTCAGTTAAGTGAGTTAAAATCAATTGTGCTAGTTGTAACTGAAGATACACAAGTGAGAGATCAAGTGAATTCAATATTAGTTAATTCACAATTAGTGATTTCACATGCAACTGGGGATTTACTATTATTAGTTGCATGCATGTCAGATCCAATGGAGGCCCAGTTGAGTTATAGGTGAAAGGGAAGTTGACTATCAGTTGTAGGATTATTGGGTTGCACACTTTCAAAAAACACCCATTGGAGTGCCCATGATACTTGCACAGTCAATGAAGGCCAAAATTCCTATCTTTTAGGGATTTCATTCATCAGGGATTGCACAAGTAAGGCAGGCTGTCTGGAGGCAGTAAATTGTCTAAGTATTGGTGAGTTTTTGTATGACAGTGTGAGACAATTAGCTGAGTATTGGAGGGCTCTTGTGAGAAATTTTTTGCATGTAATTGTTTCATGATCCATGCTAAATATACAATAGAATATAGTGGGTTTTTTAGCTATAAGCTTTCCCCGGGAAATTATTTGTGTTGTGTGTGATTTGATTCTTCTTTACTTCATGTGATTGGCGATTGTGTTTTTAGTTCTGCAAAATATTTATAGAAGCGATTCAGTATTTAACTTTAGTACATTTTTAGATCGGGTGAATCCAAGATATACATGCATGTTGTATAATTTCTACATGGTATCAGAGCAGAGGAAATTGCAGAAGTGAAGCATGAGCTGAGTTTGTGACTGGATAGAATTCGAATTTACAGAAAGAATTTCTTGGTGCTACAACCGATTCAAGATCGAAATGGCTTTCAAGGGCTTGAGGTTGGAGTACACACTCGAGGTAATCTCAAACTATATTTCTTGGAAGGACAGGATGGAGGCAGTATTCGAAGACAATGGCTTAAAGAAATTCATTGAAACTGATGTTCCTAAACCCGTTGTGAAAGATGCTGCAAATATTGATGCATGGAAAAATAAAGTGGTAAAGATGAGGAGGATCCTGTTGGAGGGAGTACGAGACCACATTGTCTCAAGCCTACATGGGAAAGCAACAACATATGCAATGTGTAAGGCTTTGACGGATCTATTCCAAAGCATCAACAACCATAGGGAATTGGCGCTCAAATATAAAATCAGGAAGATCAAGAAGGAAAAGGGCGACACCATTCCAAAATATCTAACAAATTTTGTCCAATGTTGGGATGAACTGGGGAGCGTTGGAATAATAGTCACTGATGATGATTTGGTGAGCTTGGCTCTCCTAGGACTTCCCAAGAGTTGGCACAGTTATCAAGACTCTGTCAATGGAAGAGAAAATTTTCTAGATTGGGAATGACTGTGGTCAGATTTGGTGCAGGAGGAGTTCAGACGGAACACCAGAGATGGATCTTCGTCTAAGAATGAAGATGAAGAGGATTGTGCTTTGGCTACCAAGGCGAGGAAGGGGAAGGGGAAGAAATTCAATTCTACATCCGAGTCCAAGAATGGCAAAAATCAGGACATGCCCAAGGTGAAGTGTTTTCACTGTCACGAGCATGGGCATTTTCTACTAACTGTCCACAAAATAATAAGAACAAGAAGGTTGGAGGATCCGTAACTGGTGAGGCCCTTTCCTCAAAATTTTATCTTGAATTCTCATTGATCTCATGCATGGTGTCTAGTGCATTGGGATCTGTGTGGTATTTGGATAGTGGCGCTTCCTTTCACATGACGGGAGACAAGGAAATTTTCAGTGACTTGGAGGAGAAGGATCTCCAGATGCATATTGAAATGGGCGATGAAAGGCGGTACAGTTCTACCACGACTGGTACCATTACCTTCTAGAGGCATTTAGGTAAACCCTTTCAATTAAAAAATGTAACGCATGTACCAGGTCTGAAGAAAAATTTAGTCTCAGTCGCAATGTTGGAGGATAGAGGCTATGATGTTGTTTTTAGTGAAGGAAAAGATTTCCCATGACACAAAACAACAGGACAAGCCAAGAGGATAGGGATTTGAGTTAAGAATCTCTAAAAGTTGGAGGTAGATGGATGTGCTACAATTATGGGCAAGCCAGATCAAGTGGTGAGTTGGGATGCATGCGAATTATGGCATAGGAGATTGGACCATCTTCACCATGGAGCCTTGAAAGTCACACAATAGATTTCTATTGGTCTTGCGAGGGGTACACTTGTGCAGTCAGAAACATGCCAGGGATGTACTATGGGAAAATATGTAAAGGCCACCTTTCATGAGAAGGAGAACCGAGCTTTGAGGATCCTTAAGAGAGTTCACACAGATATGTGTGGTCCTTTCTCTATTGCTTCGACAAAAAAACATAAGTACTATGTAATATTTGTCGACGAATTTTCTTGTAAGTGATGGATCTTCTTCATGAAGAAGAAATATCAGACATTCTCGAAGTTCTTTGAGTTTAAGTCACTGGTGGAGAAAGAGTCGAGGAATCAAGTGAAGGCTCTTAGGAGCGATAGTGGTGGAGAATACATCTCTAACGAATTCAATAACCTTTGTAGAAAAGAAGGAATTCGAAGAGAACTCATAGTGCCTCATAACCCACGACAAAATGGGGTCGTGGAGATAAAGAACAAAACTATTGCGGGTGCAACACGAGCAATGTTGCATGATCAAGGCCTACCAATGCATCTATGGGCGGAAGCATGCAACATAGCGGTACATGTGCAAAACCGTTGTCCTCATAGGATACCTGGCATGAGTACACCTAAAGAGGCTTTCACTGGTAAGAAACCCGATGTTTCACACTTTAAGATTTTCGGCTCATCTGTTTATGTGCATGTGACCAAGGACGCCAGGAAGAAGCTGGAACCAAAAACTGAGGTTGGGATTTTTGTGGGGTACACTGAAACACCCCATAATTATCGTGTGTATTTTCCGAACAACAAAATGATTGTTATGCGACGGGATATAAAATTTGATGAGGAGAAAGCCATGCAGTTGTCCCTTGAGAGGGAGTTGGACTTGCATGCAGAGGAGGAACTATTGGTTCCCAAGGATGAGTCTCAAGATGTGGATCAACCACATGAGGAGGTTCATGGAGTGGAGGAAAACACTCATGCAGAGCAATCCATCATAAATGGTAGAAGGCGCACCACAGAAGCTGATAGATTGAGACTTGATGCTGCAGAGAATGTAGGAGCCCCTACTTCACAACGCAGACAGAGATAGTCTCCTTACCGATTTACTAGATATGTGGCTCTGATGAGAAAATTTATTGTGACTGAGCCATCTTCCTTTCAGGAATTAGTGCAACAACCAACCTGGGTTGATGCAACGCTGGAGGAGTATGACTCCATTGTCAAGAAAAGTGCATGGGAGATAGTCCCAAGACAGGTTGACAAATCAATGGTTGGATCGAGATGGATCTACAAGGTAAAGCAAGTCGATGATGGGAGTGTGGAGAAATACAAGGCCAGATTTGTGGCCCTGGGATTCTCACAGATCGAGGGGATAGATTATGATGAGTCTTTTGCACCGGTTGCAAAGTACGCTTCCATAAGATCCATCCTTGCACTCTTAGTGCAGATGGGCTGGCGCATTCATCAGATGGATGTGAAAATTGCGTTTCTCAATGGGATCATTGAGGAAGAGGTGTACATAGAGCATCTTGAAGGTTTTGAGATCTTCAATAGTGAGTTGCATGTGTGTTGACTCAAAAGAGCACTATATAAGCTAAAGCAAGCACCCTGTGCTTGGTACACTCAGATAGAAAGCTATTTCACTGGACTGGGCTTCACCAAAAGTGAAGCAGATGCAAACCTGTGCCAGATTGTGGTTGAGGGTAAGCTATTGATCATTGTTCTTTATGTTGATGATGTAATTTTGACTGGTGATGAGTAGCTGATACACTCATGCAAGGAGGATCTTGAAAGGGAGTTCGAAATGAAGGACATGGGACTCCTTCATTATTTCCTTGGATTGGAAATATGGCAACGGGATGGTGAAATTTTTGTGTCTCAAGGCAAGTATGCAAAGGAGATACTAGGTAAGTTTAACATGGAGAGCTGCAAACCCATGGATACTCCTCTTCCAGGAAATTGGAGGAAAGAGGATGCTACTTCTGGAGAGGTAGTGGATGCTACTGTCTGCAGGCCGTTAGTTGGTTCACTGATGTATCTAGTGAACATCAGACCATACATTTGCTACATAGTTAACCACCTGAGTCAAGCTATGGTTAAGCCTACCAAGCTCTTTTGGAAGGCGGGGAAGAATGTCTTGAGATACTTGTGGGGAACATCAAAGTATGGTCTATGGTATAGACGAACATAGGGAGTGAAGCTTCAAGGCTTCACGGACGCAGATTGGGCAGGAAATCCATCAAACAGAAAGAGCACATCAGGAGGGATCTTTCGCACAAGATCGAAAGAAGTTTCCTGGTACAACAAGAAACAACAATCTATGGCACCGACTTTAGAGGAAGCAGAATACATGGCAGCAAGTCAAACTGCATGTGAGGCTATATGGATGAGAAAGATCTTGGTTGGTTTGTTTGGTTCTCAGATGGATCTGATAGTGATTCATTGTGATAATCCGAGTTGCATTAAACTCTCGATTAATCCTGTGTTTCATGATAGGTCCAAGCATATAGATATTCGGTACCATCATTTCAGAGATTGTGTGCAGAGAAGGATAATGTTGCTTCAGTACATTCCCACGGAAGGTTAGGATGTAGATATTATGATGAAGGCGCCCACCAAGAGAAAATTCGAATACCATAGAGACGGGATCTTTGTGAAGGATAATCCCTTTCTTGTTGAGAGGGATTGTTGAAATTCAACAAGAAAATTTCAGCACCCAAGCCTAGTGCATTAAGCACCTACACTAGGGTGGGGCCCACAATGTTATTTTTGGGTGCATGTCTATTTTAGTTATCCCTTAATTAAGATGGACAATAAACTATAATATATTCTCAATGATGACTTGAAATAGTTAAATGAGAGTGATGAACTTAGTTAGTTAGTGGATTTCGAGTTAGAGGTAGTTGGTGAGGCATGCAAAGTAATTCTAGTTGTAACAGAGTTCGAAGTGCAGTGGTGCATTAGTTAATGAAGGTTGTAATCAGTTTAACTCAGTTAAGTGAATTAAACTCGGTTGTGCTAGTTGTAACTGAAGATACACTAGTGAGAGATCAAGTGAATTAAATATTAATTAATTCACAATCAGTGATCTCACATGCAACTGAGGGTTTACTATTATTAGCTGCATGCATGTAAAATCCAGTGGAGACCCAGTTGAGTTATAGGTGAAAGGGAAATTGACTATCAGTTATAGGATTATTGGGTTGAACACATGCAACCAAACACCCATTGGAGTTCCCATGATACTTGCATAGTCAAGAAAGGCCAAAATTCCTAAATTTTAGGGATTTCATTCATCAGGGATTGCACAAGCAAGGCAAGCTGTTGGGAGGCAGTAAATTGGCTAAGTATTGGTCATTTTTTGTATGACAGTGTGAGAAAATTAGCTAAGTACTGGAGGGCTCTTGTGAGAATAGTTTTGTATGTAATTATTTCATGATCCATGCTAAATATACAATAGAAGATAGTGGGGTTTTTAGCTGTAAGATTTTCCTAGGAAATTATCTGTGTTGTGTGTGATTTGATTCTTCTTTACTTCATGTGATTGGCGATTGTATTTTTAATTCCGCAAAATATTTGTAGAAGCGATTCAATATTTAACTTTAGTACATTGTTAGATTCGGTGAATCCAATATATACATGCATGTTGTATAATTTCTACAACATTCAACATTTCCATAGTCTCTACAATTATTTTTAGCTGATTTTATTAGAATTCTCCTTGGCCTCAAGCTATTGCATTTTGTACAAGGGAAATAACATTTTCCATCTACAAAAGCCCTCAATGTCGATCCCACGTATCCTTGGTCTCCTTGAGGAATGTTATGTGACATTTTTTGTCACCAAACTTTCAGTGATGTTTTTGTTCAAAAATTAACCTCAAAATAATCCTACAACATTTCAAAACTATCACAACTAAAATATATAATAATTGTGTCAAAGTTATATGATGTTAGAACCTCTACAAACACACATATATATAAATATTTATTATAATTATAATAATATATTTAATAACTTTATATAAATAGTATGAGGGGTTTCCGCAGTGCATTATATTAGATATCATTTTTGGGATTCAACTGCGTTAAGTAAGGCATTCATCTCTGACCATTTCCATGAGAGTTAGTCATTATTGACTAATTTCTCATAATTTTTGAATAGTCCACTTAGCACTTATTGCATCGGGTGATGCTCACAGGGGTGAAGAAGTGGGATTGAAACTAGTGAAATGAATCACATAGCGTCAATCATCACTTCCGGGGCTTGCACCTCGTAACCAGGACTTCCTGGGAGGTCACCCATCCTAGAACTCCTCTGGCTCAAGCGCGCTTAATTGTGGAGTTTTCCCCACAATCAAACCCACTTAGTTTGCTACCCCATTTGCAAAACCTTAGCAAGTATTGTGCCTCATGAACCATTCAAGTAGAGATCCCTTTACTCTTTGTATTTATAATATAACATTAATATTAACAATAATAACAATAATATATATATATATATATATATATATATATATATATATATATATATATATATATATATATATATATATGATCAACATAAAGCGGTCTCATATTAGGCGTTGTCAGCTCAAAAAATCATTAATGGTGGAATTGAAGGTTATTCAATGACTATTTACCATTTGAAGGAAATTGGACAACACATTTTCATATTGGATACAATGTCGGATAGCCAACGGTAAAAGAACACAGGTCGAATATTCGACGACATGAGGGATTATAGGAAACCGTCGGATAATCAACGAGATAGGACAACTGTCGAATATTCAAGCAATATATAACTATCGTCAGATATTCGACGATAGTCGAGATTAAAAAAAAAAAAAAAAAAAAAAACAAAACAAAACAAAACATCTAACTTCCGACACTTTTTCCAATTTTAACCATTTCGTCACATTCCACCATGGGAATTTCCGCCCAAAAATAATAGTGTCTAAAATGGCATTTCAATCTATTCAATAAGTAGGTTGACATCAAACTTTGTTCATGTTTCCCATCAAACAATATAAATGTGTAGTAACAACCCCAATGGATTTAGAAACGCTTAAGGTTTTTGAATAATTTCCTCATTATTTTGGTGGTTTTCAGAAAGAAAATAAGTTAAGAATCTATAGATATATTTGACATTAAGTTTACTTTCAATTTTATTAACTTCAATTGCCAAATCTTTCTTGTTACTTCCAAGAGGCTTCTACAATGTTTCACGGATTATCAAATATTTTGTTGACATAGATTGTCACCACTGTAGCAGCCAAGCAAATAATTGACATGAAACAAATAGTCTTTAACAATTGCAAGTTCTCCAACAACCCCAAATTTGTGAAGGAATAGATATGTATCTCGAAATCCGTCTTTAAAGGTCCAAAGTCATATGCAAAACCCTATGAATCATAACGTCATCTAAAATCGTTAAATTGTCAATAATCCCAATAATTCTTCACTTTGCGTTCAAGAAATATATTTCTTAAATTGTATTTTTATTTCCTTTTAAAATAATTATTTTAACACAATCAACACAATATATTTATTAATTACAATTTTACATTAATCAATTAAAAATTAAAACCATTTTATAATAAAAAATTCATGTAATATTGTATAACGTTGTATCATTTTTATTTTTCCATAAATATTTTTTTTAAAAATATAATAAAATATATAAATAATATAACTAGAATATGGTATTATTAAAAATTAATTTTGTAATATTAAATTGTTTTCCAAATGGTAAACTATATAATTATTAAGAAAAATTATATATAATTTTATTATTAAAACAATAATATTAAAAGAAATATTATGTTCTTTTGTAGCGTATTTTAAATAAGTGACGATTTTAATTAGAAAAGAATGGTTTTTATGACAATTTTGAAAAAATCTAAAGGAAAATTTTGGAAATCCAAGTTATAGCTATCAAATTTCAGAATTCTAGATGTTCTAAGAATTTTTAAGGGTGTTGAATTCATTTCCACCATTAAAAAAATGATTTAAACACACTCTTTTTTTGAAAAGCAAAATACCCAATTCCAATAACCCAAAAAAAATTAGCGTTACCATAGAAAATTATGTTTCTTCCTTTCTATTTGTGGATGTTTAATTAGGTATTGAGGTATTTCTTACTATGAAACTGTCTTGATTTAATTTGATGTGCATAGACAATTATGGGGATGTCTTTCTTATTATCATATTTTTTCTTGTGTGTTTGTTCATGCTTAACTAAGGCTTTACATGTTTGTTATTGTGAATATTATGTCCGAGATTGATGTGTATAGATCATTGCGAGTATGTAAATGAACTATATATTGTTTTTAATTGATTTGGAATTTCCAGTGTATTTCATTTTTTGATTTATGTTATTTACAATGTTTCATATTAAAATTACTTATATAGAATAGCTTAATTGATTGATACTCATTTTTTACAACTCTATCTTTTTTGTTTTTGTTTTTTGATTTTACTTAGTCCTTATTTTTATCTTTGTTTTCATCCTTATCATTCCATTGAAGTGTCCATAAATTGATTTTCATCTCCAATAGGATAGTAGGGCATAAAAATATGTTATTCTTCTTTCCTTAGTTATATTTGCATTCATGTAGCATCTACCAATATCCTCTTTTCTTGTCAATAGTTAGTATGAGTATTGTTATGGGAGTATATATGTAGGTCATTTTATTTTAATTTTTTTTACTAAAAATAATTAGTATAATTGTGGCAACTTTAAGTTTATATTAATCAATCTTAATGATGATTGGTGTAATCATCTACTACTTGATGTTAATGATAATAACTATCGTATATTGGAGCTTTCTTTCATGTTTCCAATATGTATACCATGATACTTATCTATGACAATTTCTTAAGTATAAATGCATATCTTCCAATTAGACATGAATGTCAATTTTAGTGGTTTGTTTTTTTTCTTTTCATATGCACACCAATATCTAGTTTTGGAGATATTGCAGTCAAAGTATGGTTGACAATTCTACAATAACATGAAATTATTTGAGATTTATGGTGATGTTTAGCATTATAATTTGACATTAAGGGCAACAAGATTCTACGAAATGTATCTGAAAACATACATATATAGTCTCTTGTCAGCTATCATTACTCCCCATGAACATTTTCCAAGGTAAGATGTTAAGTTTAGAAAAGAAAGAACTTATAATGAGGTGAGTTTTAAGCTAGGGAAAAACCACGATGGATAATTCTTTGCATAAACTATGATTAATTGTTTGTTAGACATGTTTTCTTGATGGTATTTTCTTCTGACATTAATTTTCAGTGCATTTTTTTTTGTGCTGCCTCTATCTCTCCCTCTAATATAAATGTTCCTTCCAAGAAAAAATATAAAATATGAATGAATAACTCTCCAAACACCATTAATCAACATCAATGAATACCCAAATATTGTATATGGTGCTCTATAAGTGATGTAGATGGCTAAAGCAAACTCCCCATGGAGGAAACACTCCTCAATATAGTAGCACCCAACTCAATCAATAGTTGTTCAGTAACACCCAACCCATAATGGGAGCATTCCTCATTTTTAGCTATTTAGGTCATAATTATTGATGTCGAGCATGTAGCTGCATCTCTCCAACCTTTGGTCTACATGAAATACTTTTTTATTATATCTTTCTCATCCCTTGGATAGTGTGTATCTTGCATGGACCCACTATATTTCTATATAAAGGCCACTTCATCAATATATTAAATTAATATATTTTGGATTGAGTTTATTCATATTTATTGTTGTTTTTATGTGTTTCTAGGTTTTGTTGGGTACATGATATATTTTTTGCATGACTAGTTGTATGAATTGTTATGTTGCATTGGGAGTAACGAGGGGTTTTACAAGGGATTGGTAGCCTCCCTACGTGGGGTTTGGGGTAGTGCCCCAGTTTTTTTTTTTTGGGTAGATCGACCCACCGTTTTACACATGATGGTTTTTCACATGATATTTTGTAGATCTGGTCAAGGGAAATACGACTATGTTCTAACCCAGGGTTAATTAATTGGGGCTTTATGAATGCTTTGACATGTATATAATGTATTGTAACATTGAAGGAATATAATGAAAATTCAATCTGGTTTTCTCGGTTTTGGGTTCCATGAGAAAAATCTTTGAATATATTTTATGTTCTCGCCATTGTGTATTTTTTAAGAATTTGTTTGCAAGTAATTTTTGTACATGGTTAAAAATTTCAAGTGGATTAGCCCATGTGGTGTGCTTCCCTATTTAATTTAAGGTTTCCTTAGTTTAAGAGGTTTAATTCACATCATTTGGTGATAAAGCATTTATCTAATCCTTCTCATTGTATAATATTGGGTTCCTAGGCTAAACACCCTAGAAAATATTCTCATGTTTTAGTGGTAAAGGTTCAATTCTAGTTCTTTTGAATTGTACCTCTTTTCCAAATCTATGTTAACACTCACTTTCATAGCTCTCCTTGATTCAGTTTATAATTGAAGTAGCACCTTGCTCCAATAAGAAGACATCCATAGATCTAGTTCTTTGAGTATAACCCTCGCACCTAGAACTTCATTGGCATTGTTTTAGGTCAATTGTTTAGTTTTCTATTCTATTTTCGTAGAAATAGTTCCCCGTAATAGGTCATTGTATTCTAGAGTGGAATTTCTCTTTTATCATTGAGTTTCATAAGCCCAAGATCCTCCCTTCTCTAATGCACTAGGGTTTACAAGCACTTCTCCTCTTAGATTTCAATTCTCCTATCACTACTCTAATGGCTTCTCTTCTTAAATGAGACAAAATCATTGTGTATAGATCTCATGTAAGTCTTACAAGATGTCCTCACCAAGAATATATAGGCATCCATCCTCTAGCTAAATATAAAAATCTCTTTACCAATATATGGAGGAAAGATGAATAGGGAAGACATAGATTCTTAGATATGTAACCTTATAGCCTACTTCTAAACATGCCTTAATATAACACAAGTTTAATGCTTTCTTCTTGTAAACAAACATTTGAAATGGATTAGTTAAACTCATGATAAGTATACATTGAGCTCAATGAAAATTTTAATTCCAAATATGCTGCAAATGGTATCACCTCTTGAGACACATTTTTTGATATTATCACAAATAATTTCTATCTTAGGGTATATCTATAAAATATAATGTGTAATAGGTTACATATTCATCAAGTGATTGGTCGAGTAGTACTTAAATATATTGATTTGTTCACACAACTATAAATCTAACTAGATTTCACACACACACACACACATAGACACACATGCACACACGCACGCACGCACACACACGCGCACACACACACACACACACACACACATGTGAGGTTCTTATTATCAAATTTCATTATAAATTATTGGTTGTTATTTTATTTTGAATTTTCCTAGCTTGAATGTAGCTCCCTTAATTAAGCCTTTATCCTTGGCCTGGCTATTGAAAAAAAATCCCAAGGGCACCCTAATTTCCAATCCTCTCAAAACCCTAGCCATAGAACCAACCATGATTTGCATAACCCTCCTACTAGTTCGAGTCCATCTGTCTCTCAAAACTATTAATTCTCTAGCTCTTCACCCTTTAGCCCAAACCAGTGGTGTTACTTCCACCAAACTTACACACATTTCATAGTAGATTTTCATGTCCTAAACATCAAGCTACAACTACAGATTGTACATTAATCAATATAACTATGATTCTAAAGACACCCCCCGCGCCCCCCCCCCCCCCCCAAATGAACCCTTACCCTCCATCACATTAGAAATCATTGCCAACAAGCCCCTCTCTCCTTCTCTTCACCCAAAATAATACCATTTAGTCTCCCAACTTCCTTTTAACTCTTAATTTTTAGATTAAATACCATGTAGCCACCACTATACTTGAAAATAGTAGTAAAATTAACCTCATATCCTATGAATTTGTGCACTATCGATAGCTTTCCACAAATCCCCATTGCTTTCCATATAATTTTGTCTATGTACAACAACATGGTCCTCATATTCTAATTAATAAGTGTTATGTAGTAACTTTTAGTATTGGACACTTCCAAGACACCGTCAAGTGTAGAATTTCTCCACTTGATTCTTCTAATATGATTAGAGGCCTCCCATACCAATATTAACACAAGGATTTTTATGATTCTAACGAGAATACCTATAATATATTCAAATACAATCAAGCATATTTTCTTCTTCCTTAGAAAAAAACAATTTTATTATCAAAGAGATATAAAATAACATTTTGTTAATACAAGTATCACATGTATTTAAATATATTTCCAAAAAATTAGATCTTACACATATAAGGTTGTGCCTTTGCAAAAAAAAATTGTACAACCTATGGTCTGCACAAAATAACAAACGCTAGACCACAGAAAAGGAAACCCAAAAAAATAGGAACTACTGGGTTAGAACCCCAGATAAATTAATTGAGAACAATCTTGAAATTACAATACAAGGCTCAAAGACCCACAAACATTAACCCATAGTATTCAAAAAGCGTCACAGTGAAGGAAAATAGAAATATCTTCAGATCAAAACCGTGAACTAAACCCCAAAAGCAACGTCTTCACTGCAACCAAAAACATTGGGAGCATGCCATATCAAAGCTCACAAACCATTTGTTAGCCACCTATAAATTTTTGGCATAGAAAACAGGTGGCTAAATATGTTTCTATGTCTTCAAGAGAAACATTTTCCTTGAAAATATATCATTCTTGAAGCCTTCACGTGTCTCCTGTCCTATGGAGAAATATTCACTGCTGTTTCCATTTGATGAGCCTCACTGATTGTGAAAGAAACTGCTTTTAAAAGGCCTCCATTTGCTCCTTTTCACCCCCACAAAATCTCCATTTTCACCACCTTTTTCCCCCTTCAAAAACTCCAAAAAACCCTTCATTAAACCTCTAAATCATTAAAACCCCCTTTTAAAAACCTTACAGTTCCCTTTATTTGGTTTAAAAATCCTCCTTTGTACTTATCGGAACCCTTCATTTGGCTTAAAAATCCCTGTTTTTTGGCCTAAAACACCCTTTTTTGCACTATGAAGGAGTTGAGCCCCTGTGGGCTTATAGCTATAGCCCCTTTCCTCATATAACTTCAGCCCCGCAACCGGGTGCTTAGAAGCACAAACCTCCACTTTAAAAACCCTCAAAATCCCTTCAAAAGGCCTAAAAAACAATTTTTTGCTCCATTAAAGTATTAAGCCCCCAAGGGCTTATTCCCTTTAGCCCCTCCTCCATGCGACCTAAGGCTCTGAAATCAGGCGCTCAAAGGCCAAGAAACCCCAATCAAAACCCTTTTTTCCCTTTGTTTTTATCATTTCCCGACGTTATGCCTCGAGTTAACGTGAACCGTCGATCTCCACAGATCAACGGTCTTCGAACAATCATCCTTCCAATCTATTTCACCTTTCCCCGACATTAAAGTTTTTAAACGAATCTAGACCGTTGAATCCACAAGAACCAATGACCCAGATTTCGTCACACTCTGCCCATCCATCTAACCTTTGTCTCCCTTTTGAAACACTTTCGCTCTACTTTTCAATCTCGACCGTTCATCCGTAAGATCTAACAGTCGGGATTTAACCCGATGAAACTCATTTTCCAATGGAATTTTCACCCCGCCACTTAATGTTTCCACTACGCGACAAAAGAAATGCCGGCCCCACCACTCCTCTCATCCGTGCAGCTTTCCCATCACAATTTTTTTGCACCGTCGGATCTGGGTCCTCCGATTTGACGGCTGACGTTCCATTTCGCAAAACTTTTGCGTCTATAGTTTAACACCAAATTTTTTTGCGAAAAGGGCGGTTTTAGGTGGGATAGGTTTCAATTAACTTATGGAATCGAATTTTATTTAGCAATACCACCCCCCCCCCCCTCATTTTATTTTGCGAAAACCGCTGCCGATTTTCCGCAATACCCGATTATTTTATTTTGCGAAAAACCGGGCCGCCGATTTTCCGCAATACCCCCCCCCCCCCCACAATGTAATTTCTCGTTTGATCCTGATCGTCGATCTCTGAGATCGAACAGTCCACATTACGTCACAACCCCGTTCACTCACCATTCATCTGTTCCCCCAACGACTCCATCCGCAGATCTCCGCCATCGATTATTCTAATCGAACGACCCACATTTAATCTCGCCCCATAATTTTTCCATTCATCCAAATGACTACATCGACGAATCTCAACCGTAGATCACCGTTGATTGATCTAATCTAACGGTCTACGTTCATCCTTGCACCAGACTCCCATCAAACCTGTTTTTTGCTTTCCGCCATGTTTTTCAGCCCATTTTCTGATGCGCTCACATTTTCCCTCAATACCCCTTCCATTCCCCACAAGCCTCAGAAGCAGCCGCCCCCACTCCCTCTAGTTTTGATAACATGTTTCTCGTCTTTTGCAGGTTTCAAAGCATGACGAATTCGCAATGTTTTCACAGTCACAGTCATGGTGAGAGACCATCACAGATGCTGAAAAACACAGGGAAAGACATCCCTGAGAGGGTTTAATAGCATGTTTTCATTGAATATCGGGTTATTAACCCTAATTCAAACCCTCCAGCGCCCCTAGAACCTGTATATTCACACAAACAGGTCAGCAAAAGCAGCAAAGAGTATCAAAAGGCAAATTAAAGGATTAATGCCTAATGCAGAAGACTTAATGTGTATAATCCAATGTTCAGAAGGATAAAGGATACAGATCAAAGACCATTAAGATGATCAAGGAGGCTTAATGAAGCCTAAAGCACATCAAGTCATATCAGTGATTAAAATATCAGTAGAACATTCCTTCTACTGAAAAAGGGACCAAATTCCTACGTCCATTCTCTATTCTTCATCGAGCTCCAGAGTAGTACTATTTTGACAAGAAGTCCTAAATAAATTTTTAGTGCATTAGTTACAAAGCATGGAAGACCTGGAAGCCATTTATCTGCCTTACTTGTTACAGAAGATAAAACAGCGTACTACAGCCAGAAGTACTTCAAGGAACATACCCTAGGAGTTATGATCAATCTATCGGAGACCCTTAATTTAGCTAAAGGGTAATAAAAGTTAATGCAGAGATATTAAACAGAATGGGCTTCAAAGACACCTCTCCATCTATTTTAATGATTCATTTAAGTTATATCTACCACTACTATCACTCTTTCACCTATAAGAACTCACAAGAAATAAATTGTAAATGTTGGTTGGTTATTGAAAAACGCTGATTGCAAGCTGGTTCACTGAGTTAGAGTTCTGTGAGTAGTAGTTCTAAATAGGCTGGGAGATGATTTCTGGATGATATCAAGCTATTGGACAAGAATGTATGTGACTGGTTTTGCTCTACTAATATGACAAGCATGCTCATTGGATCCTGATCTAAATCAGTGGTGATGTGTTCTTTCTTTGTTATTGTTTTCCTTTCTGTTATACACCATGTTTCATTTTCTCTGATAAGAAACAATAATTTTAGCTTAGGATATACTGCTGCAAGTACCCTAATGCTTCCTGCACTTTCTTATATTTAATGTTTTCTACTAATTGTGTATCTCAGAACAAATTCAACATAATTTAACCAGTATAGAAGTTCGTTTGTCCATGCTTACTGATGTATGAATTTAGAGTTTGTTTCTTAAATGTTCTTGTTTGGTTTAGTTGAAAGAAAAGGAGAGTAGGGAGATTTAGTGATTATTCCTTTCCCCTAAGTTCCTTATCCAATAGTTAGCCTTTCTAAGATCCCTTTGAGTTGAATGTCAAAAACAGAGAAGGTTAAAAGTCTTTCTCTGATCTTAGACTTCACTCTGTGTTTGACCTTAAACGTTTTCCATTGTCTGAAAGTAGTCAGGAGGACTGCTGGATTGTTGTCTTCAGAGTTAGCCTCATTAGGAGTTTGGATCATAGAGGTATAAGGCATGTCCTGTCCCTAGGACTTACTCCGAAGTGGTCAACTTGGAAGGTTTTCCTTGTCATTCCCTTTCATTTCATTATTGTTTCATCCCATACTATCATCTTAGAGATCCTCTGTTTTAGATGACTAGCCCTTTGAAAGCCTTAGATATTTGAAATGCAAGTAAACCCTTTTATGACACCACTGCCCAATGGACTTGTGTTCTCTTTGAATTATCTCCCCATTGCCAATAAATCCTTCTCTACTCATTCCTTTACATTCATTTAACCCTTCTTTCATGTTTCCCAACCAAACAAACAAAACAAAACAACAACCCTTGTGCCCTATAACTAGCCTAACACGTCAAATTGACCTTAAAAGATATACATTTCTTTACCTTTATAGAGAGATCCCTCTCTGGATCCAGGAGGGCTAGATCTTGAGATCCCAAAGTGGTTTGATGTTGTCTTGTCATTTGGTATTGCCAAACCTGCCAAATCACATGAACCACAACACCATTAACATAGCATAATGGCGGTAGAGAATATGGATAACAAAAACACCTTGTTGACTAGAGAAACTCGACGAATATGTGAAAATAACTCCTTGAATAAACCCACAGGAACATATCACAAATTAATTGATAGAAAGGGAGAAATGATGACACCAGGCCGACTAGAAACATGAAAAATATCTCATCACAACAAACACCACCAAACCATTCAGGCGACCAAACGTAGGCAGACCCACTAGCGATGAAAGCGCACCAACATCGCACACCAACATCAACCAATACAGAGTAGCTAGTAACAACATAAGTGTAAGAAAAGTCTGGCTTGCAATAAGCCACAAGAAAAGGAAGACAAAGCCTATAAAGGAGGTGATATCACTGGAACCTCGCCCACCTGTAACAACTGTACATCAATATATGTTCAAGCATATAAAGTAGAAATTGCACCAAGAGGTGCAAAGGAAAATTGATAAGAGGTGAGGGGAATGTGGAAGGAAGTAATCCAGTGAGATATATGGACAATGAAAAACAATATAAATTAGAGTTTTTTTATATCTTCTAAAAAATGTAGCAGGAGATTAAATTTAAGAAGAAAGTTACACTAAGCATAAATATCCCAGAACAATGAAAATTCTTGCAGGGACAAGGTACATAGTAGAGGATTTCAATTTCTTTGGGGTCTTTTAAAATGACATGAATTAAACTATGAAAATAAAAAATAAAACATAAAAAAGTAGCCCCACCTTTTAGCTAGGTATTCCCCGTAAGGGTTTCTTAGGGAAAATCCTTGTGTCTATTGTGGATTTGTTTTTGTTCATTTATCTCAATTAATCAAGTAAAAAATCAACTAACTCTAAGAATCTAGAATCTAAGGAAAAATTAATAGTAAATATTTTAGTGATTTTTTCAAATTTGTTGTGAAAAACTATTCCAATGGAATATCTATAGCAATTTGAAGATCACAGTCAAAATTGTTCATGAAAAATTTCAAACACAAAGGTTGAGTTCTTAGCTTTATGTACCATTCTTCATTTTTGCAAGCAAGTGGGGAGTATTCAAATTATAGGTCATGGGCGACTCTAAATTGGTGCTAGATTGGACATGTAAAAATATTGTGTTGGATAATGTATGTCTTCCCCCCCTTCTTTAGGAATTCCAAAATATTATTCTATCCTTTGCAATGGTACTCTTTCAATCATAAATAAAAAGGTTGAATAAATAGGTAGATGAATTATCAAAGGAAGCTTTGGAATTATATCCTAGGCTTTTTGGTTTCTGATTACTGGGATAGCTAGGAGATGGAAATCGTGGAGTTCCGTTTCTAATTATGATTATTTGTAGCTCATAATTAGTTCCATTTATAATTACGATTATTTGTAGCTTATCATTTTAGTATCTCTTTGATGATAAAATGTTTTTGAGATGTTCCTTGAAACAAGCTGTTAAACATCAACTTTTGTTATCATTATGAAAATGTTTTTCTTTTGAAATGGTGAATATAATGTTATATGTTATTTGGAATTTTAGGGAAGTGTCTCTTTAGATGTTGAATTTTAATGAGTCCTTCTAATAGTAACATGTATTTTATCTATTTTTTTTTCCCAAAGAAAAATTTTGAACTTTTATCAAGAATAGTAAAAAGTTACATCACAGATGCCTCATCATTCCATTTTTTTACAATGCCCAAAATGGGAAGTAGGTCTCCTAGACCAAAAACATTCCAAATAAAAAATAGGGCGCAACCACAGAATATGCACCACAATAAAAAGTTGAGTAGAAAAAACGGTAGCCAAACAACACAAAATGCAGACTAGGCCACTAACACAGAGAGAAAGCCCCCCAGAGTTTTCACGCTTTCATCCCTTTTTTCTTCTCAACTTTGCGCCATTCACCTTGTGATGGTGTGGAGGAGACAAGGGAAATCTGATTTTCATCTGCAAAAGAGATAATGTCCCTATTCGAATCAGAGTTATCTGATGTATGATGTCTTTTATTCCCATAGTTATCTAGACCTTCTTGAGTCGTGACAGGCTGTTTTGGGGAGGTATGTAGATCAAATGTATCTTGTGAAACATTTTCTTGTACTTCTGGTTCTTTTGTTGTCTTATTGTTCTTTATAGGGGTGGTCTCATCCTCTTCCTCTTCAGCATCCTCCTCAAGCACAGATGGGGGATATTGCCACCCTTTGGGCTCTTTACCACCCTTCTTCTTTTTTCTGTGTTCTTTCTTGGCGTCAGGACATGTTTTTTGTAAGTGTCCCGTCTGCCTACAAATTCTGCATCTGAATGCAGTGTTTTCATAATCTATATTATGCGTCCAATTTTGCTGTTTGTGAATCTGTAGTATGCTTTCCAGTAATCCTTTACTAAGATATACTTCCACACATATGCATGTGAAAGTGTAGATTCTTTCCTCTATTCGTTGAATATCAATTTGATGTATCACCCAATCATGTTACCAATACCTTCTAGAACATGGTCATTCCAGGAGTGTAGGGGGAGATTATGTAGCCTAACCCATACCGACATTCTAGTGACTGCCATAGTGTTTACATCAAATTCCGGGAACCATGGGGTTATGAAAAGGCCCATCGAACCCAACCATGGTCCTTCTTGGAGAACAATCTCTCTGGCCTTTGAAGATTGAGATTTAACAATGAAGAACCCTTTGGATCAGAGATGAATTTCTTAGTTTGTGGTTTAGTTTGTGAAAATCCATTGGAAGAGCTCCATTGGTTTAGGCCAAAAAATGTTAAAACAACATATAATAGTCTGTGATTCATAAGTAGTGTGATGTTCTTCTATTTCCGGACTGTCTATATTCAGAGCTGGTGTTTTATTCCGCTGCTCTACAATATCGGGCCTTAGGGTGTTTTCAGCTTATTCGGGTGATACTGTAGTAACTTTTTTCCCCTGCATAATGTTCTTATAGGAGGGCCCGAAATTACTATTTTCTTGTTTTGAGGATCTGTTACCCCTTTTCCCCCCTACTGGTATTGTTTTTCCCTGTTCCACAACACCCCTCATCAGACACAAATTGAGAGTAATGGTAGCCCCTGAAACAATGGAATGGTCCTTCATTGTCCAATAACCTTGAAGTGATCTGCCACCACATAGAAAATATTGCACTTGTAAAGGGTATCCCATATGTGCCATAATGTTCTGTTTCAGGTTGAGAACTCTATCTGTCTCGAACATTGATAATAAATTATTTTTCCCTACAGCGGGCCTAATTAAAATTTGAAAACATGTGGGGGTTACCTGTTTCAGAGTGTCTGGCTCCAAAGTAGGGTGTCCATTCTATTCCATTTTTGGAGCCCGCAAAAGTGAGGTTTCACTCGGGTTTGGTGGCTTTGTTGTTGCCCAAGATAAAAATAAAATGGGCCTCTAAGGGGAGTCCTGAAACCCTTGAACCTTGAAATCACCAAAATTCCACAAACAGAAATTGAGAAGGTCCTAAAATGAGCCCCCAAACTTGGCCCAAAAACCAGTGGCTCTCGGCGTCCCCCCACACCAGACCCGAAACAGGGCAGACCAACAAAGCAAAAGGCCTTTGTTGGTGTCTCTGGGGAGATGTCAATCAGACATTGTGAAAATGTCTGCCCAGAAGCACACCATCTGCTGTAAGAAATCAAGAAAGTGAAGTTCAGTTTTGGGTACCAAGATACTACCCACATAAATGAAAGAGGAGCCGATGTGTTCCCGTGATAAGACCGGTCCAACGGTGTATGCCCGACCACCATCTACAATGCCAACATATACGGTAAGAGCCCAGGGCAGGCCTTGAGAAAACGCAGCACCAGAACCTGAAAATCATCTGCGTGCTCTGTGGCTTCACCATTAGAGAGCTCAGAGACGAAAAGCACGTTTCTCCAATAAGAATCGAGTCCCAAGGATTGGCTCGGTGGACAACAGTCCCGACTTTTTGTGTTTGTCACTTCCCTCTTCCTAATTCTGGTATGGTTCGAGGGTTTTAAAGCTTTGAGCTTCTTTGTATGGCTATGCATCTGCCTCAGCCAATCGAGAGGGCACCACCCTTCATTTTCCAAGCATCTCTCAGTCGAAAGAAATAATATTCCTCTGTTCCGACACCCCTGCAACCAACAAAAACCCTAACGACACCATTTTCTCACATGGATATTATCCATATTTATATAAATATACACATAGTTTGGAATGTGTGTGACCATATGTTCTTTCTTTTTATTCAACATTCAAGATGAAAAAGATTTATTTTTACATTATCATCTTCCCAAATTAATTTTTTCGACCACTAAATCTCCAATATTAAACATTATATATTAATATATGAAATTACTATATTTAATGGAAATATAAAATAATAAAATATGATATTATTAATATATTTCAAAAATAAAAATAAAAATCAAATTATAAAAATGATAAAATTATAAATAACTTATAATTTATCAAAACAAACATTTAAAAATAAATAAATGACTTTTATATATAAATATTTTTTTTATAAATAATATAAAAATAAATCTATGTTGGTGTTGAACAATATACTATAAGAACTTTCTAATTTCCACTTGCTGTTGTATAATGTATATAATTATTTTCTTTATTGATATTCTTAAAATGTTATTTCTCTATCTCTCTATATAAATCTTTTACTCAACCTGCATATTGAAATATCTGATTTATAACTTGATATTAATTTTTTTGTTATTAATAATTTTTAAATATTATATATAAATTCCATATCAAAAATGGAATAAATTACAAATTTTCATATTGAAAACGTAATAAATTACACATCTTTCTCACAACTAGAAATTTTCCACTTAAATACACTCCATCACTACATGGTAGCCAATAATAATTGTCCCACTACTAATTTAGTAAATGAGTTATAATATATTTTCTTAATATATATAAATAATAATTCAATACTATAAACATTTAGTTCACAACTCAACTTTAACACGCCATTGGATGTATCCATAATGTTTATGTCACTTTAATTGAACCCATAAGTGCTAAGATCAATAATAAAAATAATATGAATGACTACAAATTCTTTAACTACAACCACATAACAATACATAATTCCTTGTTATTTAAATAATATTATTGTTTTCACAATCTAAACATAATTATTGTTATCACAATGTTTAATAATGAGAAATTGATATAGCGTCTCAAATTTCCTGGGCTTTTTTATAATAAAAAAAGTGATAAAGATTTTCCTGGTTATTTAAATAATATTTTTATTTTCACATCTAAAAATAATTATTGTTATCACAATGTATAATAATGAGGAATTGATAAGGTGCTTCAAATTTCCTGGGGTTTTTTACCATAAACAAAATGATAAAGATTTGTAGTTTGTTCGTCCAATAATTTTGGTAACTTTAGAATTTTTATTTTATTTTAAAAATTAAAACTATACAATTAATTATCAACATTCTAATCACTCACTTTAAATTTAATATTTGGAACATCAATCTAAGTTTTCCTATTTTCTTATTTTCTTTGAATTAAGATTGCAAAATGACAATTAGATATTTGAAATGGTAATGCAATTGAAATAGATATTGTTTATACAGGTATATTTCATCGACATTTGTTTCTGTTTTTTGTTTTCTAGAATGTGCAATCTATTTCAATTTCATTTGAGCTTATTGTTTATACATGTAGAGCAACAATTGTATCATATTTAATTTCAATTTCAATTGTTATTGTTCAGGACTTCAATCAACTATGGAGGAATAAGTATAGGACAAAGTTGTACCCTTT
Source organism: Pinus albicaulis (assembly GCA_034641835.2). Classification (NCBI taxonomy): domain Eukaryota; kingdom Viridiplantae; phylum Streptophyta; class Pinopsida; order Pinales; family Pinaceae; genus Pinus; species Pinus albicaulis. The sequence goes on along the minus strand of CM076580.1, from coordinate 1,376,689,135 downwards.
CAGTCAATTCGAAATAACATGTAATGATATTTAATAACCTCATTTTATGGGTTGGCTGCACACATTCATTTTTCCGTTGGTGTGTATAAAAGTAATCCACGGGCAAGGAGTGACTCCCTTTCGAAGAATGAAGCACTCTCTCGAAATTTTCATTGAATCCGTCTTCACTATTTTCCGTGTTAGGAATCCATCCAAAAAAAGGCCAACATGATATTCTAAACTCATATAAAGCGAGGGAGTTGAAAAAGGGCGACATTAAATTCAAATCCTTCTCCACAAAGTCTGCTCAGATCCGATTCGACAAATAATATCCCTAGACTTTTCTCTCCCAACTAGGGAAATGGTGTCGATTTTCTACACCACTGGCTAGGTGGATCTTCACCATCATGGACGAATGGAAACTAGGAAATTACTTGGAGGGTTGCAATAACAACTTTCAATATGTTTGTAATTTGAGCTTATTTATTTATTTGGTGTTTATTGCAGGAAGACAGAGTGTATGCGTAGATTGTAGTTTGTTATGGTTCCAAAAGCTGATTTTTGGTTACTGTGGTTGATCATCGAACAATTATATCTAGGATGTATATTCATTGATTTATAGTGACATTGAGCTTGATTATTTGTGTTTAAATGATATAAAAATGAGTCTTGTAATGATGCGATTCCTCCCCCTCCACTAAGGATGGTGCATTAATTCTTCATAAGGTTGCGGATAGGTTAATGAAGCACATTGATGAGCACGCTTGTATGAGGCATTGCGTCGACACCGGCAGGGCTGATGGCAGAGAGTTGGGGATGGTGGTAGAGACGCTGGTGCACGACATAACACTCGTGAATCTCCCTAGTGATTTTTACACGTGGCATATTTCGATTAGAGAAAGGAGGACGAAAATAAAACTTCATGATTGGCGGGAAGACGAAAATAAAGGTTCTTGATTGGCTGGGTTGAATAGTGTTTACACACCCAACCCCGTAGAGAAAATTCCTATTTTTATAATTAGCTACTACCGTTATTACCATTTCCATCCACAATGTAGTTTAACAATTCAAACTACTTGAAATATTCATCTTCCAACTACTACTACCCCATCACTTACCTTTTCATTCCTTTCTCTAATTCCTTGTCCCAAGCCTTCCTCACTACCCTTATCTATTAGCCTACTCATTACAATATTGTAATTCCTATTCCTTTATTTTCAAGCCCTCCTACATCCTACAATTTCCCTATATATTATGTCTCATATCCATTCCCTAATTCCTTCTCTTTAATCCCTTCTATGCACGCCCATACAACCATTTCATTTCCTCACCCCACCACTCTCACTAAGCATTAAGTAACTACACAAAACCTTTTATCCAACAAATCTGCATCATGGTTTAGGACATTGACACACCAATCAATGGAATGAATCACTTATTATAAGAAGAAATCATTCCTATAATGGCATGAATCCCTATATTACTATATTGAATAGTCCAACTAACATACAAACTTTTCCTCTAACACACTCTCACTCTCAACAACAACACTACTTTCTTCAAGCCTCTCAACACAATGAATGATAGGTGCCTCAATCATATAACAATGACTATATGTTGCACCTCAATCACCTCTCATCCACATTCAAAAGCATTCACCAACATAATTTGAGCCATAGTTTCACTTCCACATGGACATCAAACTTCATGTAAATGCTCAAGTGATCATGGAAACAATAACATTCTTCACTAAGACACACATTCTTGATCTCAAAAAATAGATATAAGCCATCTAATTGATGCCAATATATAGGGTGATCTCCCCAAGGAGAATGTATCCGTCAATTTAGTAGTATGTATCTCAATCAACAATGATTAAATAACATCCAACCATTTAGGAGATGTCCATCATTTCTAGTTTTTTTAATTACGTAGTTATGGATGTGTAGCATGTAGTTCCATATTTCTAGCCTTCAATATGTGTGTAAGATTTGTTTATTATTTCTTTCTCAACCCTTAGGTTGTGTGCATATTGAGTGGACACATTATATTCCTATATAAATATCATTTAGATAGCATAATAAACTAAGCCATTTTCCCTTGAGACTTTTCACATTCTTTAATTATTCTCTATATTTCTATTACTAGCATTACATATTATCTTAGTATTCTTGGTATTTTATTGTTCTTGGGTTAATTGTTTCTTTAGATAGTTTATTTCATTTCTTATCTAGGGCTTCTCTCATTGAGAGATTTAGAACTACATCACTTGGTATGAGAGTAGTTGACTCCTAGTTATTTCTAATTTTGAATCTCCCACCTAACCACTCTTTCTCACATTTTGATATATTTCCTATGGTTTCTACCCAATATAACTCCTTAGATCCATGACTAGGGTTTTCTAGATGAATTTCACCTATGCAACTCACCTCCCTCATTCCTAAACAACTTCCATACCATAAATATTTTTGCAACCTCTATGTGGTATATTTGTCCATTAGATGCATCTGTTAATACCAATTGAGCATGTGGTGGATGGATATTGTTGTATACAATTTTTTTTCTCAGATATAATCATTATACCATTAGTCTATATATTCATGACAAGTGCTAGATCCATTTCATAATGGTTACCCATACAAATCCATGCATAATGAAACCCTAACGAAAAAAGGGAGCATTGTTGAGTTTGATAAAGTATTGAAGTATTTCACATCAAGCTTTGTTTTGGAATAGATTTTCCCATATTGTAATCAAGTGCTAAGAATAATTTTCTTAGAATCCAAAGTCGTTTCTATTTGAATTTTCCTTATCTTTTGTAGAAAAATCACAACTTTAATTTAACCAATGGATTTGATATTCGATCAATACATCATGCTTTCCATTAAAGGGTACATGAAGTATTCCCAACCAGTATATTCTATCTATGTGCTCAACTAGTAAGAAGACATTACCAAAAGGAAATTGCCATGTATCTTCTAGCTCTATCTTTGTTTTCATTCTATTTCCATGGGATGATTTCCATCATTCCAACTATGTTTCTATCTATCTACATTTGAGATTATCATTATCTCAACCCATTATTATAATGGTGGTGTTTTGGTTATAACTCTAGTGATCTAACCTTCAAATTTTTCTTTAATCTCACTCTCAATAATAAGTGCATGACTATTGGCATACTATAGATCTATAACTCTAATTTGACCTCAATGATATTAATATTTGTATGTGATAGTTGTGTTCAAAATATGTGAATAAAGTTGAGTCCATTACTATGAGTATGGTTTCATGACATGATGAATTACATCATATCTTAATATAAAATAATTATTATTTCATTGATCCTAATATATCTAGCCTCCTTTCCAACATTTTTTATTGGGAAATTTAATTGTGCTAGATTCCTTTCAACATTATTTGTGCTATGGTGTTTGATCTATTTTTAGCCCCACAAGCTTCTCATGTCATTATCGAGCCCTATTTATTATGGTTATTTTACAAATGCAAGATTATTTTGTGCCTCGATTATTCACTAAATATTGAATTATAAGCATACATATGTTGAATGTGTCTAATAGTGTATTATAACCTAATATTATTTATCTTATAACTTGTGTTTGCAAATGGTTTTAACATCTTTGTGTCTGCATTGTTATAACCACAAATTAGGGCACAATAAGACTCATCTCTATGGCACTAGCTTATGTTGAAAATAAATCATAATGATAAGTTTATTTATGAAAAATTTATGATTACAAAGTTACTTATCTAATACCAAGTATCGTTCTTCTCATTCTGTGTTACATCAAAAATATCTAACACTTGAAATTGTTTTCCTTTACACTTCAACCCCTAGTTCCAATCTCTATCCTTTGGATGACGTCATTGCATCCAAGGAAGAGATAGTCACCACATTATTTTTGACATTGCTCCATCTTAGCTTCATGAATTATTTTAATACCCTTTAACCATGTAACTTTTAAACCTTTATATCAAGTTATGCATACATATATTCTTTATAAATATAAAAGAAAAAAATGACAACCACACATAATAATCAAAGATTCACCTTGAAAACCCTTGACCAAGAAAACTAGGAAAGCACTTAGAACGACTTCTCTAATTTTTATCATCAATCAAATTCATCATTTACAATAAAATATATGGTATCATGTGGCACCCAAAAGTCCTAATCCATTGACCAATATTAGCTTACAATATTAACTCAAACAAAATTAGAAAAACATGGGTTGAAGAACGATATCCCGCAAAATCGCCAAAAGATAAAGCCATGTGCCAAAAACAAATGTGAAAAACCACAATTTTTTTTGGAGGTTCCAACCCTGGTGACCCTCGTTGCATCTGTTGCATACAAATCGCACATGGGGCTAGTTGTGCAAAGAATATAACACATTCCAATAAACCATTCCCCCACATAATTATTCTTCTTCATTTAATCTTGACTCATCTCATTCTTTTTCAAACTAGGAGCTTGCCTTGCTATCATAAAAACTATACACACACAACCCAATCTCCCACTCCATTCTTCCACTTGGAGACCTACATCTCCTTTCCCAAATGTAAGGAGACCTTCTAGTATGACTGATTTATAGCTTATCTTCCTATTTCAAGCTTTGAATCAACATAACTAAAGATAAATACCCATTTCTCATGAAATTCCATATTGATGATGTAGCTCTAATATGGTGGAAATATCACTTTAAGCTTAATACAACACACAATTCCAATTCCACCTTAGAGTGAAGTAACACTTGGGGATTATTTTTAGTAGAAATTTCAATGATATTTTTATCCTCCTAGATATATGCACAATTTGATGTGCTAGTAGTTGTAGATTTTCCATTCTCTAGGGAAAAGTGTATAACAATATATTAAAGTCTTGAAAAAACTTGAAATCCAATTTTTTATCCAATATTTTGAATGTGTATTAATTCCTAAGTATAATTCTCGTTCGCGAGTTGCATCTTGTTATGAAGTGGAATTATTTGAGAGTAGCACCCTTGAATAGGTTTTCATCCATGCTCTAGCCATATAGCATAAAGTTGAACACCACTTAAATCTAAGTTTATTTCCCAATTCCTAATGTTAATTTATTCAACCCTAACCATAACCTATGATTACAACAAACACTCTCTCCATCCTCTTTTTTTGCAAGACCATTCTCACCTCACACTCAATACTGATATCATTTTCATAAAATACCTTTAATTTCTATTGCAAATGGTTGAGCCTTACTATAACAAGATACCACCCAATCCTAACACACACATATAACTCATGGAAATGAACGTAGCCCATGGCTTTTCAACATGGCTCCTTCAAAACCTGCATCGCTCAACCGTCATATAGTAATATATTGTGCCTTCCTACCTTCTCCCCTAGTTGTCCAATCCCTCTATGTTTCCACTTATTGACATACCCAACAATGAACCACCACAAAAACCTAACACTTTGACACATCTCTTAACCTAAAGATTGTCCCTCAACCTATCAACTTCCATCCTCCAACGTTTACCTCACCTAACTCTAGGATCTTGTTGTCTTGTGCCTCCACTCTATGACCTCCATCTTTTTCCAAATCTATAAAAATACCTCCTTATAGGTGTACCCAACAAAGCTCTAATTCTATTGGGTTGTATGATGTTCACCTTTCACCCATGGTGCACATGTCTACAAAATATGGCGACACAACATGACCACATTGTGAGAATCACCACATCTTTTAAAATTCATACTAAGGACAACCATAACAATTCACAAACTTCTAAATAAATAAGCCTGCCATTGCAATTTACATAGTCAAATAGAGCAAGGTCCACTCTCATGTCCTTATAATAGCTTCTCAAACACATATAGAAACTGGAGCCAAGATTGAGTTAGACACTTATGGTCATAGTGATATACCTAAACAAATAGGTATGAGAGATTTAGTTCTAGCATGGGAAAATCTGACATTCATTTAACATCATGCATCAACACCACTCCTTAATTACAACATGATTTTTTCTTAAGTACATCACTCAGCATGGATAAATGTTCCATCAAGGTATTTTCTCTCTCTATGGTATTGTTTAAGGATTCAAATATTATGCCTATTTATAGTATTATAGGCAATTATTCTAGATTGAGAAATCATACATACATAATGTAGAAAAATATTAAAAAAGAAACATGTAATTTACTATTAAAGTTTGTAAATTTTTTGCTAATATCATCAATTTAATCATATTTGAAATAAGTAGAAGTATTTTTAACCAAATGGGCGAATTTGATATTATTATATTTATTTATTTTAGGAAAATGTCCAAAAAAATAGCCCATTGGTGAAATTTCACCCCTAAAATATTCCTTATGTCCCTCCCTAAAGAAATTCCTAAATACAGAGAAAATTAGGGAAGTTCTCAAACTAAACCAAGAGGAATTTATGTAGATATTTAGGGTGACCTACACTAGGAGGATGCATCGCTAAATCCAATAGCACCCAACATAGTCGACAATGATGAAATATTGTCCAACCCTTGAGGGAAATGCTCCTAATTTATAGCTATTTTAGTTCATAGCTACTAATTGTAACATGCAATTGCATCTTTCAAGCTTTGGAGCTATCTCCAAGAGTTGTTTATTATTCCTTTTTTTTGGCTCTTATGCTATGTGAATCTTGAGTGGATCCATTATAGTTATATATAGGCCATTTGGCTAGCATAATAAACTAAGCCATTTTACGTGGAGGCTTTTCACAATGTCTTATTATTTTTTATTTTTCTCCCATTCTTAGGTTATTTATTACTTCAAACTATGTGCTCACTTCTTAGCTAGGGTTCTCAGGGAAAGGTTACGACATATATTATTATTACTTTTGGATCAAAGTACAATATTCAAACACGATAAGCATCAACCGTTTTACAAGAAGGCTTCCTTTAAGCAATACACATACCCTTGAGGGCACCATATATAAGCATAACACAATCAATACATTAGACACACACACTATATATATAAGATTTTATTTAATATTTTTAATTTCAATTTTAAACTCTTCAAAGTAGACTCACCAGCTCAAATTTGATGGCGTTTACACCTATCCAATGCGTTTCCCAATATCAAACAAAGATATTGACAACTTTATAAAATAAAATTTTAAATTGTAAAAACAATTTGCCCATCAAATTCCATCCCATAATGATTTTTTTACTATATAATTATTACTTTAATATACCAATATTGAACTAAAGAGAAATTCATCATGATAATTAAAAATAATTATATCCAAGATAGCATTGAATGTATAGATATGATTTTCTCTCTTTTTGGAAAGATTCAATATCATTTAGTATAGTTTAAATTGCCATGAATAGGTTGTTAAAATTTATTTTTTTGACCCTACCGTCTTTACCATCAAGGCTATACCACTCTTATGGTTGAACACGACTCTAAATTTATTATATCTCCTTGGATCAAGTGGTTGGCAATGTTGTTTATATATTAAATCTCGTTAGGTTCATGTTTTATTTCACGTGTTTTGGTAGTTGGAATTCACAGATAAGACAAATTACATGAATCTTATTTTAAAGTCCAACCAATGCCTTTTTGTGGATTCCTTCTTTGTATTTGGAGTGGGTTGCAAAACCGAGCTAACTCTTATTTATGGCAGCTCTAAGGTTATAATTTTACGTTAAGTAACTAATTTGTCATTTTCTTGCTCAATAAGGTTCCATCTTTTTCTTACTTACCAATGTCTAAATTACTACTCTACTTAGTCACGATGAGATAGCATACTCTATTTCTCAAATGTAAGCTTGAATTACTTGGCTTTATGCATTATTTATTAAACTAGCAATTGCATCAGATGTTGCAAAGGAAAAGTCGTAAGTCGATAACATAATATGGAATTTGCATTTAGAATAAAATTGTGTTTGGATAATATAATATGGAATTTGCATTAAGAATAAAATTGTGTTTCGATAACATAATATGGAATTTGCATTACATGATTTTGTCTGTTATTTTCTTGCAAATGTGAAACTTCTTATTTTTCCTTGTAGAAACTTGTTAAATGCCATACTTACCATAAATTTAATCATTCGGATATAGGGTTTTTGCAAGTGCATAAGATGGCTTTGTAAATGTGGGGAAAAGACAGATTGGGGTTGGAGAAATTGGAGAAAAGACCAACATTCAAGTAACTTATCATTTTTCAATTCTTCGTTATAATTCCCTCATCTATAGATTCAATGGGTTTTTTCATTGTACAATTTGAATCATAGCAATACAACTTAAGGTTGGTTTTCTTATAAATTAATGGGTCAACATGGATATTCACACTCATCCCATAATTATAGAATTTATGATGGAATTTTTTGAATCTCAAGGCTACAAATGTGTCTTGGAAATGATTTGGATTGAATACTCAATCCTATGTTACACCATCCTAAACCATCATAGGAATACAACTTAGGTTGGTTTTGTATAAATTAATGGGCCAACATTGATATTCACACGCATCCCATAATTATAAAATTTATGATGGAATTTTTTGAACCTCAAGCTACAAATGTGTCTTGGAAATTATTTGGATTGAATACTCAATCCTATGTTACACCATCCCAAACCATCATAGGAATAAAACTTGAGGTTGGTTTTGTATAAATTAATGGGACAACATTGATATTCACACCCATCCCATAATTATACAATTTATGATGGAAAGTTTTGAATCTCAAGGCTACAAATGTGTCTTGGAAATGATTTGGATTGAATACTCAATCATATGTTACACCATCCCAAACCATCATAGAAATACAACTTGTTGGTTTTATATAAATTAATGGGTCAACATTGATATTGACACCATCCCATAATTATACAATTTATGATGGAATTTTTTGAATCTCAAGGCTACAAATGTGTCTTGGAAATGATTTGGATTGAATACTCAATCCTATGTTACACCATCGCATTTCCTCTTAAGGGTGTTATGAAGAACAATAGTCTTGGTATATAAGAAAGTGAACGTTGTTTTAATATGGAGACATTTTTGGAAGGAGATATTTTTCTTTATGTTATGGTTTATTTTCTTAACTCCAAGCTTGGTTTAGCCTCTCTCTATATACATAAGAAAAAATACAAAGTAAAATAAAAAAATTAAGAAGGCTACAAATGTGTCTTGGAAATGATTTGGATTGAATACTCAATCATATGTTACACCATCCCAAACCATCATAGGAATACAACTTGAGGTTGGTTTTATATAAATTAATGGGTCAACATTGATATTGACACCATCCCATATTTATACAATTTATGATGGAATTTTTTGAATCTCAAGGCTACAAATGTGTCTTGGAAATGATTTGGATTGAATACTCAATCCTATGTTACACCATCGCATTTCCTCTTAAGGGTGTTATGAAGAACAATAGTCTTGGTATATAAGAAAGTGACTGTAATTTTAATATGGAGACATTTTTGGAAGGAGATATTTTTCTTTATGTTATGGTTTATTTTCTTAACTCCAAGCTTGGTTTAGCCTCTCTCTATATACATAAGAAAAAATACAAAGTAAAATAAAAAATTAAGTTATAGTTTTATATGTTATAATTACAAAATTTAGTTTCTTATTAAAATATTTTACACACATTTATTTATTCAAATAAATTCTACTGTGAATATTTTTTCTCCTATTATTTGGTTATAATTTTTTTTATTGTACTCCATACTAAAGAAAACAACTTTATTAATAAAGGACCTAATTCCAAATTGAAATATTACTTAAGTGAGAACTGTTATAATATATCGAAGTGATTTTTTTCTTAAAATTTTTTTATAAAATTCACTAGTTGAGAATTGAAACAATTTTAAAGAAAATTTAATTTATTTAATTTATTTGTTTTATATGTGGTTCAATTTCCATTACCTATTATGTCCAAACCTCATGGGGAACTATTGAACATGGGAGCAAACTTTAGATAAATAAATATTCACATGAGATAAGTTGGACAAACAAAAAAAATGTAATCCTAAAATCCTCTTATCTGATCCCCTTTTTAAATATATATTGGATTTCCGTTTATTAAAAACAAAAGGAAATATTATGAACCTCCTATAGTTATAAAAAGTAACTAACCTGAATTATAAAAATAAAAAACTCCTAGTCACAACATAAAAATGTTAAAAATTAGTTGAATCATTAAAAAAATAAAAAGTGATAATAACTCTATAGGTTATATCATTAAAAAAAATCAATTAAATTTCTACAAATTTACAATTTTCACAATCAAATTTGGACAAATTTACAATTATTTTATAAATTTATGAAACAATAAACAAATTATTAAACACAAATATAAATTATGATACTTTAGAACGTGGAGAGTTAAAAATATCCTTCACAATATTTTAGAAATTTACATAAAATTTAGATAAAATATTTTAATTTCAAAATATTTATATTTTAATCAAGTTATTATTATCTTATTTTTTAAAACATTATATTTAAATTTTATATTTAATAATTATTTTTATTAAAATAATATTTATTACTTTTAAACAATAAAATGTGATTCCTATTAGTAGAACATTATATAATAATTAATAAAACAAAATGCTTTGAAAAAAACCAAACACTAATCAAAATAACTACTCAAGAATGAACAGTAAGTTAAAAAAAACACATTTACTATAAAATGTCCAGAGTTTATTTATATTTACGTATACATTTAGTTTAATTGGGAAAAAAGTTTACCTATTAATTATAACTCTACGATATCTTTAAAATAATCTAGTATAAAAAGGTAAAAAATTGTTGATATAATAAAAATATAAAAATTATAATCTCATCAACTCAAACTTCCAATACAATTTAAAAAAGAAAATTCATCACTACTTTCAAAAATACGATAGTTAAAAGAAATAAAGATTAAAAAAATAATCATATCAGAAGAAACGCATGAAAAGGTAAAAAATTATGCTTTGGTTCTGGCATAAATTAGGTCTCGGGTATTTTTAGTTATTAATATTCTGTGTATTTGGTTCGGTGTGTCCAATAAATTTTATCGTTGTTTAACTTTGAACTTTGTGTGTTTACTTTGAAAATATGCAGTAGTTCGCTTTATTTTAAGTTATGTAGTTTTTTTTGGTGTATTTGCATATTATCTAGAAGGTAATTTGCAATCATATAATTCTACAACACTGAGCCATGGATAAAAGAAATTGTTTTATCAGTAAATGAAAAAAAAATGACAGAGAACTACTCATACATCCAAGGTATAATCGATCACACGGTTTTTTTTTTTTTTTTTTTTTAATGTTCCCATTGGCGGATTGTAAGAAGAAAAGCTTGTCCATTCGTTTTGGCTTCTGCAGAGAACAGAGCACTAATGTGTTGTCTTAGAATGCCATGGATTTGTTGTTTAACACAGAGCCGACTTTGATCCCCAACTGCACCGTGCATAGATTTAATATAACTCTTTGCAAACTGTGAAAAATCTCCCCGGAAAATGACCCCCAACTACACCATGCATAGATTTAATATAACTCTTCGCAAACTGTGAAAAATCTCCCCGAAAAATGACCTTGGCCACCTCTATGCCTGGTATAAATACATGAGTTTTTCCAAAAATCTATGGCGCGTTCTACATGTTTTCTTGCAGGACAACTTCTTATTGTGCTGCATTTGTAATAGCCTCTGCAAGATTGAAACAAGAAAATAACAGTTAGAGCCATTAAAACAGAGAGAAAGAGGACATATTTTTGGTTTAGGACTTTTCAAAATTTAAGCTTGAGTTAGTTAATTAGTTAGTTTAGGGCAAATGAAAGAGAGTGGATCTAATGGTCTAAAACATTTCAATCGTCTAACATTTGATCCAATGGCACAAAGAGGAACACAGTGGCACCTAGGAAAGTTGTTTTCAAATAAAGACGTCTTACGACGTAATTATTTGATGGTGCAATATTTGTTCTTAAGTTTCAATTTGGATTTAAAAAAAAAAAATAGAGATTTTTATATTAACAAAAAAATGATATACATAAGTTACAGAGCGATAGTAATGCCATAGTAATGCTTGTGGTGATTGAAATGGGACCAACTATTTGCTAAGGGGAAACCAGAAGGTTATTGCATGAAAACATGAGGCAGAAAAAACTCTATTCATTGATAGTGCCAAAGAGATTAACATACAAAAACTAGTGACCTAAATACAAAAATGCGTGTGATGTATAACCCGAGAGTTGTTCATAAAGACATGGATGACATGATAACTATAATATTTTAAAACATATAATCAATAAACATATAATTAGAAATAATAAAAATTTTATATCTAAAAATGTGAAAGATATATAGAATATAAATACTAGTTATAAATTAATAATGATAATTCATAATGATAAATTAATATCAATTTTACCATACAAATTAAAATAATAATTCATAATCATATTCATTATATTTGAGAATTTCATATTTTAATTTAATAAATAAATAAATAAATAAATATATATATATATATATAGTGGTAGGGGCATAGAGAATCAATGGAGTAAGGGAGTCTTTAGCTAGGGTTTTCAAGTTGTGGATTTATGCAGATTGTTGGAGCGCCTTAACCTCTCGGTTTTAGACGACACTCACCCCAAAGTCAAGTTGTTAACTATGATTATTTTTTTTTCCTAGCGAGTGTCAGAGCTTTTAGTTGACCACCTTTGTAGCTGGTCTGTGGGCGTGCCACAGAAGGCCCCAGCTCAGCGAGCATGAGGTTGTTAAAGCATAGTCTCGTCCCCTAACTATGGGGGATGAATAATTACTCAATTATGAGGCCCAAAAAAATGATTACCAGAAGTTTTTGGCTCAGTTGTCGATTCTCAACAATAAGAAATAAGAGGAAGGGAGGGATAAAAGTCTATTTTATGAGGCCTAGCCTATTCCTACCACTGTTTAAGTAAACCTAGTCAAGGATATTCAAACACGTGGCAGCTCGGAAAACCTCCCCCTAGTTGTATCCTTGTCATGATGGGAAAACCTAGGGAGGGTGAGCCATAGTGATGCAACAACATGATCATGGTTTCATCGCTCTCCCATGGAGCTCTATGGACGTAGTTCTACCTTCGTTGCTATATTCATCTCACACAACTTAGGAAGTTGGGAATGCACCTATGTTTTCACCAGTAAACCCTTCTCTAATGGAGGATTTTATATTCAACGAGAAATTTTTCTCCAAGGTACCTCCATATTCCTCCTGCCCCCATTTTCCTCGGCCCTACCTTTGTCAAGCATTTTATTGCGAGACCCAGTAGTTTCGGTAGATGACATGAGTTTAAGTAAAGGGGGATTTGTAGAAAGGTTCTCCGTAAATGAATCACTATCTGAATAAGGTGGAGATACAAACCAAAGCTTTAAACGCGAGGCACAGGGTAAGAGGAAGAAAACCCATTGAATTAAGAAGGGAAGAAAGGCGCAGATGTCCTTGGTATTAGGAATAGATGTTGCTATACAACAGGTGGAAAATTGAGGCTGAAAATCATTGGTTGGACGGGTGCGAGGAAGGAAGTTTGGCATTCCTTTTTTGAAATCTTGGGCTGAAAAAGAGGTGCTACCAAATATAAAGAATTCATTTAAATCCAAATGTTTAGACAAAGGCTGGATATACCTTATTTTCAAGGAAGAAGAGGATGTTAAAGTGGTCTTGTGTAGGGTATGTAAGATCGATTATACTCTAGTTGTCTTCAAATTCTAGTCTCCCCTCTTTGACTCCAAGCAGGACCACTTAGATATTGTGCTTCTTTGGGTAAGATACCCTGACCTCCCTGTGCACCTTTGGCATGAGCTTATCTTCTATGATATTGGGAATTCTTTGGGGACTTACTTGGAGCATGACACCTCATACCTAGTTATCAACGTTAAATCTATGGTTCAAATCCTTATCAATATTTATGTTTGGGCAGGTTTGGATGAGAAGCTTAACATTGGTTAAGAAGACCATCCTATGGTATTGGAATATGAAGGGATACCTTTTTGGTGCAGGTGGTGCAACAAACATGGGAAGATCATCAAAGAATTTTAGTTACTCATTAAAATGAAGGTTAACAAATCCCTTGATTCAGTTTTGGCCTATGGCATAGAGAAAAGGGTTTCCTCTCAGGCACAGGGGGATTTAGAGGTCAACTTAGAACCCAAAAGTGACGTTGTAGTTGAACAAGTATTTATGACCCCAACTATGGACAATGAGACTATCATTTGTGAAGGTGCTTCGATGGATCTCCTCCCCTCTATTTATTTTTCTATTTTAAATGAAGTATGCCATAAAGCATCTATTATTCAACCAAATTTATTTGCAGTTTATGTGGTATTTGATGTATACCATCCCTTGAGTTTATCTAGGCTTTCTTCATCCCTTCCTATCCCCGCTATTTTTCCCTGCCTTAATGCTCAGGGAAACCTGTCCTCGCTGTCATCCTCTACCATTCCCTCCTCCTTTGATAACCATGAATCCAAAGTCATCCTTTATAATCTTTGATCTAGGTTTGTGGTTCCCATAAAGAGGGAATTGTCTAGGGATTGGGGTTGTTACAAGTCAATTTGGGCATCATCCCAAAACACAGATCAATATTTATTAGGGTTTATCATACTCTAAATTGGTTTCTACATGCCCTAAACAAGTCATCACATTGATGGTCTTCCTTCTTGAAAGTTTCACTGCTTAGATGCTAGTTGAAGTGCCCCATTGAGCCATTAACGCACCCCTAGACAATTGTAACTGCTTTACAAATCATCTACTCCCATGAGGGGCTACGTTGCAGAGGATCTAGTCCCACTTTAGAGTGTGTTGGTTGAATGGGAGCGAATTATTCATTGGATTTCGGGAATCTTCCCAACCTCTAGTGACTTCTAGAAATTGTTTTAGCTTTCACCTCATCTGATAGGCTCGAATTTGGAATCCATGAAGTCATTATACCTCTTATCCTCCTATTACCATGAACAAGGAAACCTCTTCATCCATTTTTACGAAATCCATTCAATGATTCATTTATGACAAACTACCTTCATCTACTTATAAATAGAGCACTAAAAATAGTGCACAAGAGAGAAAGAATTTATGTTAAGTAGAGTTATGCTGGTGGGATAGAAACTCTTGAAGGTATTTTGCATGTACTGTGATGCTGCTAGATTGTTGATGCTGGATGTGGTGAGGATGGGACTCAAGCTAGATGAGTGAAAATGAATCGATCAACTAGTTGTACTCTTCCTTCTACTTCACAATAAAGACATTTCTTCCTTTCCTAATGCACATGTAAATGATGTTATATGTGTATTTATGAATTTAATCGATTCAATTTGTTTAACTTGAATAGATCATATTGCCTTTATGTTGTTTTCTGTCTTCTATTTTACATGGTAGGTATCAATCAAGCAAGTTAAGTTGGATTGAGAGTGAAGAAAGAAACGAAGGGAGGCGAGGGAAAGCGAACATATTACAATTAGGTTTCTCTCCCTTTATCTATTCATTGTAAGGAAAAGGTCAGATATCTTGCTTTTTGTTGTTCTAGGTGAACCACCATACTTAGGGAAAGAATACTTATCTGTAGGTTTGTATTTCCATGAAAAAAATTTGTGACCATACCAGGGAAAGCATACTTATCCATAGGTTTGTATTTTTGTAAAACAAATTGTCGACAAATAGAGCAATAATTTGTGTTAAGTAGAGTTATTCTAGTAAGATATCAAGTCTTGAAGGTATTGTGCATGTACTGTGATGTACTTCTAAATAAATCCTTTCTCGGGTCCAATTATGTAATCATTGGGGATGACCCAAATTTCTCCCTTGGTCCCTCTGAAACTTGGGGTCCCTGGGAAATGTCAGATCCCATTGCTAATTTCTTTAGAAGTATATTGGCTAAAAATACTCTCGTGGAAGTGGAACCAACCAAACTTATTCCTACCAAGAAGAATCATTGAATGGGGGAAGAAAGGGTTGCCCAATGAATAGATATATTCCTCCTTTATAAAGACAAGGTGTATATTATCCCCTTGATCAAGAAATGGACTAGATATAATGGAATATTGGACCACTTCCCTATTTTCATAGGTATTAAAGGAGCCTCTAAGAAGTCGACCAACCCTTTCAAGATGAACTCCTCGTGGTAAATGGATGATGATTTCTTAACCCTTGTAAAATCATTATGACAATATTTCACTAGTAGAAAATGATGAAATTAGTGACTAGGTGACTAAAAACGTTAGTCACTGAAATTATTTCAAGTGAATTACTACTAAATTTGAGCAATTTTAAGAGGCTGAGCTACAAATTACTAACTTAAACAAGTAACTTAGTTTAGGGATAAAATATATGACTAGATAATAAGTGACCTAACTAAAAGTGACTAACTAAAATGACTAATTTAGTCCAGGACTAATATATATGACTCGATAATAAGTGAAAAAATTAATAATGATTAACGTAAATGACAACTATAGTCCAAGAATAAAAATATGACCAAATAATAAATACAACAAGTATATGAATTATCCATTTATGTTAGTAATTTTTAATTGTGTCACTCTTGCAATGGAAAATTGAAATCTTGATACTGAAGTGTTTCATTTCACTACAGAGGTCTCTAAATCCATCTGCAGTGTTAAAATTATGGACAAAGGGGTCTTTGAATCCATCTACATTGTTAAAATTCTAAATACCCTTTTGTCTCTAAATTTTAACACCATAGATGGATCTAGATATTCTCAACATTAGTTTGACCTTCCCTTTTTATCGGGGCAAGGCTCTCCTTCACCAGTTCGTCCAATGAGGGAAATGCCAATGACACTTGAGATGAAGGACAATAATTTCAAAAAAAAAAAAAAAAAAAAAAAAAAACTAAGAAAGTCATAATACATTACATATCTTTCTCCGATCTCTAGGATGATAGGGAAACAAAACTCAAAGCTAGATAACCCCAAGAAGATTTTTGCAACCCCTCACAAATGGCCTCGATCCCTGGGCTGGCCGAAACTAGAGGACTTGAACAATGCACAATTGGAGCAGGGGCTAGGGCCTCTGAATCACTAGATGGTTGCCCTATCAAATTATTAACTTTGATTTCTAAAAACTTGGCAGGAACAAAAACCGAGGCATGGTGACCTTTCGATCTAACTTCCAAATGTGAATGGATAAAATCCTTTAGCTAGCCCAAATTTGTTGAAAAGCCCATCCTTCAATGCACAATCCACCAACTCCTCCTTCCTCATGTGGGTCTGATAGTAAGAAACCAACATCTCATCTCAAAAAATATATTTGATGAGTAGTTGCGTGTCTTCAAAGGGTTTATCACAACGATGATATTTGTACTTAAAAAATATACATCATCTGAATAAAAATCTCATGGTTATCATTTAATATTATTTTTCATTTTGACAAGGATATCAGAGCTTGACATTGTCCAGAGCCCATTCACTCTTCGTCAAAAATACGCTTTTCTCTAGTTAAAAACTCCACACCCCTTTCATCACCTGCAATTTTTCCATGGGACTATAGGGTTTCTCCATAATTATTGAATTTCTCTCCCATGGTAGAGATGTTGTGATGTCCTCTTTAGCATTTTGACTCCGTAAAAAAGAAGAAGAAAATTATAACTATAAATATAATTAATAATTAAACCGATTTAGATCCATGTTAACTCTCAATCTACCAAGCGCCAAGATGGAGGAATCAAATCTCTCTTAAGGCGCAAACATGAAAAAATAAAAAAATTGAAAAAACAAAATAGCTTGCAAAATCAGCTACCTTTCTTTTGAAAAATATTAAAACATTTATAACCTTGGATAACTTATATATATATATATATATATATATATATATATATATATATATATATATATATATATATATATATATATATATATATATATATATATATATATATATATATGAACAATTTTTTTCACATTATGGTAAAATTTTTTGGCTTCTCATTTGGAATTTCATCTTCCCACTCAAATTTAAGATGGTATTGCCAAAAAATATTGGCTAGTAAACTAGAATGATAATATTAATTTCAAATAATATTTTTTTTAAGTTTTGGGGTTCTCCTTTGGAATTTAATTTTCCCTCTCAAATTTAAGAGGGTATGGCCAAAGAGGATAGGCGGGGTATGGCTAAGGAGGATTCACTAGCAAATCAGGCAGATAACATTAGGTTAATAGAAAAATAGATTTCTACTGAGAATTGGCTTGCAAACCAGGCGGATAAAATTCGTTAACAAAAAAATAGAGAGTAGAGTTTTTGGGATCTCCTTCCTCTGCTTTGGCGCCTTTGCCTTGGCTGCAAATTTCACTCGACATGCCTTATTCTCTTTATGTTCTCCTTGTCATGCCTTCGATGCCCTACTGCACCAAATGTTTGGGTCTCATCGCTTATCTAATTTGACCCTTTCTAGCTACTCATATGTTTTAAAAAAAAAATTTGCATGCGCAACTGCTCCAATGGCCTTCTTCATCACTCAACCAACTTTCAGAGATTTTCCTCCTTGGTAAATTCTCAAGGTGTCATCGTTAAATGCTGGGCATGTGGCACAAAGGGAGTTGTTGGGCCATTTCTGGTGTGTCCGTGCAAGAGTGTTCAACCTATGGATTCTTCAGTGAACTATTTTCATATATTCAGTTTGTAAATCTCTGGACGCTAAAACTCACATGAAATGAATATGACAATTTGTTTTTATGAGGAACCCCACATGCACAGATATATAAATATTTATTAATATATTACTAATCCCATTGGATAAGTTTTCTATTTAGTCTAGGTAAAATTTTATTGCAAGAAGGAGTGAAATTGATTATGTGGGCATGCTTCTCTGTAGGTAGCCAGAGTATGATGTACACACAATCAATATAGAAAGAAAGTAAAAATATTGGCAAAAGAAATTAAATATTGATTTATTTCAGTGCAAATCTGAGGTCAGTTCTATTGTTCCTTTTGCATATTCATATTGTTGTAATACATTGGTGAGTTGCAAATTTCTGTAACTTTTGCACTAATATTGTGTTTTCATTATGGGACTTTGAGTAAAATTTCTTTCATTTTCTCATCTTTTTGGGACCAGAAAGAGGATTATTCGGTTCAATAGTCTACTCAAGTGATAAAATCTTATAATGTGCTTCTTAAGCCTCTATCCAAAGCACAATATATGGTACACAATTCTCCCTCTCCAATTTATTTTATCTCTTGAATTTCAAATTTGATTTTATTATTTTCTCACTGTTTAGACTACCTTTCAAAATTTCACTACTTCCCCCAAGGTTTTAGTTTAGTAGTGAAGGCAGTCCCTTTCCTAGTTTCCCACTAGATTCCAATCTCCCTAGAGCATATGCCCAAGCATCATGGGCCAGTTTTCCTACATAATTATGCCGATTTTTGGTTCACCCCTTATGCGCCGAGGGCTATTAGCCATGTGGAAGTGGGGCCACATGTAATAAACCATGTAAAATATAGCTTCCACAAGCCAACTGCAAATTGATCCATTTGCTTATTTTCATTGGTAATATTGTTTGCAGACTAACATTTCCACAAATGAACCACTGCTTTTTTGGATCCTCGTAATCCTCATAGATGGGAATGTGATTTAACCCCATTGTTCTTTTCGAATATGTCAACTTTCCGATTCTTCAATTATTGCTTGGCTGGTTGTTTACGACAGGACCTATGGTAACTCAACTACTCTCAAGCATGCTCCTTTGTTCCTTATCTATGATGTCTCCCGACACTAACTCATCCATTTGGAAAGATTTATCAATGTATTATGTAAATTGATTCACTCCAGGTCACATCTCTTTGTTGGAAAAACTCATATTTTCAACCTCTTCAATAGATACTAATTGTGGTAGGTGGGCATGATCATGAGATTACTAAGTTGGAGAAGTAGTTGTTCAATTTCTTGGTTCTCACTATTTGGTTGATTTCTTCGATTATCTTTGCTATGAAAAATAGAGGGCACTTATGAATAATATCATGATGACTATTGAAGGAAGTGTCTCATAGTGGGACTTCGTATAGTTACAGTCAAAGTACATTGGATTGCGGGACCAAAGTCATCTATTTCAATTGCATCTACATGCCCTCTAGGACTTACAAGTAGACCATTATTCTCTATCAGAGTGGGCGGTGCAATGCCTCTCAACTCCTCCGAGGAGTCTCATGCATCTTCGATCACATGCTCACGATTCTTCATTCTCATTCTCTGGTATTTTTCTTTGGTTTTTACTTGTCGTTGTTGTCGTTTTCCCCTTGCTATTTTATGGATATTGGTCGACTACATGTATTGTCGCTTATAAATGTGGCAAGTACTTTATGTTGTTGTTTTTTGGTATTCTACCACCTTCCTTCCATTTTTATAATTCTCTACTACTTCTCAAACTTTACTTCTCTCTTTTTCTTTTCTTTTATTTCTCACGACTACATTTCCCCCCCGCTTGAACTGACATTTAGTGTTGGTGAGCGAGGGAGTACACAACGACCATTTTTATTTTCTTAAAAAATATTTCCAAGCCTCTCTTGTGTCCTTGCAATGAGAATCCAAGAAGTTATGCCAATCGGTTTGTTCCATTATCTAGTTAGTATTGGTTGGAGTTTGTAATGGGGGTTGGTATTCGACAATATGGTCTACAACCTTGTCGAGAAGAAAATTATTTAAAAGGGTGGGAATCGAGAAAAACAAGTTGTCATGCATATTGTAAAATAATATGGATTTGACACATTCAATATAAGTTTGGTCTTTTATTTCTTTTTCTTTACAAAAATCATCCAAAATCGACTTGACCCACTCATGAAGATTCATTCGACCACCATTCAAAAAATTCATTTTCTAGTTTTTACATGGGCGACTTGATCATGGAATTTCTTTATTTCTATTGGGGCACCTTCAATGAATTTCAATGAAATTGGCTCTGGCTTCTGCAAAATGTAGTCAATTTCTTCATGCGTAGTTCCAAAGTTAATATTTATGCTTCCATTTTCATGAGTCGAGTCCAAACTACCAGCAACAAAACTAATGTTGTAATCTAGAGAAAAGTGTACATGGTTACCAACAACACAAACATCAAGTATTCACATAGAAAAAATTATAATAATGGAAATAGAAGAGATACAAGTGGTGGAGAACCAACAGAAGCACACTTTATATTTTGTCTCTTAAAATCCAAGTCGAATCAATACATCGATACATAGACTACAATGCCGATACAATTAAAATGGTCTAACTACCCGAATAGACTCTTAACTAATTTGACTTAACTTAACAGTCATATTTACATTGTCTGTTTATTCGAATCGATAGGGCTAGTGGATTAACTCGACTAGCCACTCCAACAGGAGCCAAACAGTGCATCCTGAGCACTGTTATAATTTGATGAGGCTGAGGGAACTGGTTTCCATGTCTTAATGTTGTGAAGTTGTGGAATATGTGTGTGTCTAAGCTTGGAGAAGTTCAGTCGAAAGCTAAAAGGAGTTGGGTGATGAGTGCTTACCAAATAGCCTAAAAAACCACTCTCAGGTGCTTCTTGTAGGGTTGATAACCACTAGAAAGGGTAGCATTCACTATGGCACTCACTATAAAGGCTGATAAACACTAGGTTCTTTCCAAAAGGGTTGATAAACCACCTGATGCTTGTCAAGTAAGATGATAAACCACCTAGAAATGTGAGCTACTAAAGTCCTCTAGTGCTTGCTAAAATTGATAAACCACCTTCAAAAAATTCCCATACTCATGGAGACGAGCATGAACTCCAAAGAAGTTTGATTTAAAACTCCCTTGGACCGTGGATTTGGCTTGGGGGAGAACAAATACAAGAAATTTTGTGTTGTAATTGGTCTATGGTTGGGTGAATATTTGAAGTCCCACTTGTGTTAAGCATTCAAATGAGTGTCATGGTTATATGTAATGGATTAAGGTTTATTACCTGCATTAGTATGAAATGAATGCATGAATGGTTCTCAGTTTTCTTGAATTCTTACTGAATATATTGTTGCATGTATTTGAAGGTAAAAGAGTCCTGATGACCACATGGATAATGGGGAATATTGGCCTTGTGTGAATATCATGAAGACTCTAAGAATTCATAGATAAGATAATGAAATATGTTGATGGCATGCAATTTTATTTTTATGACAACCCTCTTTTATGATTTAAATGTTCATAGATTTCATGGTTTATTTTTAGTTTTTGATGAGAATTCTTTCCCATGTACACGATGGATATACACTATTTTTAAATACCAAAGAGAGTCGTATAACTCTATGATAGATGGTTGTAACATTTTTTGTCTTACCTCTGTAGATGTTTATTTAGTATAATGAATGATCTGGTAATGGATCCGGGGTTCATGTTGTTATCACCAAAATCTTACCTGATTGGCTGTTGATCAGACAAATTCACTGTAACTATTTCAAACCAATCTTGTGACTAAGGCTTAGTCTTCTCAGTCTGAGAGGGCTCTCTCAAGGGTTAATGGTATTGAATAGAGATGTCGATAGATGGATAACTCTATGAATTATGTCTTGGTTTTGTATGTTTGTAGGTTGAAAAGATGAAATATTGCTACCATTGGGCTATGGAGTCAGTGACATGGATAAAGATGACAAAGGCTCTCCTTGTGGAAGCTGAGGCTTGTTTATACTTCAATGAAAGAGTAACACATTCAGGAAAATGCCAATAACCTGAGGTTCAAAGGAAGTCAGAGCATGTGACACATGAATTTTGAGTAATGAGACATCAAGGTATTGAAAGAAAAATAATCAAAGAGATTTCACCATAGCTTAATACTTAAAGGAAGTCAAATCATGAACAATCATGAATTCTGAGTAATAAGCATTAAGACATTGAAGAAAACCTTTCAATAGATAGGACATAAAACTCATTTGGCCATAAATTAATACTTAAAGGAAGTCAGAGCATGAACAATCATGAATTATGAGTAATAAGCATTAAGACTTTGGAAGAAAAACATTTCAAAAGATAGGACATAAACTCATTGAAATATAATAAGAATATCAAGTGAAGAAAAGTTGTATTGTTACTGTATACATCATAAACTCCAAAGATTTACAATAAAATAGTCTTTTGAGATAACATATTCCAACCCTTCATACATCGAAGTACTCACTACTTATAGGCATCTAGCCTTTATATCCAATCTGCCAAGTGGCTAGATCATTAAACTCTATTTTTAACACCAAATCTAACCACTAACTAGATATTTAAAAATAGAACTGACACCTTTAGAATTAGGACTCAGAGTCCTACTATAACTCAAACACCTACTTATTACATTTAATCTAAAGATGATCCAAATCTTCCTCGAAAGAAATCATGTCTTTCAACCATACTGGCCATAAAAAAAACATTAATACTCTGATTGTCTTCATGCAACTAGTCTGCCTACTATTAAGGAGCTGTCAGTTTGATGATATGGCAACATAGTGAGTTGGTATCTTCGAACTGTATCCATAAAAAAATACCTCCACTTAGCAATATTCTGCTCTGATACTATTTATCATTGTCCTGATACTCTTTTTCATTCCTCATGGAGAAAAGATTTGAAATGGTCATTTACCTTTCACCTTCTTCCAAAAATTGACCTTGCTGTCAAAACAGAGTTTTGAGCTACTTTCGTAGCGAATTTCGTAGAAAAAAACAAAAAAGGTCATTTGTGATAATATTATGCTATTCTTGACCATTAGAGGGTGTTAAGTGATAAAAAACAATTAAAAACAACCCTCACAGCTCTTTAACCATGTCATTTTAAGTGGTTTAAAACCAAAATAATTCTTCAGAAATTCCGTAGCAAAAACCGGGCTTCAAGCCTGGCATACACTGCAGAATTGCCTAATTTTTCAGAGACTTGACAAAACTTAGGATTTGGGCTCTAAGAAGATCCATGGATATACCTGCATGTAAATTATGATAATATAAGACAGAAAAGATCTATAATCCATTGTTACCTTATTATTTACCAGCAGATTCTTCATGAGAAAATTCAATAGTTTTTTCCATAGCACCTCTTTCCAAATCTTTCTTCTCTAATTCTGTCTTCATCATATCCATATTTTATTTCAACTCTTTGACTTGTCTCTGAAGAATTTTCCTCTCTGCCTGTAACCATAAATTCCTCTACCTTGTGTGTCTCATCATGATGCATAAAGGCTATGATTTCTTAAACAAGATTTTGGCCTTTCCAATAGATTTTTCAAAATGAGTAACCTGATCATTCACTTTGTTTTCCACCTCATCCATCATTTGTTTATCTTGCTATTATCTTTCTAGCTCTCTGTTTGTTTCATACAACTCTTCCCTATCTGCTTTTAACTGTTCTTCAAGAAACTCTTTTTCATTTTTCTCTATGACTTTTTCCTTTCCCTTTCTTTGTTTGACTGTTTCTTCCTTATATTTAAGCTGTCCCTTTGGAAAATATGCCTTATATTTCTTCTGAATCTTTCTTTTATATTGACCTTTATTTTATTTAGTAACCTCTTTCTCAATAGGAGATATGACTATGACTTCTTGTACTGCTACCCTTTTTTCTTTATCTCCCTTATGCTGCTTATTTTCAATGGTGATAGTCTCAGAAATCTGTGATCTAGTGAAAGGTTTTTTAGGTTTAAAAATAAAAATTGAATCGTCTAATGAAAAAACTGATTTCTTGGCCATAAGCCCCTTCCTTTTAATATTAGATCCTTCTACCTCAGTTGCTTTCACTACAGGGGTTTCTATAATGTCTATAGCCTGTAAGATGTCTTCAAGTCTGTCTTTACCTCCAATAGTTTCCTTTGTGTTTCTTTTAGACCTTTTTGTTGCAGGTTTAGTCTTGCTAATCATGTCATTATTTTTAGCATGCTTACTAGTTTCTGGATGTGGTGTTGCCCCTTGGATGAAATTAGCTTCTACTTTACGTGTTTGGTTGTAGCTTTTAAACCTTCTTGTTGATTCCCTTCTACTTCTGTAGAAGTATTAAGCTCTTGCCTAGAGGAAGGAGTTTTGAGTTTAGAGGATTTCCTTCGAGATAAAACTTCCATTTCATACCCATTCATAAACAAGAAAGAAGTCCAATCTTTGTCTAGTTTATTTAATTCTTCTAGTATTAATAATTTCATCAATCCAGGGTGAAAGATGGAAGTTTTGCTTCTTTCAGGTCTACCTTGCACTTTGTCTGCCATTTTTACAAGGCTTCTAAAAACGTAAAAAGGAATATCTATCAGCTTTTTCCCTATAAGATGAAGCAAAAACTTGAAGTGATACATGTAGATTGTATGGAATCTGCCTTCACATGTAAAGTATTTCTGTATGGCTGTCATTAATTTAAAGTAGTTATCTCTAAGGCAAGTTCCGAGAATCCCTACAGTCATATTTATCCCTACATGTTCAGGATTTAGATAATCATCACAACTCTTTAAATCAAACTTTGTAGCTTTAAACCATTCTTCTCTGGTCCTAGGAATCCTCGTTGCTTGGGAAATAATATCAGGGAGAAATTGGCACATGAAGAAAACCAATCTTTGTAGATGTTCCTTTGAAACTGAGTACAAAGTCTTGGGATACCTTTTTGTGATTAGCTTGCAACCTTTGATAGAACTGAATGCATCCTTCTCTTTTAAAAATTTCCATGAAATATGGATCTTCCATTATTAATCTTGGACTTGTAGGTTCGTACCTGAATGGTAGGCCTCCTTTATTAATTTTCTTTGGTGTAGCCATTTTCTTCTTGTTTTGCAACGGTGGCCTTCTTTGGATATTCACACCTATTCAATAAAAGCATTTGATGACAATGAGCTGTTATGGTAAAAGAAGGCTAACATGACAGAGGATTTCTACGGGAGATGCAAATGACAACAAGCTGCTTTGGTAGCAGCTTACAAGGGTAGAAAATAAAGCGTGAGGAATGAGGGATGGATTTGAAAAAATGAGATGAGACTTATTAAGAAAATGGTGTTTGATGCCAAAACGTGCCTAACAATTTCAATGATGACCCTACTCTGATAGCATGACCTCGAAACCCTCAAAGTTTAACAACTCATCATTATGCAAAAAACCATTA
This sequence comes from Pinus albicaulis, assembly GCA_034641835.2. NCBI lineage: Eukaryota > Viridiplantae > Streptophyta > Pinopsida > Pinales > Pinaceae > Pinus > Pinus albicaulis. The sequence goes on along the minus strand of CM076580.1, from coordinate 1,376,663,070 downwards.
TAGGATGGCATGCTTTCGTAGCACATTTAGCTTTACAAGTGTCAATTTCACTATGGAACTACTAGGTGTTTCCATAGAAAAATCTATTTATTTAGTACTAAAGTCACTGCGGACTCAGAAAATTTTTTGACAGGTGGCCAGATTTGAGACTTTAGGTCGTTTTAAAATATCTATTCAAGATTTGTTCCTTTGATATGACTTGAGATCATCCCTAACAAAAAAAAATATTTGAATATTATACTAATCATAAAATTTATCATTTCATGATGCTATGCATTATAACCAATTTAAATACAAACTTGACACATTTCAAGTTATGATTTTGAAAATTTAGGGTGTGATAACAGTGGCTTCACTTGGGATGGTATGCCCCTATGGTATACCAAAGAACCTGTAGTTCTAGTGCCATCCATCCTTTAGAATAAAAACTCTGAAATTTTGCCAAGTCTTCTTCAAACTCTTATGGCCTTCACCTCAGGCTCAAACTTTATGATCACTGCAGAAGAAAGAAATTTGTACCTACTGAAAAAGATGCTCAGTCAACTTTGATCTTATTCACACACTCCTACCTACCCTATCAGTTGCAATCTCCATTTTAAACTCAAGCAACATGAAACTTCCAATGAAGCCAATCATTGATCTGATCTGACACTTAAAAATATTGACTGCACTTGAACCAATAGTAAGCATGATACTGAAATGTCCAAAGCAACATAAAATGGATTTGATCCTCATAATGAAAACATAATTGAAAATCTGGACTGTAGAAATCTTCCATGTAGTCAGACATAGGATCAAAGAAGACATGATATATTTGATGCTTACAGGTATCAATTGTGTGCTATCAAACTTCTGTTCAAACTGATTTTCAAAAATAGTGTACTCTTCCTCAAAATCAAAGGAGAAAGGTAGCAACACACTCTCTTTATGTTCTAGCATTAAAAACCTTTGAAAAAACTGATCTTGATCCTGAAGCCTATAAGGTTGAATTTGATCTTCTAAAAATTCAATGTCCTTTTCAATGTTCTTAGCAACTTCATCCACAAATTGAATCTTAACTTCTGACTTGCACTCAAATGATTTCAGATTAGAAGACAAGGATAAAGAAAAATTTTCACCCACTTCTTCATTAGTGTGATCATTATTTGATGTAGCTTGATGCAAGAAAAAACATGAAGAATCAACATTTTCCTTTACCTCAGAGTTATAGTAATTATCTTCCAATATTTCCTCTTGTTGTTTGCAATGATTCTCTTAGTCCTGATGATCAAAAGACTGACAAGTCTGCTGCAAATTTTCATCAAACTTAGAGGATGTAACATTATTTTCATAAACAAACTCCTGCTGGGTTTCATTTTCATCCAAGAGATAGGATATCCTTTCTTCTTGGTGATTAAAGGGATTGTCATGAAGGGCCTCTAAAATTTCCCCATCCATGAACTCATCATCTTTATAATAATTCTCCAAATATTCAATAAAACTCACACAATGTTTACAGCAGTATTTGACCAACAATAAAGAGGGATGACACTCTTCATAAATCTCATAAAATGCAACATGGAAATCAACAAGAGAATATAATGAACCATTTCGCAAACTTTCATACCAAGACCATGTTTTTCCTTTTAAAGTGGCCATAAACATCTTCATGAGAAAATCCTCAGGAAATTGAACCTTAAGACTGTGTACATGCATATGGAATCTAACCAAATGAAGAGCAACATTGTCTTTCGTTTCATCTTTAAATATAGAAAGATCAGTTAACCATTCGACCTTTGGCATTATATTTGGAAAACCAGGGATATGAGACCGATTCATAGGGGCATACCTAGCATTTATTCTTGCAATGGAACTCATCTTGAAACTTCATAAAGCTATTGATATTAAAGCAATGGAGTCACCTTCCAATTGATTATTTGATGTGTGGAGTCGCCAGAGCAGAGGTACAACCAATATGTGCCTAAGTGTCTGCTTCTCTCAGACCTTAGAACTGAAATTTTTTTGTTCTTCCCAGGGAAAATATACACCTTCGGTCCCCAGTAAGGGCGCCAAAATGTTATCACCAAAATTTTACTTGATTGGCTATTGATTAGACAACTTCAGTGTAACTATTTCAAACCAATCTTGTGACTAAGGCTTAGCCTTCTCAGTCTGAGAGGGCTCTCTCAAGGGTTAATGATATTGAATAAAGATGTAGATAGATGGCTAACTCTATGAATTATGTCTTGGTTTTGTATCTTTGTAGGTTGAAAAGATGAAAGCTTGCTACCATTGGACTATGGAGTCATTGACAGGGATAAAGATGACAAACGCTTTCCTTGTGGAAGCTGAGGCTTGTATATACTTCAATGAAAGAATAACACATTTAGGAAAATGTGAATAACCTGAGGTTCAAAGGAAGTCAGAGCATGTGACACACAAATTTTGAGTAATGAGACATCAAGGTATTGAAAGAAAAATACTCAAAGATATTTCACCATAGCTTAATACTTAAAGGAAGTCAGAGCATGAACAATCATGAATTCTGAGTAATAATCATTAAGACATTGAAGAAAACCTTTCAATAGATAGGACATAAAACTCATTTGACCATAACTTAATACTTAAAGGAAGTTTGAGCATGAACAATCATGAATTCTGAGTAATAAGCATTAATACTTTGCAAGAAAACATTTCAAAAGATAGGACATAAACTCGTTGAAATATAATAAGAATCTTAGGTGAAGAAAATTTGTATTGTTACTGTATATATCAGAAACTCCAAAGCTTTACAATAAAATATTCTTCTGAGATAACATCTTTCAATCCTTCATACATCGAAGTACTCACTACTCATAGGCATCTAGCCTTTACATCCAATTTTCCAAGTGGCTAGATCATTAAAATCTATTACTAACACCAAATCTAACCACTAACTAGATATTTAAAACTAGAACTGACACCTTTCGTATTAGGAGTTAGAGTCCTACTATGACTCAAACACCTACTTATTAAATTTAATCTAAAGATGATCCAAATATTCCTCGAAGGGAATCATGTATTTCAAAGATACTGGCCATAAAAAAACATTAATACTCTGACTGTCTTCATGCAACTACTCTGCCTACTATTAAGGAGCTGTCAGTTTGATGATATGGCAACATAGTGAGTTGGTATCTTCGAACTGTATCCATAAAAAAATATCTCCACTTAGAATTATTCTGCTCTAATACTCTTTATCATTTCCCTGATACTCTTTGCCATTCCTCATGGAGAAAATATTTGAAATAGTCATTTACCTTTCACCTTCTTCCAAAAATTGACCTTGTTGTCAAAACAAAGTTTTGAGCTACCTTCGTAGTGCATTTCGTAGCAAAAATAAAAAAAGGTCATTTGTGATAATCTTATGCTATTCTTGACCATTAGAGGGTGTTAAGTGATAAAAAAAAAGTAAACACAACCCTCACAACTCTTTAACCATGTCATTTTAAGTGGTTTAAAACCAAAAGGATTCTTCAAAAATTCCGCAGGGAAAACTGGGCTTCAAGCCTGACATACACTGCGGAATTGCCTAATTTTTCAGAGACTTGACAAAACTTAGGATATGGGCTCTGAAAATATATATGAATATACCTGCATGTAAAGTATGATAATATAAGAAAAAAAAGGTCTATGATCCATTTTTACCTTCTTATTTACCAACAGTTTCTTCATGAGCAACTTCAATAGTTTTTTCCATAGCTCCTCTTTCCAAATCTTTCTTCTCTAATTCTGTCTTCATCATATCCATATTTTCTTTCAAATCTTTGACTTGTCTCTGAAGACTTTTCCTCTCTGCCTGTAATTATAAATTCCTCTGCCTTGTGTGTGTCATCATGATGCGTAAAGGCTGTGATTTATTCCACAAGTTTTTGGTCTTTCCAATAGATTTTTCAAAACGAGTAACCTGATCATTCACTTTCTTTTCCACCTCATATATCATTTGTTTATATTGCTTGTATCTTTCTAGCTCTGTCTTTGTTTCATACAACTCTTCCCTAGCTACTTTTAAATGTTCTTCAAGAAACTCTTTTTCAGTTTTCTCTAAGAATTTTTCCTTTCCCTTTCTCTGTTTGACTGTTTCTTCCTTATCTTTAAGCTGTCCCTTTGGAAAATCTGCCTTAGATTTCTTTTGAATCTTTCTTTTAGATTGAGATTTCTTTTCTTTAGTAACCTCTGTCTCAATGGGAGATATGACTATGAATTCTTGTACTGCTGCCCTTTTTTCTTTATCTCCCTTCTGCTGCTTATTTCCAATGGTGATAGTCTCATAAATTTGTGATCTAGTGAAAGGCTTTCTAGGTTTAAAAAGAAAACCTAAATTATCTGATTTAAAATATAATTTCTTGGCCATAAGCCCCTTCCTTTTAATCTTAGATCCTTCTACCTCAGTTTCTTTCACTACAGGGGTTTCTGCAATGTATATAGCCTGTAAGATGTATTCAAGCCTGCCTTTACCTCCAATAGTTTCCTTTGTGCTTCTTTTAGACCTTTTTGTTGTAGGTTTAGTCTTGATAATTATGTCATGTTTTTTAGCATGCTTACTAGTTGTTGGATGTGGTGTTGCCTCTTAGATGAAATTAGCTTCTACTTCTATGTCTTTGGGTGTAGCTTTTAAACCTTCTTGTTGATTCCATTCTACTTCTGCAGTAGTATTCAACTCTTGCCTAGAAGAAGGAGTTTTGAGTTTAGAGGCTTTCCTTGGAGATAAAACATCCATTTCATACCCATTCATAAACAAGAAAGATGCCCAGTCTCTGTCTAGTTTATTTAATTCTTCCAGTACTAGTAATTCCATCAATCCATGGTGAAAGATGGAAGTTTCGATTCTTTCAGGTCTACCTTGCACTTTGTCTGCCATTTTTCCAAGGCTTCTAAAATGGTAAAAAGGAATATCTATCAACTTTTTCCCTGTAAAATGAAGCAACAAATTGAAGTGATACATGTAGATTGTATGGAATCTGCCTTCACATGTAAAGTATTTCTGTATGACCATCAACAATTTAGAGTAGTTATCTCTAAGGCAAGTTATGGGAATCCCTATAGTCATATTTATCCCTACATGTTCAGGCTTTAGATAATCATCACAACTCTTTATATCAAACTTTGTAGCTTTAAACCATTCTTCTTCGGTCCCAAGAATCCCTGTTTCTTGAGAAATACTATCAGGGGAAATTGGCACATGAAGAAAACCAATCTTTGTAGATGTTCCTTTTAAATTGAGTACAAAGTCTAGGGATACCTGTTTGTGATGACATTGCAACCTTTGACAGAACTGAAAGCATTCTTCTCTTGTAAAAATTTCCACGAAATATGGATCTTCCATGATTAATCTTAGACTTGTAGGTTCGTACCTGAATGGTAGGCCTCCTTTATTAACTTTATTTGGTGTATCCATTTTCTTCTTGTTTTGCAACGGTGGCCTTCTTTGGATATTTACACCTATTCCGTAAAAGCCTTTGATGACAACGAGCTGTTACGGTAAAAGAGGGCTGAAATTACATAGAATTTCTACGGGAGATGCAAATGATAGCAAGATGCTTTGCTAACAACTTACAAGGGTGGAAAATAAAGCATGAGGAATGAGGGATGGATTTGAAAAAATGAGATGAGACTTATTAAGAAAATGGTAGTTGATGCCAAAACGTTCCTAAGACTTTCAATGATGACCTTGCTCTGACAACATGACCTTGAAACCCTCAAATTTTAACAACTCATCATTATGCAGAAAATAGTTATAGGATGACACGCTTTCGTAGTGCATTTAGCTTTACAAGTGTCAGTTTTTCTATGGAACTACTAGGTGTTTCCGCAGCAAAATCTATTTATTTAGTACTAAAATCCCTGCGGACTCAGAAAAATTCTGAGAGTTGGCCGAATTTGAGACTTTAGGTTGTTTTAAAGTATCTATTCAAGATTTGTTCCTTTGATATGACTTGAGATCGTCCCTAACAACTTAAAACAATATTTGAAGCTTATACTAATCATAAAATTTATCATTTCATGATGCTGTGCATTCTAACCAATTTAAATACAAAATTGCAACATTTCAAGTTATGATTTTGAAAATTTAGGGTGTGATAACACTTGTCTTAGACAACGTTGAATTTATGGTTTGCTACATTAGTTATCACAAAGCATAGTATTGAGGTTGGAGGCCTGAAATTATAAGTTTCAAACTCTTATAGAGTGAACTATAGAGTTTTTTTGGGGATGGCATGCTTAGACGGGTGTTTACTTGTCATTTAGCATAAAAATACATTATCTATGCATTACGTGGGATTGTTCAACTCTTTATTGAAGATATTTGGCACTTGATGCAGCAAAAAACTGCAAATTACATATAACCACGTGGACATGTGGGTTATGGGCCCACGTATACATCGGAGGCATTTTAAATCAGCGAACTTCAAAATAAAAAAAATGGGAAATTGCAACCGCAATATAACATATATCGCTTTACGACCGAAAACCCTTATCGCAGATCTCTTCGTGCACACTCCAGCCCGCATTGCAAACTCAACTTCTTTTCGCAACCCGCAACATATACATTTCGCAATTTGCGAAAATTAACATTTCGCAATTCGCAAAAATTAACATTTTGCAATTGCTACAACTTATTGCTTGCGAAGTGAAAAATAGCGCTAAACCAACACGCGTCCTCCCGAATTCGCATCACAAGTTAAACAAATTACCTTGCGAAATATGAATGGTAAACGTTATTCAGAGCAATGTGCGATATCGCTTGGACATCTACTGACACGTGTCTAGTCCTCGTTGCATCGCAACATAAATGGTTTATCTTGCGAAGCCTTAGCTTGTAAACATAACAATTTACGATGCGATGTTGCGCAATCACTCTGGCTGCGATTTAAACTCTCCACCATTGATCTATTCATAGATCCAATAGTTTTCCCGTTCACTCGTTCAGTCACCTTTCACTCTGATAACTATCTGTGGAATTCACATTTAAATAAGCTTGTCATTTCCATACTCAATCTATAGAAAAGAATTTATATGTAAACAATACATAGACACACTTAGTCCATATTAAGTTGGATGTATAATAACACACATATTTCAATTATAAACAAAATCGAGTTACAGGCTAAAGCCTCAATGCCTGAATCACACGAATGCCCTGCGGCTACAATATGTACTCTATATCCTCTCACACAACACAGACTCACTTTATAAATGAAATTAAAAAGGGAGTGGACCGTTTAAGATCCATGATTTTCTCCCACAATCGCTCAACCAAACCCTTAAATCTCTCTATTTGCATACATGGTAGATAATTACATTTAACCAAGTCTTCTAGAGACTTATCAATTGCATCAACTTAGCTCTGTTTGAACATATTCTCGGTTTACAATGATTGTCCACGTTTCACCCTTCATAGCATTGAATTTGAAATATGGCCCGATGCTCCTGCATCAGACTCCCAAGGTACAAAATTTCTATGACCTCCTCGTCATATTTCTTCTTCATCTCTTAGCAATTCTACCCACATCGTTTGTGGAATTTCCTTGGTGATATTTCTGTGAGCTGCAACAAAACCTATGTAGTAACAAGTATTCCCTGCTACACGATACCTCACCAAGCTTCTCTCCTCTGAGCTTAGTATTTCAACATCTCTCTGGTTCTCTATTCTCTGGAACCATTTGAGTACTCCTTGCTCTAGGCTGCTGCAAATATTCTCACCTTCTTCTGCCACTAGTTGTACGACAATATAAAGATAAAAAAATCACCAATATTCAACATAACTGTACCTCCTTCTTTTGCATGAAAACTCTTTCTCGCAAGAAACCTTTCCCTGCTCTGATACCACTTTGATGTAGCAAAAAATTGCAAATTACATATAACCGCATGGACCTATGGGTTATGGGCCCACGTATACATCAGAAGCATTTTAAATCAGCGGACTTCACAATAAAACAGATGCGAAATTGCAACCACAATATAACATATATTGCTTTACCGCTGAAAACCCTTATCACAGATCTATCAGCGCACACTCCAGGCCGCATCTCAAACTTAGCTTCTTTTCGCAACCCACAACATATACATTTCACAATTCACAACAGTTACCATTTTGCGATTTCTACAACACTTATTGCTTGCGAAGTGCAAAATAGCACAGAGCCAACACGTGTCCTCCCGAATTTGCATCGCAGGTCAAACAAATTACCTTGCGAAATCTCAATGGTAAACGTTATTTAGAGTGATGTGCGATATCGTTTGGACCTCTTCCAACACGTGTCTCGTCCTCGTCGCATCGCAACATAAATGGTTTATCTTTTGATGCCTTCGCTTGTAAACATAAAAATTTCTGATGCGATGTCGCGCAGTCGCTCCGACTGTGATTTAAACTCTCCATTGTTGATCTATTCTTCGATCCAACGTTTCTCCCGTTCACTCATTCAGTCACCTTTCACTCTGATAACTATCTGTCAAGTTCACATTTAAATAAACTTGTCTCTGCCATGCTCAATCTACAGAAAAGAATGTATATGTAAATAATACATAGACACACAAAGTCTAGATTACGCTGGGTGCATAATAGCACGCATATTTCAATTATAAATAGAACTCGAGTTACATGCTAAGGCCTCACGACCTGAATCACACTAACGCCTTGGAGCTACATTGCGTACTCTATATCCTCTCACATAACACAAACTCATTTTATAAAGGAAATCACAAAGGGAGTGGACCGTTTAAGATCCATGAGTTTCTCCCACAATCGCTCAACCAAACCCCTGAATCTCTCTATTCGCATACATTATAAATAATTACATTTAATCAAGTCTTCTAGAGACTTATCAATTTCATCAATTTAGCTCTGTTTGAACAGAATTTGCCCCGGTTTACAATGATTTTCCACGTTTCACCCTTCATAGCATTGGATTTGAAATATGGCACGATGCTCCTACATCAGTTCTAGACATGAGGCATAAGATGGACATATGTCCATCACCTGAAGAAAAAATTTACATCGCTCAACACCCCTTCTATCGTGGTATATTTTCACTATGGATCGGGGCGCCATTGGTGAGAGGCATGGGAGATATTTTCCCCTCATCACTTTTCATGAATATTTATGTTATGCATTGCACCCATTTGACTAGAGGAATTGTTTTGGCATGGCATTTACACGATGGAGGAATTGAAATATATCCATCCCAGTGAACAAAGAAGCTCACATCAACCTCAAATTTCATTATACTAAAAATTTATTATATAACACAAAGGAATAAGACTTTCCATGGACCCCCAATCCAAGCTAAGGTGGTAGGTGACATGGATTCCATCAAAAAATGTCTTGGGCCATATGTTAATGTGACAATTACACGAAATTCCAAGTGGCAGGGTTATTTGGATCATTTGGTAGTCAATACATTTTTTTTAAGTGACACGTGGTTCCCTCTGAGGAGGCCACATGGAGTGGTGGCATTACCTTGACGTAGATATGAGGTTAACAAGGAGTAGGGAGCCCGATGACATGGATAAGTTGATGATGTGGCATGGAACATGGCATGAGGCATGTGGTACTGTGTGGATGAAGGTGAGACATGGATACAACATGGAGTTAACATGGCCCGAGGGTAGTGTGATAAAAAATCACAGATTCTTGTCATTTATTTGTAGTTTTAACTATGGAAGGGCATGAAAGATGGAAGGCACGAATGGGAAAATACCTGTCATCAAACGTGAAATTTTCTCGTTGAATGCCATAGAAGATTTTAGTGGGTGTAGATTCATAGCGATCATGGTAGATGGGAGCCCCGAGATGGGGAATATTTCTGTTAAACGACATAGAAATTGTGCCACAAAGTTTTTAAAAAAGGGTTCTAACCTATGTCTTTGTGCAATGTCGTGATGATGTGGAAAACCATGTGGAGTTGCAACTGATGTGATAGAGCCATGAAAGAACTCGGAAGCACCATGTTGAGAACACAATGATGTGGCAAGGTTAAATGATGATATCTTTAAATGGGAATAAATTTTGATCCAAATATTGGATTGAAATAAAATTTATATCATCAGAAAGCTCTCCATGAGTTGGTTCCAATGGTAGTATTATTTTTGGGGTTTTAGGAAGTTGAAATATAAGGATTTATTTATGACCCCATCTTCGTAATAGACCTTCAAGATCAGGTTGCCTCTAATATAACACCTTTCACCACCCGAGAATGACCCAAGGGGGAGGGAGGGTGTGTTACAAAGTGGTATCAAAGCATGGTTCAATGTTAGATTATTGAAAATATTTGCAAGAGCAGGTCCATATTGACTTGTACCTTAGTCAAGAAAGGCCACAAGGTGTATTCCTATGTCAAGAATGAGTTCATGGAGATGAATGAGTTAATGGATTCATGCAAGAAGATATAGGGTAATTTAAGTAGTTCTCCAAGTGGCAGCTCGAATTTGGATAAGATGAGTTGAGAGCTTCAATTTAGTTTGCGAAAAGGAAAAGTTATAAAATCCAATTCATGATTGGACATAGTTTATAATTTAGAACTTAGTTAACCAAGTAAATCAAAACTGCAGTTTCAAATTTGTAATTGTCTAATTATAAATTTTCCAATTATAGCATCATCGAATAGCATAAAGGGAGGACAGAGGCAAAAAATTCAATCAATTGTTTTGTGTCCAAGTTTGAGAGACAATACAATAGCTCAAGGTATTTGGAGAGAGTTCACAATAATTGTGTGAGAGTTTCTGCTTATGGTGTGCATATTATTGAGTACTAAGTGTGCATAGGTTGAGGTATTTGCGCCACAAACATTTAGGAGGACATGTGTGCATGAATTTAGGAGCAAAGAAGAGAGTCTAGTTAGAAAGTATTTTAGGTGTGTTTGTGAACAAAGGATAGGATCTGTGATCAAGTAAGGTCCAGGGAAGGTCTAGGCTAGGTTAGCAGGAGAACAACTTTGTTCTCAACAAATAGTTGCCTTGTATTTGATCTGTATACTCTATCAATTAAATACCACAACAATGAGAGGGTTTTCCTAGTTGGGTTCCCTAGAAAACTATTTTGTCTCTTATGTAATTGTGTCTTTATCTTTATGTTTAATTCCACTACTTCTATTATTGAGAAATTTTGTGTCTTGGTGAAAAGAAAAGTAGTTTCAAATTGTTCATTAAAGAAACTAGCATAATTTCAAGGAAATTCAACATGGTCTAAGAGTGAAAATCCATATAAAGAACAACACCAAGCTGATTAATAGATCCAAGGAAATTCATCATATGTGAGACATGCCTTAAGTGGACGTCTAGTCTTAGGAGAAAAGGCCACAACTGTGAGAACAATATTTTGTGATTTATCTATGCTAGGATAGTTGAATATGAGGTCGAGTTTACTCTGTGATTAGGGTGGATTTTCTATGTAGATTAGATGAGTGTTTGGGTTGATATTTTGTGCATAAGACTATCGTTTATTCCTATGACTAAGGTGGAGCTATTTTGGTGCATCAGGGAGGGTCGTGTCCCTTAAGTATCTGAATTATGTGTTGGTTGAGTGTTAGATTAAGGGTCAAATTTCCTCATGGTGATGTGCAAACCTAAAGGGTCCAGGATTGGCATAATCAAAAAATTATATGGTTTGTAGTGGCCGCTGGTTAGGGTAGTCATAATGTAGCTGTAAAGAATACTAACAAGGATGAAGTGGAGCAGATATACATTTTCACAAAATGTGTCTCTAGTTGATGATTGGAGGGATTTTTTGAGGGGTTTTTTGTGTGTCTTAGACAACAGAGAGTGGTCCTAAGCTATAATGGAAGCATGTGAGGATTCATTGTTGCGTGGGATGCTAGAATATGCCCTAAGTACAAAGAAAAAGTGGGAAAGCTTGTTACAGCTAGTGGGAAAATTGATTGTGGCACCCTAGTACTGTCAACAAGGAGCACAATTGAGACAATTGAGAGAGAAATTTATGAAGAGCATATTTGATCATATTTATGGAGGAAAGAGATTAGCTTGTGGAAGAGAGTTCTCTAGGTAACTAGAATGGTGTTCCAAAGTGTTATGTGGAATTATGGATTACGGATAAAACATTCTTCCCTAAATGTGTTGCTCATTTAGAACAATAGGTTAAAGAATTTGAAACTAATTTTCCTAACAGTAAATAGACACATAGAATAGATCAAGAAACTTACTTGGAGTCCAAGCTCTTCCAAGTCTCCCTTTTTCACTCTTGTTGTAGCTTCAAATCTAAGCTAGATCGCCAAAATATTTCCTGCAAGAATGAACACTAAAAAACAAAGATATAGCAATATACAGATGCCTATTCAAGTTATTTAGTTAAATCAATGAAACATGAACCATATACATCAGATAAGAATTCATAATATGAAAGACAAAATCTTATACAGATACATATGTGGGAAAGTAAGCATCAATCTTTATAAATGGATAGAAGGGGAGCTTACAACCAACTATTGATTTGATGTCACCATCTCCAGTAGCATCCCAGCCTCATCACAATGCACATCTCTCTAGCAGAATGTCACTCAAATCAAATCCTCAATTGAAATTCCACCAACATTTCTCTACTCAATTTATTCCTTCTCAAGCACTAGGATCTGTGTTCAATTTATAGATGAAATGAAGGTAGTTTTACAATAAATGACTTTCAAATAATAGGAAATACATGTTCCCAAGATCATATGTGTCAAATGGACACATGGATTTCAATTTCGACACATATGCACTCTTCTAGAAGGCACTGGCCAAGTGGAGATTCCGAAACAATGAGAATTTCGCTCCCAATTTGAACAACGCACCCTTGAGTGTCAGGAAGTGATTTCCAGAGCACCCTTGAGTGGGGTTACCTGCATATGAAAAACACTTAACCCCTTTAGAGACTACGTTGGTGAGCGCATATGTGATTTAATCATGTACTTCAAATCTTGGAAACCTTGCAATGAAAGTCATGGATGATTTGTCTTATTCTTTGTCTTAGGGCATGTAGCAACTAAAATGATAGGGGATGATGGACCCTATTCATTGGTTCTAGTGATGATTTCCAGTTAACCAGGTCATTGGGAATGGTGCCCAAATTGACCTATAACAATTGCCCCTTAAAGCATGAAGTCAGAATAATAATAACAATATTTTTTGAATGAGATGCCTTACACTGTGATGGGCTGGAGATGAAGTAGAGTGGTGACCTGCATCAATCTTACAATACATTACATCATGATATATCCTCTCGATCACGAAATTTTGAGGGAAGGCATTCCCATGCTCAGCACATAAACTATCTAATAACATGTACATAGTTTAGAAAGTTGTCTATATTGGAATGTTTCCCAATACATACATGCCTACGGATATAGGCCCATGTTCGGATGACGATCTGTATGTAAGGTCACCGTACAGATTATGTGTACAATAATCTTGAAATCACAACTCGGATGGCTAAAACTAGATCTGGGGTATTCTTATCTCGTTCACTCGATCATTCGGGTACAAGTCTAGCCATGCGAATAGATGATTTGTAGTCGAACATGGTAAGACACCATTTGATTACCATCCAATGACGTGAGCTGTTAAAAAACGCGAGAGAAGCACCATTGATGTCAATGGCCCTCAAGATACTGTAGTACAATTCGTAAGGTGTGAATAGATGATTTGATGTTGAACGACAAACAAAATATTTTGGTCAAAAGTCTGGAAGCGAGGATCTTGTCGATGTTGTGACAAGCCTCATAGTACTGGAATATGATGTTTCTAAGTGAAATTCCTGGATAATGATTTGTCGTCGATAGGAAGTCACTTTATTTTGAAATGAGAGTTATTGATTTCGGAGACAAAAGTATGACTTGATATAGCAATGTTCAAGGATGACTATCATGAGAATGAAGGTTTATGAGTATTGCAGAAGGATGAGTATTCATTGGACGACTTCTCTTGAACATATCGGTGACACTGAGATGAGTTGGAAGCATTGACCCAAAACTAAAGTGAAGGTATGATGAACCATAGGTATGAATGAACTGTCAAGAAGATTACCCAACCCAAATAGTCACGGTGATGGAGTGAAGTGTCATGTTCAAGAGAAACCTGCTACCATAAAAAAATCTGTTCACTTTCCCAAATTTTCTCTAGTCATTTGTCGACCAATACCTCTTTATTTGTTAAAAAGCTTGAGAAAGATAACATATGCTTGATCTATAATTAAACCCTTCGGGAAAATAATGTATCGCTATTTAATAATTTAACGAGTCTAGCGATGAATGAAACTCGATCCTTGCCATGATCGACAAGCTCGTCGCTATTTTATTTTTTAACAAGCTTAACGACAGTGACAACCCGGTCCTTTTTCATATTTAGAGAGTTTTAAAAAGAGGAAGAAAGAAAACTCCATAAGTACTTTTTCGTAAAGTTGTAGCTCAGATCCTAAAAAGTGTAAAATAATATCTGAGAGAACCTCTTTAGTCATGTTTGACCAAGGTATTCCTTTTTCGTAAATAATCTATCTCAATCCGAAAAAGGGTTAAACCTATACTAAGTAGATATCAATTCATTTACTTTTACGAGCTCAAAAAGACAAGTGCTCGACAATCTTTCCACATTATCAGAGTGTGAAAAGAGCTAAAAGAAGACTCCAAGGGTTCCTTTTTCGCTGTTATCAAAGCTTGAAAAAGAGATAATAGTGTGCTTCAAGTCCTTTTTCGTTTTTAACAAAGCTCGAAAAATTAGGATAAAAGTATTCTTTCTGGTCAAATCATTATTGAAATAAATTTGAACGACTAATCTATTCATCAGTTGTAAAACCTGTTCAGAACGACATCAAATGGATTAAAAATACCTGTTTCATGATAAAAATATAATAAAACCATAGTCACATCAATAAATATGATTTTCAAATAATCAAATGACTATTAAAAAGAGTTTTACTATTCATTTTTACCATTCAATAGTTTCGATTTGCATTTTGGAGCTCTAAACCTGTTTTTAACCCCTGAACTTCAGCTGCTGATTGCTATCATTTTTGTGGATGGTTTCCATTTCCGTTTGATCCAGGTTAGTGTCATGAACCCTCTCTTTCCTTCATTAATCATTTCATATCCTTTCATTGAGAATTGTTTAGGGTTTTGAGCCCCTTAGGGTAAATTTTTCTTCCAAATAGGGCAACACACCCTTGAGCATTGAAAAGTGCGTTGTTGAGCACCTAAACTGAAGTTCAACTGCATATGCAACACACAGTCTCTTGTTCAAGACTGCATTGGATGCAATCTTCATTTTTTATTCTTACAATATGCTCAAAATTTGTCTAATTTTTTGCATTGAAAGGAGTCTAATGAATCTTATGGTTATGTTTCAGGATTTCATTAGACTATAATGATGATTACATGGAGGGAAAGAGAGCATGAAGAACAGGATATGATTGCCCTAAATGATCCAGGTACAGTAAGAGTCTTAAGAGATTGTGGCTCGTTAAAGTACTTCCGCTTGTGAGGTATGAGGCAACAAATAGAACTCTTGGAGTTCCTAGTTCGATCATAGGATCCAACTATCGAGGCGTTTCACATTAAGAACAAAGTAGTTCCTATTACAGTGGAGGATGTATACTTTCTCACAAGTTTGTCGAGGAGAGGCTTGCCTATTTTTCTCTCAGGGTCTGCTCTTGGAGGAGAGACTGTGAGAGATTATGTTTTATATCATTGCTATCTAGGGGTAGAGCCAAGCAAAGATGGGAAGATAAACATTCGGGATGTTTGAGATTTTCCTTTGAGAACCATTCTTTCCATGATCACAAAAATTGCTGGCACCCTTACACTACATGTAGCGAATAGATCATATATGCAGTATGCGCTAGAGTGCATGGAGCGAATAGTCTTCAACTGGTTTGAAGTTGTACTTTCTTAGACGAAAGAACAACTGAACAAGGCAAAGGGAGGAAGGAAAAAAAACTTCAGTTATGGTTCGATCCTCATTTCATTTTCCTTATATGGGATTCCACTGATGCAGCCACATCATGTGACACTGGGTGTGTCTAATCCTAGATATCAGAGGATGCAGAGATGGGTAGAACTAATGGGTAGGAATGCAGGCTAATCAACCATTACGTTCTTGACTGCATTCTTTGCGTGGTTCAGGCAACAGGTTGTTGCCATCGATGAGTATGCATACGCAGGCGTTGATTTTCGAGGAGATCCAGATTTAACTTTACCAGAAGGTGCTCAGTGGGGTGCAATAGGTAAGAATGTTTTGACCATTTTTCTGATTTTTTCTGAGGTTTATACACTATTTTTGTATTTTTTATGTTTTACCAAGACTAAACTAAAGTTTTAATGTAATGCAGATGTTGGTCGAGTTCAAACGGTGGAGGAACCAGAGCATGGAGAAGATGAGAAAGCAGAGAGGCCTGTCAGGAGAGCATTCCTTCATTATCTAGACATGGATGAGACTCTATCTGAGCTTCGAAAACACATAGAGGTGTTGACCTTCAAGATTCCGGATTTCCAGATCGAAGAGTTACCCATGCGACTGTAGTGCCACACTATAGGTGTTCCTAACCGCTGGATGTGGTTATTGCGTAGGATAACTAGATCTATAACATGTTACCATTAGCATCACTAGTTTACTTTTGACATGTGGCATACATTTTGAGGTCATATGACCAATGTGTGTTGGGCGTAATTTTTTTAAAAAACCTATAACTATCTATCTATTTGATTTTAGTGTTTTCCTATGTTTATTACACAATCCTATTCAATTGTGTGAATATTTTTATTTACATTTGTTGCAAATGTCCGTCTAAAACTTGATTAGCCAAAGAATCAGTCAATGTGTTCAAATTTCTGGAAATGTGTTGATATTGAATAAAATCAAAGTGTTTTTCCAAAAGTTGAACTCTTAGGAACAAACGATGTAGTGTTGGATTTCTAATAGTATAAACACTAGTAAGTTGTAATACCACAAGTTGTGAGTCTAACCTTATGATAATGCGATTAATACCAAATGAAATGGAATCAAAGATAATTTCAAGCAATGTGCTATACTCAGTAATATTGTTTGTCGTTCTACCAATACAAATCCCTTGAAAATTCACTAACTCACCGTTCGGAGTGAAAATGGCCCACGCTGCAGAGGATAGATTCTGCGTACTACAACTAGCACCATCAGCATAGCCAACATATGGTTCCAAAGATTCAGACATCTGTGATGAGATGTAAAGCAGATTACTAACTTCAAGAAAACTCTAAAAAAATAAACTAAGATAGTGAATACAAATCAACAGCATATATATACAATATAGTACAAAATATCACTACGCTCATGATTAAGCATAGTAATGTTTTATATACAACCAATTTTTGGGCTGCGCCAACGGAATTCCATCGTAATCCACCAACTCATAGGCACCCTTAGCAAGAAATCTTTTGAAAATATAGGGGCCATGCCATAATGGCTCAAATTTCCTTGTACCTATTACATCAGCTTCTTGATCATAAATAAGGACCAAGTCGCCCTTTGAGAAAATGCGAGGCTGGACATTTTTGTTGTATTGCGCCTTTAAACGTCTCTTATGCGCTTTGTTGACCAATTGGGCTTCACGATGCGTTTCATCAAGATGGATGAGGTTAAAAAGACACGCTTCTTCTTCGGAGGTGTCAGGTAACAAGTCGATTGCAAGTTTTAACGACAGTATTTCACATTGGATAGGCAAGATTGTTTCCATACCATACACCAATTGAAAGGGAGTAAATATGGTCGCATTTTTCACCGAGGTTCGGTATGCCCATAAGGCCGAGTACAGGATCAAATGCAAATTTATTTTATGAAATCATATCATTCATTGAAGCATACGTTTAAGAATTTTGTTGATAGCCTAAAATTGTCCCTTTGATTGTGGATAATAAGGAGTAGAATTATCATGTGAAAATCCTAACTTGGCAGTAAATTCAGCCATCACGTGGTTGCGAAAATTCTTCCCATGATGTATAACTATAGCCTATGGGACCCCAAACCGTGCAATAACATGATTAAAGAAAAAAAAATGCAGCTGTTTGTCCTGTTTTTTTGAATGTAGGCATCGCTTCGGCCCATTTGGTAAAGTAGTCTACTGCGACAATAATATAACCATTCCCCCCAGACAAATGAGGGTTACAGGTCATGAAGTCAATACCCCATTTCAAAAATGGTCCCACAGAGAAAACATGATGCATTGGCGCTGGAAATTTGTGGATTTTACGATCAAATATCTGGCACGCATGAAAAATTCTGACCGCGAGAATGCAGTCACAAAATATGGTAGGCCAAAAGTAACCAACGTGGAGTATCTTCTGCGCGGTAGCGCATCTAGACAAATTTTAACCACAAGCCCTAGCATGAAAATCATTTAAAACCTTTTCGGCCTCTTCATGAGTGAGGTACCTTATTAAAATTGTATCCATACCACGACGATAAAGTGTATCGACGGCGATCAGATAATATTTGGCTTGGTATCAAATACGTCGATGTTCAGAACAAGAGGTATCAGGCTGAAAAGTTTTTGTTTGGAGATAAATTATGAAATATCCATACCAAGGATCAGATGATCCAATCAGAAATAGACGCATCAGGAATTGATGGTTCCGACGTAGTAGCAGTACTATCAGAGATAAGGTCATAAAGAAGCTCAGCCAAAACCAAAGACTTCTTTGACTTGGATTTGATGAATTCCAATTCAAATTCTTGTAAAATGACAATCCATTTTGAATACCCCCCCCCAGCAATTGACGTGATAAGATATAAGTCATGGGGTTGCAATTTGAAATGACAATGGTCTTGTGGAACAGGATATAGTGGCGATGTCTTTGGACAGCTTGAATGGCTACCAAGGCAAAATTTTCTACATATGAATATTTAACTTCCGTATCATTTAGATTAGGACTCAAATAATAGATCAGATATTCTGTCCCATTTTCTACTTGGCCCAATACCATAGCAATGGTTGTATCAGCCGCATCGATATATAAGAAACAATCATTCTGATAATTTGGGGGATACATTAATGACGCCTAGAAAAGAGTATCCTGAACAACATCAAAAGAAGCTTGCGCAACTTGGTCCCAATGGAAGGGAACCCATTTTTCCAAGAGCTGAGTAAATCCTTTAGCCATTTCGGCGTAGTTGGGTATGAACCTCCTTAGGAAGTTAGCCTTTCCTTGAAGTTTCTATATCTAAAGTAAGTTTGATGGTGTAGGCAAATCAATAATGGCCTGAACCTTCAATGGGTCGATTCAAACACCTTCTTTTGAGACTACGAATCTAAGAAAATGACTAGAACCAACATAAAACACACATTTATGTGGACTGAGGCATATTTTGTAGTGTCAATAGTGTAAGAAGATGGCTCTCAAATGCATCGGGTGATCATTCCGATTTCGTGAATGCGCGAGTAAATCATCTAGATAGGGTTGAACAATGTGCTTGATGTCATTGAAAGTATAATCCATTGCTCTCTAAAAAGTTCCCCCAACTTTATTTAAACCAAACGGTAGTTTCCTATAAGTGAATGTGCCCCAAGGATAGATGAATGTTGTCTTATGTTGATCCTCTAGGTGGATATTGATTTGATTATAGTTGGAAAATCCATCCATGAACGAAAATATTTCACATCCAGTAAAATCATCAATAATTTGGTCGATAAAGGGAATAAGATAGTTGTCTTTTGGACACACAATATTGACCCCTCGATAATCGACACACACTTTGATGGTTCCTTATTTTTTCATGACAGAAATGATGTTAGAAACCCACTCAGTTAGTGGAACAGGGTAAATGAAACCAGCACGCAAAATTTTTTCAACTTCTAATTTGATGGCAGCGGCCTTCTTTGGATGAATAGGACAAAGGCGTTGACACACTGGTTTAACATTAGGATACATATTAATAGTGTGTTCAACGATACTAGTATCTATGTATGGAATTTCCTCATAAGACCAAGAAAATACATCACAAAATTCATGAAATATAGAGCGATATGTTTTGAGTTCTGATGGAGAATTAGATACGCCGACATGAATATTTTCTACAATGCCAGGTTTGGTCGAAATAATGATAGAAATGGTTTCTTCAATATTTGAAAAATTTCACTCGGAATCGATTGTATTAATAGGTAACGAATTCAAAAAGAAATTTTTGATCGATGGGTGATATAGTTCACTAAGATAATTTTCTTCATAATCAAGAAGATGGGAATGATGATGCTAATATTCCCATGGTTCTCCTTCTGACATCATGGCTTCAAAAATGTTCTCATCTGTCAAGAAATTTGAGGAAAAAGGATTAGATGGAGTACCAAAATCTAAAGAATGATCAACCCAAACAATCGGCGATGCTGATTTCGGATTTGCCGCCCAAGCCAGATAAATTGATTGCTATGCCATCTCAATAAGGCTGGGCAGCAGAAACTCATACAAAATAATAATTTAATAATCACCTGTACTCTCCCTTAAGCCAGATGGAGTGGAAGAGATCATGTAGTAGGTCTCTATAATTTCAATTCTTGCCAACGTTGCAGGCGGCGGTAATGCAAAGGTTCCCATGAGAGTGGAATCCTTTAAGAGTTCTACACCAATGTTCTGAAGTGCTAGTTGGGGTGCGTGAACGAACGGAATAGTTCCATTTTCCTGCGAAGCAGAGTCAAAGAAGGATAGTTGATTAGTGACTAGGATGGCACCGTTATATGGAAAGGAAATCATTCTAAAATATGTAGAAACAATTGCAGTCATAGCATATACCCATGGCCTTCTAAGTAGAATATTGTAGTCAAGGGGTTCGTCAACAACCTCGACATCAACATTCACTATTTTGCGCCCTAGTTCAACATGCAGGTTATTGATAATACCACAAGTCTTATATGTACGTCCATCAAAAGCCTTCAACGTTGTTGATGATTGAGATAATCACGATGAGCCAAGTGACTTCTAACAGTTTAGGGACATAATGCATGTAGATGCTCCCTCATCAATAATAGTATGATGAACAAGGTGATTGAGAACATTTAATTTTATGGAGAATGCCAATTCTGCTCGTAGTTGTGGCACAGAACCCGTATGATTAAAGACGATGAGATTTGAATCAGTCAGATCAATTCCACCAATAGCCGATAATAAAGCCTATTTTTGGGAGGGAAAATTTTCTAAAACCTCAAGAGCAGACATAGCTGAAGGGGATTGAGCCAAGTCTTCAACTATTTTATAATTTTGAGTAGCTCTTGTTCGAGGATTATATGTTGATTTATTAATGACTCCCTTTGGTGGCTTTATCGTTAATTTAGGAATAGCAGTAGGTGGTATCGATTCTGTAGACGGATTCATTGTCGAGGTAGTAGGTTGATTAGTGGTCTGAATACCATAATCTTTATTACGCGTTGACACCAAAATATCTGTTGAAGGTTTTGTGACATATAACATAAGCACTTGGGAACTAGAAGCTGGATTCGTAGAAACCAAATTTGTGTCCGGATTCAGAAACGAATCTGTCAACACAGCTGATGCATGTGAAGTCCTAATGATTTTTGAGACTTCAGCGTGGTGAGGACAATCCCGAAAAAAGAGATTATGCATGGATAATGAGTTTTCCTAGGTCCAGACGATTGATCAGATGATCTTTCCTGTGGATTAGAAGTTTTCTTTTTGCTAGATTTCCCTTTTTCATTACTTCTGGGTTGCTTGTCACTTTTTCCTTTGTCAAACGACACGACATTAATTTCGGAAGAAGGTGCAGGATCAGATGCAGTAGTATGATGTGTGCTTGCAGTACCAATCAAACTGTCTCCAGCATGAGAGTCCTTTAATTGAGGAGGAATAGTAAAATTAGATCGCGACGTGTTAGGAGTTTTTTCATAGAGCATGCCAGTCTGAGTATAAATCAAGTCTAAATATTGGGCATGAGCTGTTATCACCCAAAAATTTTCAAAACATCATTGTGTCAACTTTGTTTTTGATCATGGTCTCAAAATGGGTTTGAAAGTCATTTTAGGTTTTGGTTAAGGGTAGATTAGAGTTTTTATAAGTTTAAAGGTCACCATTGGATTCAAATAAAGTCTTTAGAGGTCCATTCCATGATCAAATACTCACATTTTCCATTTACGGGTCATTCCATAAGGTTTCGAGTTAAAATTGTGCAATTAGCCAAGAATCCTTTGTTTCGTAGCGCCGCCAGTTCAAAAAAGAGGATTTGCGCTACGAAAGCACTGATACTTTCGTAGTGCAAACTGAAAAAAATACACTGTGGGTGCTACAAAAGCACGGTTTCTTAACCATCTTGTCAATTAAGCCAAAATCTGTCAGAATCCGTTGGGGAATGATAAGATAGGGGTATGGTGAGTTAGTTAGGGATTAGATTCAATGTAATTACCTATATCGTAGTCATCATTGTCATGATAGGGCATGAGTGAAGCATCATTCAGTTATGAGATGACACCTTAAATTCAAAATCTTGCCTACTTTGGTCATTCTTGTTTTCATTTTATTCCATACGAGTGTCTAAGCTCTGAAGAAGTTAAGCTAAGCCTATGGTTATTCTATACAAAGGCTATCTTCACCATAATCAAGCAAGGCTGTTCATAATCAAGCGAGGCTGTTTCATATCCTAATCAAGCGAGGCTGTTTTACAGATTCAAGAGAAGCTGACAAGTTTTTCTAAGAAGCATGGCAGAGGAGAAGAAAGTCCACAGAGGGGGACATTGCTTAAGATATGAGCCTGAAAATGTGAAGGCTATAATTGAAGATCAAACAATGATGGAGACTTTTAGCAAAGCAGGTTGTCTCCGATTTTGTGAAAAGCTGCAGGGTTGCCACACTCAGGTGTCTAAAGAAATTTCCTTATACTTCAGTGGAACAACTACCAAAATTGGGATGTTAAATGTGTTAGTCACACCTGAGATTATTGCTTCTGTGACAGAAATACCAAGGGGGAAATAGACTTGGTTTAAAGGTTTTAAGTTTGACATGGAACCATGCAAGGAATTCATGAAACCTGAGTATGCAAATATGGACCTGAATAATGCAATACCTAGAAGTTGTATCAAAGAAACCTATGCAAAGCTGTTGTTCAAAATTCAAAGATACTTTACATGTGAAGGCAGGTACCATAAATTTTATATTTATCATTCCAAGCTGCTTCTGCATTTCACAGGTATGATATCACTAGATTTTCCCTTTTACT
Organism: Pinus albicaulis; assembly: GCA_034641835.2. Taxonomy (NCBI): domain Eukaryota; kingdom Viridiplantae; phylum Streptophyta; class Pinopsida; order Pinales; family Pinaceae; genus Pinus; species Pinus albicaulis. Next base: position 1,376,639,883 of record CM076580.1, on the reverse strand, counting down.
TGCATAGGAGCCTTTCCAAAATGGCTGATAAATTACAAGCCAAGTCTGATGGTTGTAAAACATCTTTGTTTCACCATGGTTTGATAAAGTTATTGGTGTTGAATGTGCTTCAGAAAATAAGTAGGGATTGGTATTCCTTTTTTTATGAATGGTTTTGAACTAGAAACCCTAACCCTAGCTAGAAACCATAAACGTAAAGGAACTCCTTCACCATTAGTAGTAGAGTCTAGTCATCCCGTGGTTGAAAAATCAAAGAGGTTTGTAAAGTTAAAACCAAGGAAACAAGTTGAAAATAGGACAGAGAAGACACAGTTTCTTGTTGCAGCAACTCCATCACCTAAAAAACAGAGGTCAAAAAGTGTCGAAGAGGCAAAACATAAACAAGTTGCCAGCAAGCAGGAAATCAAGAGAGTGACAAGAAGCCAAGAAGAGGCATCAAAAGGAAAAACAATTGTTTCAAGTACAGAGGACAACCCATTAATTAAAGGAAATTTACATGACATCCTTCATGCAATTGATATAGAAGAGACACCCATCGTGCAAGTTGATTTCATTGGAGTAGATGAACACAAATAGAAAAAGGCTAAGTTAGCTAAGAAACTTGAATTTGAGGGTGAAAATGCAGCCTTTATCTTTCAAGCAAGGAAAAATTTAACTAGAAATGCTAAGAAGCTCAAGGAAGGAAACAAAGAGGTCCAAGAAACTGTTGAAACAACTAGAGTCCCTGAAGAGGTGGTTGATCTTTCATCACCAATAGTGGAGCATGCAGCCAACAAGATAATGAAGGGAAAATAACACATGATAGAGTGTCAACATCTTGAGGAGATATTGAGGCTAGCAAACCAAGAGATTGCAATGATGAGAAAGAGGGCCAGAAAGCATAGTATTGAAAAAACAGAGTTCAAAATAGTGAAGGCGCTTTGGGAAGGTCAAATTGTTTCTAGGTCTGAAATTCCAAGCAGTGCAGAACAATTTTTTTGCATGGACAGTTCCAGCCATAAAGGAAGAAAAATTTGTTAGAGTAATCAATACTCACTTGAGAGCCAGTAATAGAAGACTAAGAGATCAAGTGGAAGATTTGGAGCTGCAACTGAAACTGACTCAGGATGAACTAAAAAGAAAAGGTGCAGAATGAAAAATTATTAAAAAGTCAAAGGCTAAATCAAATGGAAAATGAAGAATAAACCTCATGAAAGTTGTGTTTTTAGTTCATATGGATGTTTGTTTTAATGAAACCAGTGGTATTTTGAAGTTTTGGCACATTTTTAGTTTAAATTTTGAAGAAATCTGGGCAAAAATACTCACATAACAGTTTCGTAGCGCAAATAATGCAAAAAGAGTGAAAAGCGCTACGAAACTACTGTAACAACTATTTTCACCCTTTCTCCTAAATATTTGAAGGGAAAAAGTGTAATTTATGACCTGAAATTGATAGGGAGGTTTTGTTAATTGATAATGAAGATAAATCTGGAAGAAAGAAGTCAAATTTTTGAAGGTAAAATGGTTAAAAGGCTGTGCTATGAAACTATGTTGTTTTCGTAGCACAGGTCTACTTCTACTATTTTGGACAGTTTGATGGTGGTTTTGGACATATGGGAGTTGGTGAGGTTTTTTGACAAATGTTACTTCAGTTCCTAACATCAAATAACCTCGAAGTGATGTGTTTATGATGGTCAAAGTGTCTCAAGAAAATAAAGAATCCTATGCCTAGAAAACAGGGGACAGTTTCCTAGTTAATGGAGATCAGCATTGAGGTCATAAAGAGTTAAAGCTTATCATTTGGATTCGACCTTATGGGAATACAGTTGGAAAATGATGTAATATAGTTTAGATAAGTTTTTTATGAGTAGAGTTGAGGAGTTTGAATCCTATTTGTAATAGGACTGCTCATTAGGTTTGCAGCTATCATTTTGTAATAAATACCATGCCATATGGTTAGGCAAGGTGTCGAAAACTACAAATTCGATGTATCTAGCTCAGGATAAGGTTATCCTATGTTGTAAATTATCTATAAATATGAAGAAATCGAAATGATAAGCGTTGGACATTTTTAGCAAAAATACTGTGTTTATTGTGAGTGACTGGTTTTCAGCTTAATATAGAGTTTTCTACTTAGCCAACTCAAGATTCATAAAGAGTTCTAGTGTGTTCTTGTTATAATGGCATATTTTTACTATCCTATTACAGTGGTATTTTCTTATGTTACTCATAATTCATCATTGATGCTCTGACTTCTTTCACAGACAAAATGGCTGTGTGTTTTACAGTTTTACATGTATATCCCAGGACTAGAAATATGATATGCCTTGACTTCCATGCTAGGTAGATTTTTTTGTTTTACTAAATCTATTTTGACTCCATAAGCCAAATGTGCACTTGATAATATGATTTACAGCCAATATATATCATTTATTTTCTTATTACCCCACATAGAGTTAGCCATCTATATTTCTATGAAAAATCATTAACCCTTGAGAGAGCCCTCGCAGTTTGAGGAGGATAAACCTCAATCAAAAGATTGGTTTGAAACAATTACATGAAATTTATTTGATTGGCAGCCTATTAGGTCTGATTTTATGATAACATGAGCAATGACCTGCTCTTCAGTGACGACGCCACCCTTAGCCACATCCTCAGTTATAGATGGTAACAGGGACTTAATGAACCACTCAACAAGGAGCTAATAAGGAACAAAGGTCTTAACCATTCGACAATTTCGACGCCACTCTTGAACATGATCAGAAATGTGAATAGCATTAGTCGTTTGAAATTGGTCAAGAGTTATGTTCCAGTTTCATATCATATGGGTAACTGGAAGTGAGTCAAAAATACAGTATCTAGGGCAGTGAAATTATCAAAAGAAGCTCTAGGTAACTCAATATACCATTTTACAGCTGGACCAGTGAGCGTACGCTGGAAAAGACGTAGCCGAACAGAATCATCATTCATAGAGTTTGATGAACACCACAAATGATAAGTCATAACATGAGTTGACGAGTCTTCCCCAAGGTTTCCATTGAACTTAGGAATATTCGAGGGTAATTTGTGAGGTATCACCGGCCACCAAGGAGCATATTTGATTGGATCATTGGTAAGCCAATTTAAATCTGGTAACTCTAACGTTGCAACAAAGGGAAACTATCGATTAAGGTCAGGTTGAGCATAGCCAGGGTATGAGGGAATTGCTTGAGCAATAGGCCTTTGAGCACCATTATAAGGCATTTGCTTCTGGTAACCTAGATAGGGTTTGTTTTGATAAGAAAACACTTGAGGATTATGTTGAACAAAACCTGGATATGATACTTGTTGAAATTAAGGTTGAGGAATTTGTGCCTGAGGCTACCAAGGGGTCTGTCTGCCAATGTTATAACCCAAAGTAGGATAACTTGGATTCAGTTGAGGACAAGTATAACCTGGTTGTGGCTGTGACATCCCATAATATGGTAAACCAGCTTGTGAATAAATGATTCCAGGTACAGGTTGTTTTTGTAAATTGGCCGAAGGATTTGGAGTCTTTGGGCCCAATACTTGAGGGTATTATGTTGAAGGACCCGCCTGAAATGGTTTTTGTACAAAATTTTGATTCTGTAACAGGGGTAAATATGTATTAACAAGTGGAATTAATGTGGGTGTAACTAGTTGAACCGGTTGATACGAGTGTAAAATCGTTTGTGGTTGGATAGGAAGAATGAGCTACCATTGAAAAACATTCATTTCGACATTAGGTTGACCAAAAAGTGACAGAGTAATATCAAAGTTGGTGACCAAAGGTTGCCCCCCAACATGAGGAAGTGAATAAGACGGAAAATATTGTTCTCCAAATGTAAGGAGTCTAGTTGATATGGTACTAGATGGAATAAACGTAGAAGGACCAAATTGATATTTCCCTGATGATGTGTATACAGAATCAAGACGTTTAGTACTCACTATAGGTTTACCAGTTAGAATATCGGATGACGACATTGGTGAAGTCCATGGGTTTGAAGATGCACCAAAGAAAATTCCAGATACATATTTATAACCTGATGGGACCAAAGGGCCTCCATGAAAATATGACTCCGATGAAGTTGTAAACATAGACGGTGTAGTGAGAGCAGGTGCTGACATAATTGGAACAAATGGTCCAATCGAAGATGTAGGTTGAGGCATGGTTACTTGACCAAATGTATACCCTTTTGAATTGACAAAAAATTGAATAGGAACATGATCAAAAAAATAAGAGGATGGTGATTGAGGAAAAGACTCATACAGGTAAAGATCCTCCCTGAAATGGGTTGGAGTTAAAGGTGTCTCGTCTTGTGGGATTTATTCAATTGAAATTAAACCAGGTGGAAGCATTTCACCATCAGGCCCAAATTATATTTCGGGAGGTTGACTGTGTGATATGGGAGACTCAATGGCTATAGTAGAATGTGGGATGACCAATTCAGGAATAACTTCTAGTAGTTCGACTTCAGGATGCAGATGTTCTGGAAAAAAGGAGACAGGATTTGGATCAATTTCCGGTTGAACAATGTCGGGTTCAGGAGGTATGGTCTCACTGATTGGATGGATCGTGACCAAGGGTAGCTGTGAGGACTCCATCTCGACAACAGTAGATGAACCAGGATGTGTAGAAACAACTTGTGCCAACTCTGGTTTATGGGAAGATGATGCTTCACCAAAGGTACCAATAGTACTGGTTTCGGCAGAGTGATGTCACCTTCGCCGACCAAGAGTAAGTTCTGGTGGTAAAGGTGGTTTCAATGCTAATATACGTGAATGACGGGGGAAAGGATATTGTTCTTCCATGATGACTGATTTATTTTAACTAAAAACAAATAAACAAAATAAAAGGGTAATTCTAGGGAAAAAGGTTTACCAAGAAACTGTGAACTGCAAAATACCTCCTAGAGAACCAAGAAGTACGGGTAGGGGATCTCCCCGAATGTTGTGTTCGGTGTATCAAAATTTACAAGTCAACCGACTCGGTTCACTATGGATGGATAACAACCTAAATTTTTCCTCCCAAATATACCTGAAGGTACGTGGAGGCCCAAGTTTGTATTAGCGTTGTCTAATATGAAACCGCACAGTGAGAGCACCCCTTTATACTTTTTGTCCTGTAACATCGCTTGATATACCTGAAAGTATGTGGACGAGATATGATTGCGCCGAGAGGCGCTCTACAGCCCAATATATAGGGATGTGTAGATGTAACATGTGTAATGTAAATGTCGGCCCAATATATAGAGATGTGTAGATGTAATGTGTGTAATGTAAACTTTTGATATGTCGGGCCAATATATAGAGATGTGTAGATGTAATGTGTGTAATGTAAAATTTTTATATGTCGGGCCCAATATATAGAGATGTGTGGATGTAATGTGTGTAATGTAAACTTTTGATATGTCGGAGTGTATATAGATGTGTAGATGTCATGTGAGTAATGTAAACTTTTGATATATTTACCACTTTAATACCATGGGCCAAATACCATATTTATAAAAGAGGTATGGTAAATAAATAAAATATAAATAAACCATATATATGGTAAATAAATAAAAAGGATTTTTATATTTACTCCATAATCCTATTTATATTTATGAACATCAAAAAGTGGTTTTATTTAGGTGAATCCTGAGCTAAATACCATGGGCCAAATTATTATTAATACATGCCAAAAAAACATTATTAACCCTAATATTAATATTAATATTAATAATAATTCTAATATTCACATTATGATATTATAATATTAATATTATTAAATTTAATTAATGTAAACTTTTGATATGTGCGAGTGTATAGAAATGTACCACTTCAATACCATGGGCTGAATACCATGGGCCAAATACCATATTTATAAAAGAGGCATGGAAAATAAATATAATATAAATAAACCATAGGTATGGTAAATAAATAAAACGTCTTTTTATATTTACTCCATAATCCTATTTATATTTAGGAACACTCAAAAAGTGGTTTTATGTAGGTGAATCCTCAGCTAAATACCATGGGCCAAATTAAAGTACACTATATGCATTTCCTATCTCAGGTAACAATAAACATGTAAACGTAAATGTAAAAATAATTTTTAATATTTAACATTTAAAATTTAATCTAATTAATCTAATGTCGGCCCTACTGAAAAAATCACTTCTCTCCCTACATATATAAATTTAACACAGTGGGCCAAACACCATATTTTTCTATTTCTCTTCCATTTTATATTGGAGGGAAAAGAGAGAGAGGGAGAGAGAAGAGAGATGAGGGAAGAGAGAGGGAGGTAGGAGAGGAAGGGAAAGAGAGGAAGGAAGAGAGAGAAGAGGAGAGAGGGAGGGATATAGAGATGGAGTTGGAGGGTGAGAGAGGGAGGGAAGAAGAAATACATAGAGAGGGCGAGAAGTGGAGAGAGAGAGGGAGTGGCAAGGGAGAAATAGAGAGAGTATGTGTATGTTTGGGGGTGAGACAAAGAGAAAAATAAGGAGAGATGGAGGGAATGGGAGGAGAAGGAGAGAAGCATGGATATAGTAACATAGTTGGAGGGTGAAGAGAGGGAGAGAGAGGGAGATAGAGAGAGAGATAGATGTGGAAGAGTAAGGGATAGAGGGGAAGGAAGAGAGAGATGATGTGAGAGAGTGGAGAGAGAGGGAAAGAGAGATGGAGTTGGAGGGGTGAGAGAGGGAAGATGATTTCTTGCACTTGATGCATTGATTTCAGTGTGGATGGTGATTTCTAATGTAAAGTTCGATAGATCAAGAGTAATGTAAAATTTTGATAAGTTGATTTCTAATCCTATTTGATTGCTTGCACTAGATGCATTGATATCAGTGTAGATGTTGGTTTCTAATCTTATTTTCTTACTTGCACTAGATGCATTAATTTCAGTGTAAATACAGATAATATCAAACTCTGGATCTAGAGTAATGTATTTACATAGGGAGCGAGAAGTGGAGAGAGAGAGGGAGTGACAAGGGAGAAATAGAGGAGTATGTGTATGTTTGGGGCTGAGATAAAGAGAAAAATAAGGAGAGATGGAGGGAATGGGGGAGAATGAGAGAGGGAGGGATATAGTAACATAGTTGGAGGGTGAAGAGAGAGAGAGAGAGATACATGTGGGAGAGAAAGGGATAGAGGGGAAGGAAGAGAGAGAGGATGTGAGAGAGTGGAGAGAGGGAGGGAAAGAGAGATGGAGTTGGAGGGGGGAGAGAGGGAAGATTATTTCTTGCACTCAATGCATTTATTTTAGTGTGGATGGTGATTTCTAATCCTATTTTTCTTGCACTATATGCATTGATTTTAGTGTAGATGTTGAGAGAGAGTGTGTGTGTGTGTGTGTGTTGGGGGAGGAAAGAGGATTGGAAACCAAAGCGAGAGAGAGAGAGAGAGAGAGAGAGAGAGAGAGAGAGAGAGAGAGATAATTGGATTGCAAAGAGAGAGAAAAAGAGGAAAAGATAGAGGAAGGTAGGAGAGGAAGGACAAGAGAGAGGACATGAGAGAGACGAAGAGAGTTATGGGGGAAGAGAGAAAATTGGAGGTCAAAGAAAGAGAGAGAGAGAGGGGGGGGAGAGAGAGGAAGTGAGGGAGTGGAGAGAGGGAGGGAATGAGAAAGGGATAGAGGGGAAGGAAGAGAGAGAGGATGTATGAAAGATAGATGTATTTCGAGGGGGGAGATAGGGAAGTAGATGGTGATTTATAATCCTATTTGATTGCTTGCACTAGATGCATTGATATCAGTGTAGATGTTCGTTTATAATCTTATTTTATTACTTGCACTAGATCCATTGATTTCAATATACATGTTGATTTATAATCTTATTTGATTACTTGCATTAGATGCATTGATCTCGGTGTAGATGTTGTTTTGTGATCTTATTTGATTGTTTGCATTAGGTGCATTGATTTCAATGTAGACGTTGATTTCTGATTTGATGTAATTGGATGTACATTGATGGTACATTAATTTTAAAGTGATTGGATTAATATTGTGCATTGATTTCAATGTAAGCACACAAAATTATTAATAATGTACATTAGTATGATATCAGTGTACATGTTGGTTTCTAATCTTATTTTCTTACTTGCACTAGATGCATTGATTTCAATGTAAATACAGATAATATCAAACTCTGGATCCATAGTAATGTATTTACATAGGGAGCAAGAAGTGGAGAGCGAGAGGGAGTGACAAGGGAGAAATATAGGAGTATGTGTATGTTTGGGGGTGAGATAAAGTGAAAAATAAGGAGAGATGGAGGGAATGGGGGGAGAATGAGAGAGGGAGGGATATAGTAACATATTTGGAGGGTGAAGAGAGGGAGAGAGAGGGAGATATAGAGCGAGATAGACGTGGGAGAGAAATGGATAGAGGGGAAGGAAGAGAGAGAGGATGTGAGAGAGTGGAGAGAGGGAGGGAAAGAGAGATGGAGTTGGAGGGGGGAGAGAGGGAATATGATTTCTTGCACTCGATGCATTGATTTTAGTGTGGATGGTGATTTCTAATCCTATTTTCTTGCACTATATGCATTGATTTTAGTGTATATGTTGAGAGAGAGACAAAGTGTGTGTGTGTGTGTTGGGGGAGGAAAGAGGATTGGAAGGAAAAGAGAGAGAGGAAAAGATAGAGGAAGGTAGGAGAGGAAGGACAAGAGAGAGGACATGAGAGAGGACATGAGAGAGAGGAAGAGAGTTATGGGGGAAGAGAGAAAATTGGAGGGCAAAGAGAGAGAGAGAGAGAGAAGGAGAGGTGGAGTTGGAGGGGAAGAGAGGGAGGGAAGAAGGATTACATAGAGAGGGAGAAGTGGAGAGAGAGATGAAGTGACAAGGGAGATATGGAGAGAGTGTGTATTTGTTTTGGGGTGAGATAAAGAGATAAAGAAAGAGATATGGAGAGAAGGAGAGAGGGAGGGATATAGTAACATAGTTGGAGGGTGAAGAGAGAGGGATATATATATGTGGGAAATAAATGGAGAGAGAGGAAGGAAGAGGGAGGATGTGAGAGAGTGGAGAGATGAAGAGAAAGAGATATGTAGTTCGAGGGGGGAGATAGGGAAGTAGATGGTGATTTATAATCCTATTTGATTGCTTGCACTAGATGCATTAATTTCAGTGTAGATGTTTATTTCAGTGTAAAGGAGGAGAGATGGAGGGAAAGAGAGATGTAGTTGGAGGGGGGAGAGAGGGAAGATGATTTCTTGCTCTCGATGCATTGATTTCAGTGTGGATGGTGATTTCTAATCCTATTTTTCTTGCACTATATGCATTGATTTCAGTGTAGACGTTGATTTCTGATTTGATGTAATTGGATGTACATTATGGTACATTAATTTTAAAGTGATTGGATTAAGATTGTGCATTGATTTCAGTGTAAGCACACGAAATTATTAACAATTTACATTAATATTTGTGTTATAGTAAATCAACCTATTAATATTGAAGAGAAAGAGAGACAATGTATGATGTTTAGTACAATAGTTCAAGCTAAATATTTAAATGTTTTATTATTTCAATTGTCCCTTTCATATAATCGATATGAAAAGATGACAAAACTAACAAGGGTGAAAATAAGAGTAGTAAAAGAAAATAATTTGAGATTGATCATAATGAAGACTTTTTGTAATTGACTACACTCTTATTACTTTCATTTTCTATCATTCAACACTATTACATTGTCACTTTGCATTCAAAAAAAATATTTCGTCATTAAAGTTATTAACAATATTTATCATCTCAAAAAACTGAGGTAACTAAGAAAATTTTAAAATTAAAACGACCAGATAAATACATATTTGGCATATATAAAATTATTATATTTATATTATCTGTATTTGCATATTATTGATAAAATTAATCATATTTTCGATAGATTTTCCTTGGCCGCATACGACTGAAACCAGCCTAGATCCATCTTAACTTTGGATCTATCAAGCGCCGAGAGGGATCAAATCTCTCAAGGTGCAAACCTTTCCTCAAGTTTTGCACTAAAAAAAGAGGTTTGCACCTCTAGATATTTGATCCCTCTCGGCGCTTGATAGATCCAAAGTTAAGATGGATCTAGGCTGGTATACTTACATACATGGAGTGATGTATCACACTTAGAATGTATCGCAGACAACTAACTATAGATGTTATGTTTTACGACGCCAGAACACGTCTCTAGCCTAGACCTTCTAAATGTTATCGTTATGGTTCCAATGCTTTGTTAGGTAAATTGATGTAAATTTTAAGTTTATCTTGTTTATCAATTTGCCTTTCAAGGTTCACCGCGATGATGTAATGGAAATTCCTAAAATGAAAACTAAAATGATCAGAAAACTTTTCACTTTTATCTTTTTCAATGAAAGTCTTAGCTACTAAAGGGAAAGAGAAATCAGTTTTGAGAGCAAACAATCAAAGAGCACAAACTAATATGCAACTTTCCTAATTGTTCCTTTGCAAAAAACACAATCCACTATATGCAAACACAAATTTTTCTTTTCAGTCCCTTTAATGTGAATGCAAAAAGGGAAACTAAGTGCAACAAATAAACAAAAAACAAATGCATTTTACTTGGAGAAATGAGGAATTTAACAACAATTTATCTTTATAGGAAAAATGAAGAATGGAACAACAATTTCTCCTACAGGAAATGAAGAGTTTAACGGAAATTTCCTTTTCAAAAGAAAATGGATATAATTCAAAAATGAAAATACTTTGAAATTAGTTCATCAATGATAAAGAAAAAAACTTTAAATAAACATTGAACAAACTTTCCTTTCAAAGGAGGAAGAGGTATATAAAGTAACTGGTCAATATGAGGCATCGGGCACTTTGAAAACATAGCAAACAACAAACGAAAGAAAATGCAATGAAAAAATCAATGAAATTTGGTTGGCTCTAGGGGGCAACGCAGTCTCTAAGGGGAGACAGTGCGTTGCAAAGAACCCCTGAGTGGGAGACAGTGCGTTGCAAAGAACCCCTGAGTGGGAGACAGTGCTCTGCAAAGCACTGTGTCCTGTTCAACAGTGCATTGGGCACAACAGAGAACAAAAAAGTCAGCTGTTTAACAAAATTCTAATGAAAATTTGTATTCAAAAATCCTAATCTTTGAGAGTAAATGATATTGGGTGAATAAATAGAGGAAAACAGAGGAAAATACACCAAGGATGAAGGGTAAACTCCCTAGTGGAGTCGCCAATTTTTTATGCAGAATTATAGATTAGAGATAAAACATTCTTCCCTAAATGTGGTTTTCATTTAGAACAACAAGTTAAAGAATTTGCAACTACTTTTCCTAACAGTAAATAGACACACAAAATAGATCAAGAAACTTACTTGGAGTCCAAGCGCTTCCAAGTCTCCTTCTGTCGCTCTTGTCGTAGCTTCAAATCCAAGCTAGATCGCCAAAATATTTCCTGCAAGAATGAACACTAAACAACAAAGATAGAAATATACATATGCCTATTCAATTTATTCAATTACATCAATGAAACATGAACCATATACATCAGATAAGAATTCATAATATGAAAGACAAAAGCTTATATAGATACATATGTGGGAAAGTAAGCAGCAATATTTATTAATGGATAGAAGGGGAGGTTACAATCAACGATTTATTTGATGTCACCATCTCCAGCAACATCCTAGCCTCATCACAATGCACATCTCTCCAATAGCATGTCACTCAAATCAAATCCTAAATTGAAATTCCACCAACATTTCTCTACTCAATTTCTTCCTTTCTCAAGCACTAGGATTTGTGCTCAATTTATAGATGAGCTGAAGTTAGTTTTACAATTAATGACTTTATAATAATAGGCAAGACATGTTCCCAAGCTCAGAGGAGTCAAATGGACAAATGGATTCAAATTTTTACACATATGCATTCTTCTAGAAGGCACTGGCCAAGTGGAGATTCTGGAACAATGTGAATTTTTCTCCCAATTTGACTAATGCACCCTTGAGTGTTGGGAATTTCTTTGCAGAGCACCCTTAAGTGGGGTTACTCGCATATGCAAAGCACTTAGCCCCTTTAGAGGCTGTGTTGGTGAGCTCATAGGTGAATTAATCATGTACTTCAAATCTTGGAAACCTTATAATGGAAGGCATGGATGATTTGTCTTGTTCTTTGTCTTAGGGAATGTAGCAACTGAAATGATAGGGGATGATAGACCCTATTCATTGGTTTGGGGGACGATGTTCAGTTAACTAGGTCATTGGGAATGGTGCCCAAATTGACTTATAACACAAGGGTTGAAATCAGACCACTTTTTAGAGAGAGCCTCTAACTTCATTATGTGGAAAGGGAGGATCATGATAGTATTGGAGGGTACTGGGGTGGGAGAGTTTGTCAAGAATGATATACTACCACCATAATATCCCCAACAGTTGACCCAAGATAATAAGAATGATATCAAGGAAAGGTTCAAAGGAGGATTATTCTAGAAGGGGTCATAGATCATATAGTTCTTCATATCCATGAGAAGAATATAAATTTTGAGATGTTAAAAACTATTTTATATCTATATCAAAGTATCATTAACACTAGCAAGATTGATTTTAAGGAGAAGCTAAAGAAAATCCAGATGAGCACTTAAGATCCCGTCATCATATATTTTTCAAAGTTCACTCATGTACAAGTCGATATGGGTGGTATGGGCGTGATTGTACCCAAGCATGACCTTGTGATTTTTGCTCTTCTAGGAATTCACAAGTCTTAGTATGGTTTCCATGATGAAATAGGTGGTAGATAAAATTTTCCTAGTTGGGAAAGGCTATGTATTGAATTCATTCATGAATAGATCTGGATAGGAATCAGAGATGGTAGATTGATGAATATAGAGGATGAGGAGAAATTTTCCCTGGTAGGAAAGAGAAACAAGGCCAAGGGAAAGGAGGGCAAAAGAGTGGTTGAGTCCAGTCAAAAGGGAAAGAAGAAGGATATAAGCAATATCAAGTGCTTCCATTGTCATGAGTTTGGACACTACACCACTGAGTGTCCTAAGTAGGATAAGGAGTCCATTAAGGATCATGTAGCTGCATAATTGGAGGTAGATGCATTTTCTGCCCAATTCGAGAAATATTTCTCATTGATAGCTGGCATGGAAAGCTCAATAGACAACAATATGTTGTATATTGATTCATAAGAATCCTTCCACATTACCATGAACAAGAAGAAATTCAACTAGAACTGCAGGAGAAGGACATGCAATTTCATATTGAACTAGGAGATGATGATTAATATGCAACTATTGGAGTTGACATTCTAAGTTTTCATAGGGAGTTAGGTAATTCTCTTCATCTCAAATATGTCCTTTGTGTTTCAGGATTAAAGAAAAATATTGTTTCGGTAGCTACCCTTGAGTACAAGGGTTATGATGTCATCTTCAACAGAGGTAAGGCTTACGTCCAACACTTAGCTTCTAGATGTAAGAAGTAGATAAGTGTTAGGGTGAAGAATATCTACAAGCTGCAGGTAGAGAAATGAATAGCCTTAAGAAACAAGGTATTAAGTTCTCAAAAGGGAAAAGTGATAGTTGAGCCATAGAAGGATAAATCTCTCAAGATGGAGCCTCAAATAGTACCTCAATTTGAGTATAGGCTAGTTGGCAGTTGGACCAACCAGCAGGATGATGAGGACCATAGCCCAGCATGAGTGGAGGTAGCCACTTAGTATGTGACTCCCAATACAGGGAGAGTTAAAGCCAAGTGGGTAGAGGATTTGTTTAAGGGAGTTCAGAAGAGAGTTGGATCTTTCAATATCACCTTCAGCCAAAGTAAGAAGATACAGAGGTCTATAGGGTACATAACACTTATGACTGAAGTGATAAATTTGTAGAGCATGGTAGGAAAGAACATGTATTCAAATTAGATTACATAGAAGAAAGCATGGAAGTCATCTCATTCAGAGGGATCAACTACAATAGTGGAGAATGTGGTAGTGTAGGAGACAGATCCAGGTGGATGATGTTCTTCTAGAAGCACCTTCCTCGCTAAGAGGGAGTGTTGAAAATAGTAGCAAGAGAAGGTCCTTCTTGACATGTGCCTAAGTCAAGAAAGACCACAAGGTGTCTTCCTTTTATCAAGAATGAATTCATGGAGATGAATGAGATAGCAGATTCAAGCAAGGAGCTGTAGGGTTAGTTAACTAGGTCTCCAAGTGGTAGTTCGAATTTGGATAAGATGAATTGAGACCTTTAGTTTAGATTGAGGAAAGGATGAGTTATAAATTGCAAGTCATTATTGGAGAGAGTTCAGATCAAACTCAGTTAACGAAGTTAATCACAATTTAATTTCCAAATTTGTAACTGTCTAATTACAAATTTTCCAATTATAGCATGATCAAATAGTATAAAGGGAGAACGAAGGTAAAAAATTCAATCAATCTTTTTTGTGTTCGAGTTTGTGAGACAATACAATAGCTCACGGGATTGTGAGAGAGTGCACAAGGATTGTATGTGAGTTCCTTCTTGTGGTGTATTTATTATTGAGTACCAAGTGCACATAGATTGAGGGATTTGTACTAGAAAATAGGAGGCCCTGTATGCAAGAATTTACGTGCCAAGAAGAAAGGATAATGCACAAGGACTTCAGGTTTTTTTGTGTGAAAAGGAAATGCGATTACCAACCAAATGAGAATTGTATCATGTTCTCACTTTTTTAGAGCTTCCAAAAAAGCATCTCAATTTGAAAAGTATTGATTCAGAATACACCTTTTTTTTAGCATATTTTTGACATTTTAAACTTTCTTAAGTATTAAGTATGCACAATTTTTTAAATGTTAGTGATTTTCATGCTAATTTTGAAAAGTGTTCATGTAGCATCAACTCGTTTTTTTGGACTTATTTTTGACACTTTAATTTTTCTTATATATTATGTATGAATAATGTTTTTTAAATGTTGGTAATTTTCATGCGGATTTTAAAGTGTTGATGCAACATAAACTTTTTTTAGGCATATTTTTGACACTTTATATTTTCTTATGTCATAAGTACGTACACATTTTTTTTAAATGTTGATTATTTAACCATTTTTCAAGTTGTCTTATTCCTATTCTTGTTTTTCATCCTAAGATGTTTGTTTTTTAAGAACTTTTCAAACTTGTGTTTTTTCGTTTTGATTTGTAAAGTTTTTTATAACGATTTTTTTTTTTTTGCAAAGTAAAAAAAAATAATAAAAATAATATTTTAAAGTTAGGATTTTTTAATATATTTATATATCGTTAATTAACACTTCAATACACATAAATAATTTCACCAAAAAATAATAATTTTAAACACAACAAAAAACACACATTTTGCATATAAATATAATTGGACGAATAGGTACTTCAGGACCTTTTCGCCAAAAGTCACATGCTAAATAATATATTTTTATGAAAAAAAAACAATCGAAAAAATAGAAAATTTTATGAAATTTTTATGAATTTTATATCCAAAACACATAATATTTGAAGTTTTTCTATTCCAAAAGAAATGATTCACATAAAATTTTAAGTGCAAAAAAATGTTTAAAAAAATACAATAAAAAATAAAATTAAAACATAAAAGATTAAATTAAAAAAAAAAATACAATTAGAAAATAATAATTAAAAATAAAAAGAAATTAATAAACAGTAAAATAAAAAAACACATAACAAAAAATAAATACAAAAATAAAAAATAAAAAACATTAAAAAAACAATGGAAAGAAAAAGAATAAAAAAACCTTAAAAAATTATAATTAAAAAAAAAAAAAATTAAAATATTAGAAATAAATAAATAAATTTGTTATTGGCCAGAAGGCTGCCGCACAGTTGGTGGAATGATGTTTAATGACGACCTTTTGGACCCCTACCAGAATGATGTTCAATAAAAACTGTTTTTATATTATAGTTTTTTTTAATATTTTGTTTTAATTTTAATATTAATTTTTTTCAAATTTTGTTTAATGTTTTTTTAATGCATTTTAATGTGTTTTTTTCTTTTTTTTTTCTAATTGTTTTTAAATATATATCTATATATATATATATATATAATTTGTTTGTTTTTTAAATATTCAATTTGATTTGATTTATTTATTTTTTTGTGTTATTTTTTTTCCTTAAACTATGGTATTTTGAAATAATTTTTGTTTTTTCATTTATTTTTTAATAATTTTTTATATTGTAATTTTTTTTTTTTTTTTTTTTTCGGTAATATATCACATACAATCGTGCATTGTCGACAAGTTTTGAACCAACCAACGTGGTTCATCTTCACGACAAGATGAGAAATCAGATCAAGGAGACATGTTTAAAAAGATGGAAAGAGGATCCAACTAGTTGTTAAGGTATAACATCTAGTTTGACCGAGAGAAGGAAAATATACAAATGAAATAATTTATTAAAATAATTTATTGTTATATTATATTTAATTTGGTTTAATTAGTTAATAATTATAATACATTTTCTTATTATATTATAATTTCTTAATTAAAATGATAAGGGAGGGTTCAAAAAATTATTATTTATTATTATATAAATACAATTTTGATAAAAAAAGAAGAAAAAGAAGAAGAAGAAGGAGGTCAAAGGGATTAAGAATATTGATAATCTAGTAAGTATATCTAATAAGGATCTTGTGATTAGATTTATAATAAAATATTAAATAATTTTATTATTATATCAAATTCAATAAATATAATATGTTTTATTATTATTTATTTAAATAAGTATTCGTTAAAATGGTAATAACAAATTTCTTTATTATTTTATTACTTTAATATTATTTGTTTTATTTTATTATTTTATTATTTAAGGTTGAAGGAGCATTTTAAAAAATGTAACAATAAGAATAATAATAAATAAATAATTGAAGGGATCAAAAAAAGGGGGTAAAAATACAAAGGAAATCATAAAAAAGGATCAAAAAAGAGAAAAGAGGGGAGGGGTGCTAAGGCAAAACAACAACTAAGGATGAAGGGTCAGGATCCAACATCTACTAACACTCCATCCATCATCTCTATTCAAGTTAACATGCCTTTTCTCGATTTATAACGCTTCCCTCAACTTACAACGATGAAAATGGTTAATCTTAGCAATTACCTTAACTTCTTCGATGCAAATGTGATGCTTCGTCTTTTCCACATGCTCTGCTAAGGTAGAGGAGCGTGACCTACCATGCTTAAGGTTTTCCACGTGCTCATGAATCCTTTGATTAATGGAACGACTAGTTTCACCAATGTATGGACCCCCACAAGAGCAAGGAATTAGGTAAAAAAAATTATCTTCCCTAGGCCTTACCGGGTCTTTAACCGATTTTAGAAAACTCCGAATAGTACTAAGGGGCTTGAAAGTCGAAGAAACATTATGTTTCTTGAGGATCCTAGCGATCGTATCAGTGGTCCCTTGAATAAATGGGAGGCGAACCCAAGGTAACCAATCACTAGAATCTTTTTTATTCCTAGGACCTTTTTCCGCTTTTTGAAACACTCCAAGGCCATCAAACTTGCTATAGATGTTCTTATCGAACACACTCAGGAGGTGAGATTTTTCTTCTTTGAGATGTTGATCATGTGACACTCTTAATGCTCTAGTAGCTAAGGTGTTGACAATTCATGATTATATGTGTTTATATTACTGAAATCAATTTTTTACAAATTATGGATCACATAAGCCATATTCCAATTTTTTTTAATCTGTTTTTTGTTTATTTATTTTTAAGTTTTTTATCCTTTATGTATTAATTTTATTATTATTTTTAATATATTTTTAATATTTGATCTATCTTTTTTGTTGTGTTTTTTAATATATTTTTTATGTTTGATTTTTTTTTGTCATTTCTTATCATTTTTTTATTTACTTGTTATCAATTTTTTTTTTCAATATTTTATTTGTTTTGTTTTGTATTTTGTATTTTTATTTATTTATCTATTTATTTATTTATTTATTTTTATCTACTTTTCTGCAAGGCCCATGTTGATCCTCAACTGTCAACCCGATCTTTTTATGTGTCAATTTGATAGTTGATTTCAAACTTTTCATTATAATGGATCAAGCCTCGTTCACAATTTGTCAATTTCATGGTTGAGTTTTAAGTTTTCATTGCAATGGGTCAAGTTCGCCTCCACTGTGTGTCAATTTGATGGTTGATTTTTAAATTTCCATTGCAATGTGTGAAGTATTCATACGCTAAGATTTTAATCTCTCTCTCTCTCTCTCTCTCTCTCTCGATATATATATATATATATTTTATCATTTAAAAAAATTACACTTGGTATAATGACTCGTTCAATCAGGTGTTCATTTTTAAAAATATTTTTAGTTGTATAATTTTTCGATAATGCCATGGTTGGAATATGTTGAAAATTTGTCAATATTTTAAGTTTGTTTTGAGTCATTATATTTTATATTTAATGTTATGGTTGAAAGAATTTATAAGTATTTTATCTTTAACATGATGGGTGAAAATTATTGAAATTTTAAGGCTTTTCAGAGACATGATATTTTATCTTTAATGCCATGCCTAAAAATTGTTGGAATTTTAAGGTTTTTTGGAGTCATGATATTTTATTTTTAATGCCATGCCTAAATATTGTTGGAATTTTAAGGCTTTTTAGAGACGCGATATTTTGTTTTTAACGTCATGTGTAAAAATTGTTGGGATTTTAATTAGGCTTTTCAGAGTCATGATATTTTATCTTTAACGTCCTTGCTAAAAAAATGTTGAAAATTTACCACAAAAAAAAATTGTTGTTCCAGCATCAACACTTTTCTTTTTTAGGGTGCTTTTCATGTTTTCTATGCAAAAAAATTGGTTTTTGCTGTCATTTTTAAAAATGTTGAAATGTTTCCATGGGAAAAAAAATAAAATAAAAATTGTTCCAACATCAACACTTTTTCGTTTTTCGGTTTTTTTTTTTCATGATTTTTGGGGTTTTTTTGGCTAGAGTTCTCATTTTGAGGTCAAAGTTCCTGTTTGATTGGTAAGCTTGTTAGGATAGTAGTTGTGATCAAGTAAGGTTAGGGAAATGTCTAGGCTAGGTTAAGAGGAGAACAATTATGTTCTCAAAAGACAGTTACCTTGCATTTGACATGTATACTCTATCAATAAAATACCACAACAAGGAGAGGGTTTTCCCATTTGTTGGGAAAAACACTAAGGGGGGTGGTGAACCAGTATTTAAAAAAACTCACATAAACATTTACTTTTTCTTTTCTGAATTTTGTACACGACTTGACTGAAGCCAACTAGCGTATGTACACAACTGTTATAAAGGAAACTAGCATATGCCTAGCAAACTTATAATTCAGTTAATTCTTGATATGCTTAACTTAAACCAGTATATTAGAGAGTCATCAGAAATTTGATGAGAATTAATCATGCGTAGTAAAAACAGAATAAATAATTCACATAAGTAATACACATGAACATCAGGATTTAAGGTTGAAACCAAATGTGGGAGAAAACCATCGATGTTGTCGTCTTAGTCTTCAATTTTAGGGTGAAATCGCGAAGTTGGGAAACACTTTTTGGCGGATGGTTAGAATTTGGGAGAAATTTTTAATTTCTCGGCAGAGAAAAAAGTCAACTAAATTTCTCAGCCAAGAGTTTTCAAAACTCTCGTTCGAGAGATTTTAAATATTTTGGACGAGAGTTTGGTCGGGTTTAACATGAGTTAAAATTCTCTTGGACGAGAGTTATGCATTTTCTCATCCGAGAGTTGTGGTCACAAAACTCTTGGGAAAATTTTTCGGACGAGAGTTGGAAAAACTCTCAGACGAGAGTTGAAAAACTCTCGTCCGAAAGTTTTTCAACTCTCGTCCGAGAGTTTTTCCAACTCTCGTCCGAAAAGTTTTAAACTCTCGTCCGAGAACCCTAACCAGGAATCGTCAAGCAGTAACGTATGTGCTCCTTATCGTAGAGTGCATTAGGAATGTAGGCACACCATTTTGAGAGCCACATTAGCCTAGCCGTAAAGGTTTGGAAAAAGTCAAGTCTTTATAAGATTCCGTCAATTGATTCGATGAAAGTTGAACGTGTGTGGCTAGAAAATTAAATGATTCAAGAGGGTAAGTTTAAAAAGTTTAATCATCCCAAACGATTAAATTGACATGGGGAAATTTTTTATTAAAAAGGATAGGTTTTACTACAACGTTTCAATGCATACCATGTTGGTTCATGTTTAAGAGATATTTTGAAAAATAAATCTTATGGTATGAAAAGTAATAAAATGTTTATTATAAAGGAGTTTTATAAAGGTATTTTTGATCTTATACATATTTGCAAGAATTTTATAAAGTGAAGATTGACTATCTTTATAAAAAAATAAAAAATAAAAAAGGTTTAATTTAATTTTGAGAAGGAGATTTTCATAAAAGTGATTTCTTGATTTTCTTATTAAAAGAGTTTTTTTTTTTAAATTTTTTTATTGGAAAGTGAGTTTAGGGTTTTGCAAAGGTTTGTCCAAATTTTTTTGGTTTGTTAATCATGATAATGTTTTGGTTTAAGTCAAATTTTTCTGTGTAGGTGAATCCAGTGAATATTGTGACATACGTGGGTGTATATTAAAAATTATATTTTTTCCCGGTGGCGATATGCAAAGAACCTCATACAATAAGGAAAGAAGACAAAAGACAGAAGAAATATAACAGTCATTGGTCGCAAAGGGAGACTAAAACATATCAAAAGAAGAAATCTAAAAGAAGAGACAGATAACATTGCCATGTTTAGAGAGGTTCATACCACAATCGAGGAACCAAGAAGTCTAGTAGAAGACAGAAGAGAAATCGAGGCTGATTGGTGTAGCGTGGATCTGGTACCACCTCCTATATTTACTCGTAAAATTTTTTACTTTTAGGTTGTCAAAATGAAAACTTTTCTTTGAGATAAAGAGTTAATTGAGTATTTATCTAATAACCCATATGATGTAGTATGTGATTCTTTAGCATTGGATTTTATAAAACATGTATTGGATAAGAATTTTTTGTGCAAAGTATTAAAAGATACATCTTCCGAGGAAGCATAGAAGATCTTAGAAGCATAATTTGCAACAAAGGAAACTTACATGGAACAAGAAGTTGTGTCACAATTCGTTGAATAATCAATAGAGAATTCAATCACAGATCTAAGAGTAGATGATCAAGACTCTAGGAGGAAAATAAAGCTTGGAGAATCTCACTCAAAGGTGGGTGATGGCCTTGAATACTGTAAAAGCGAAACTCATTATGCAAACATGCATTTGGAGGAAGAAGATGCAACAAATATTACAGAGAGAGAATTTGAGGCTTGTGTGTATGAAGCGAAGAAAGAGAGTATAAATGCTCAAGAAATCCACTGTAACGTGGGTGGTGAATATGATGGTGAACCCAAGTATGATGAGAGAGATGTGGATGATGATTGCAAAGTGAGATGTGAATTGGTGAATCCTGCTGCAGTTGATGAATATGGTGAAGTTGAAATTGTTAATGAGCACATGCATGCTCAGATATCTCACCATACCACCATAGAGTGGATAAGTTTTTTTTTTTTTTTTTTTCCTATCAGAACAAGACTAATTCTATTAAAAAGGAAACATATTGTACAAACAGAGCTTGCATGCAAGCGATGCTGAGAAGCAGGGGAGCCAGAGGTGGAAGGCTAACAACCCCGCTCTTGAATAAATGTTAAGGACTGAACATGAGATAACAAGGAGAGCAAAAAAACAAGAGCTAGACAAAGATATCTACCCAGAGTGGGTGGAATCTGCCAGACGGAATTTTTTCCCTTTTTTCTTGCTTACTTTGACCCAGCCATTAGAATTTTGCTGGAACGCGACCAGTTGTAGACTATTCTACGCTGAGGGTGGAATATCCTTATCAGAACCAGAGGAAGAAGATTCATGCTAGCGTTTCTGAGAGATCAGAGGGGTAGAGGAATCCGTAGGAATGACTGGGGCAGCGTCCATCGAAGTCTCGACATTCTCCCTATCTGCATCAATTTCTTCTTCATCCGAGCTGGAAGAGTCTGTGTCCTCCATGGGGGGGGAGGAACACAGGGATTCCAACTCTTGGATTTGGGTTTGTGATTGAGATTCTTCTTTTTGTCTTGGAGCTGAGAGCAAGAATTATGGTCACAAAACTCTCGGGAAGACTTTCGGACAAGATTTAAACAAACTCTCGGACAAGAGTTTTTAAACTCTCGTCTGAAAATTTTTCAACTCTCGTTCGAAAAATTTTTAAACTCTCATCCGAGGATTTTTTCAACTCTCGTCCGAAAATTTTTCAAACTCTCATCCAAGAATTTTATTCTTATAATAAAAACCCAAAATTCTTCATTCGCCCAGCATTCTGCACTGTCGTTTTCGCGAATTCATTCGTACTCCTTTGAAAGATTAGGATCCATTTTCCTCTTCCAATTTGCTTAGATAATAGGGTAGTAAGAAAAGGAGTTATGGATGGGGATATATTTTGTGTATGTAACTACTTTTTTGAAGCTAAGTAAATTATTTAATGAAAAGGGAAAATAGATATGGCCTTCAAAGTGAGTTCAAGGTTTCAAAGTATGAGGATCTCTAAATATGCAATAAACTCTTCCATAAACTTCATAATATATTGAAGATGAGAAAATATATTTTTCATTTTTGTCTTCATGTTATAAACATTTCCATGAGATATGTGATGGTCTCATTCTTGGTGAGAAAAATCCCTAAATTACCAAAGTTAGAGCAAAGGCTAATACATAATTATTCCTTAAAATCATTTGAGTTGATGGTAAAATCATTCTAAAATTATATACAGATTTTTTTTTTAATCTATTTTTGATGATCATTGCACAGACCCATATATATATATATATATATATATATATATATGACAAAAATAAGCCCTGAGAGTTAGCTCAATTGATTGAGTCCTCGTCGTTAAAACACCTTTTCTATTGAGAAGTCATAGTTTCAATTCTCTCTACACTCTTGTGGCCAAGATCCATCATTGAGGTGACAAGAAGTGATCCATTCATGGTTTTGGAATGCATTGTAAATGTAATATTGTAGGGCTTCTTTTATTTTAAGATACATATGAATTGTTTTTTATGGATTCTATTTTTTTTACTCTTGGGATGGGGTGTCACCTCAACCACCAAAGGAAATATGATATGTTGTTTTCCATATTCACACTTCCCTTCATAGTTTGGAGAGTTGGAAGGCTAGGTATTGTCTTCCAAATATGCAACATGATTCATAGTTAATGCAATTGGTATGAGGTTCTATATCTCCACCTAAATAATGATTACAAGCTATCATTATTTCGATACCCTTCTACAATGAAGCACAACTTCGAGATTGGCTAATTTCTTTCTTTATTTGAGGGAAGATCTTCCCATATGCCCTCTTTATTTTTTTTTCACTCTCTTTTTTCTCTTAGCACTTCCTTGATTTTGTGGTTGGGATAGCCAACCCGCCTCCCTAATCACCTCCCATTTTCTTCCCACTCGAACTTATGATCATTCTTGGCTTTCTGTGTTCACTTTTCTTCTAGCTTGACAAAGTTCATACTCGTGTGTCATTTCTCTGTACCCACCTCCCCTTTGGGCGGGTGATCTTGCGTTCGAGGCACACTGTATCATTAAGGATTTGATATCATTTATTAAACATCTAATTTATATAACTGAACTAAAATACTAGCAATTGCACCAGTGGTGCAAGGGAATGCTGGAAGGAGGAGACATGAATCATTTTGTGGTACATGTTAGGGAACATGATGAATGTGAATTTATGAGGGGTAAAATCTACCATTGATTGATTACATGAATTTTTAGATTTAAAACTATGAAAATTAAATATGTTGTTTGCTGAACTTGAAGGAGGAAAGAAGGTAGGTAATTTCATGTCCATGACTTTAATTTTATAACTTTGTGGTTATTATCTTAAATCATTATGTCTTAATAATAGTAGAAGTAATTTACTCAAATTTGCACGAATGTAATTTAAATTAGAAGCAAACTATTTGAAAATAAACAATAGCTTCGCTTGTGAATCGATTTATAATCGTATAAAATGAGAGCGTATAAAGGAAATAATTTGTGAGATTTAGATATGTAGGCATATCTGATATCATGAAAATAGATAGTATACAATATAGTAGACCATAGATCTCTTGTGCATCGTATAGATTTTTGCGAAGGCATCATTGACTTGTATTGAAGTAATGTAATGGTAAAAAGGTTTTACATGTTATTAAAACTCGCAGTAGTAGGAAATTTTACATCATGGTACAAGAAAAACGAGTAAGAGTGATATTGTTAAATATAGAAGAAAATCGAATTGGAAAAAAAAGGAGGAACAAGTGATAGCATAGTAGACTGATCATGCATGTAAGGTGTTTGGTTGCAAGTAGGGGGTATTCCTAGCCGTAAATACAAGGGGTTTCCCGACAGCAACAACACCAATTGACGTCCAAAGTTGGGACGCGACTAAGATAGTATGCTCGAAGATGCCTGTGTGCATCTCTTTCATGTACATGAATGAGGAGACGGATGAATTTTTTGACTAAGATAGTATGCTCGAAGGTCACTATTGGCACAGTGTATCTCTTTCATGTAAATCAAAATAACTCTATCATCTCTCTTACTTTAAGTTATTGGCACAGTATAGTTGACAGATGAATAAAGGTTTCTTTTGAGCGCTTCAATTTAAATTCTTCCCTTTGGGGAATCTTGTGAGAAGGAAAGGGCCCGCCTTCATCACAAGATTCACCTGATTGCTCCTGTAGTCTGTTAACTTCTTTATGATTTCGCACCTTAATTAAACACTGTTTGCTGAAGATTATTTATGCAGTTTTGTGTTTCTTACTAAAAATTTGTTTTCCTTATTTACTGCATTATTTTGTACTGTTCATTCTGAAGAAGCTGTGAGTTATTTTATTTCCAGTCATTTTTTTGCGGAATGAATGCGTGACAGTTTGACATCAGGAACAGGTGCTGAAGATTCCCGTTTGGAGGAATAGGGTCCTGTTCTCTGATGATTGATCTTTCTCTTTGGCAGTGTGACTGATAACAGGAAACAGGTGCTAAAGATTCCTGCTTGGAGGAATAGGGTCCTGTTCTCCGTTATGGTTGATTGATCTTCTTTTCTGCAGAGTGATTTCCTTTCATTATCTTTCCTAGGATTCTTTTAATGAAAGTATGCAACAGAGGATTGTTTCTGCTGTAACACAAGAGGCTTCAGCTTTGTTAAAAGTAAGGTGTGAGCAATGTGATTAATATAATTTGTGTAATTAATACTACAACCCTTCTTTGATTTTGGAATTGAGCATATATAGTGTGTGATTGTCTTTGGAATAAACAAACCTTCCTGGGTTGACAATTTATGTGGCACTTGAATTGTTAAAACAATTAAAGCGACCAACAGAAGGTAAATCAAATATTTACCTTGCTCACTTTTCCATACTACTTTGCATCATAGTGTACTTCAACCAGAATTCACAACAGATCCACAATCATACTTCAACCAGAATTTATGTTGTGCTTAACCCTGTACTTATACAACATATGTATCACAAGTATGTCCACACATATGTATCACTAATACATATATACCCTGATCTGAATATATACATATATCATACTTGCTCTATTCCTGAGCTAGTCTTTTCTGTACTTCGCATTAATCACAGACATTCCTGAACCCTCCTCCGTGATTGCTGAAACACACAATCAATTGAATACACTTTTTGAAACGGATACCCAGGAGAAGATTGAATCTGAAGACTTACCTCAAACATCAACCACTATCTCATCTAAAAGTATAACAGTAGAAATTGAACTTGGCAAAACATTGAACATAAATCCTGATTTGAAAGTTTCTGAAAAACAGCTGTCAGAGAATGGGTCAACCCAATCATAGAGATCAAATGCCATTAAACCCCCAGGTAGTACTTAAACCATTTGAAAGATGGGCCTTAGATTTCATAGGACCCATCAATCCTCCATCCAATCAAAGAACTTATATATTAGTCTCTACAGACTATATGACTAAATGGGTGGAGGCCAAAGCACTTCTTAGAGCCAATGAAGAAGATGTCCTAGCTTTCTTATATGAAGAAATATTTATTAGATTTGGAATTCCTAGAGAGCTAGTTACATATGGTGGACCTCCCTTCAATTCTCATGGTTTTAAATCTACCCTTCAGAAATATCATATTTATCATAGAATGACTACACCATACCATCCCCAAGCCAATGGGTAGGTGGAAAGCACAAATAAAGTGATAGAAGCCATTCTAACTAAAACAATGAAGGATAACTGGAAGGATTGGTCTCAAAGGCTCCCTGAAGCACTATGGGCTTATAGAACTACCTGGAGAAATACTACAGGATTTTATCCCTATGAATTGGTTTATGGTAAAAGTGTTGTTTTTCCTGTGGAATTTGAAATTAAAACTTTAAGAACTGCTTTAGCTGTTAACCTTGATTTGATTGATGTGCAAACAGCCAGGTTGCAGCAGCTTCTTGAATTGGATGAAAAGAGATTATATGCCATTCACCAGACAACCATGATTCAACAACAAAGAATTAAGTGGCATGATAAAATTATCAAGCACAAGCAGTTCCTAAAAGGTAATTGGGCTTTATTGTATGACTCTCGGTTTGAAAACTTTCAAGGTAAGTTATGTACAAGATGGCTTGGACCTTATGAAGTAGATGCTATTTTTCCCAATGGAACAGTAAGAATTTTAACAATTGATGATTCTAAAACACCTCTACTAGTAAATGGTCATAGGCTTCGTTTGTACCAGCGCTCTGTTTCTAAAGAATATTTTAAGGTTGCTTGCATGACTGATACACATTATCTTTTTCCAGGGGAGTCTTCTGCTCCTCACAGCATTTAATTTTCTACACTATATTTTTAGTATTAGAATAGATTTAAAACTAATAATCCCTGTCAAGGGTTGGCATGTTACAATGGTGTTGATTCAGGAAGAGCTGTAGGGAGGACCAATTTCATCACAAGAATATCCTAGCTTGATCGGAGAAGCTTTGTTTCCCCTCATCTCAATTCATTCCTCATTTCCCGGTAATCATCTCTTTTATCACTTATCCCCTTTCTCCATCTTTCCCTTTCTCTTTTCCCATTCACCTTACTGAAACAACATCCTTTAGCCAGAAATTTCTTTTCCCTGTTCCCTACTGCTGAAATCATTCCTCAACAAGTACTTCCCCAATTTTCCCAGCACTAAATCATCACATTTCAGCAAACATTTCCCTTATTTTTCCATTGCTGAAACACCACTTTCAGCAACATGTCATCCATCTTTCCATTGCTGAAACACCACTTTCAACAACCTGTCATCTATCTTCCCATTGCTAAAACACCATTCCTTTCCTCTGCTACACAAGTTTTCCAGTACCCCACTTTTATTCTTCAGATCCCTTGGGTGAATATTATCTAGTATTGAGCAGACTCTAATATGCTCCTGTTTCTACATTTTAGAGAAATCTAAAGATTCTTCCATCAGTATTAAGCCACTATGAACAAGCACTCTATACTTCAAATTACAAAAATAGAGGTAAAATATAAGGTATGCGGATTTTTTATGTAATACAGTTAAATAATAGTTTAAAGAGAGGATCTTTCCCATTATGATTACAATCCCCACACATTTAAACATCATTACATCACACGTAGGGGGGGGATTTCAAAAATTAAACCATCATTCCACACCATACAATCCACCGTCACTCTTCATATCCATTATTTCGGCCGTCATTGATACTCCATATCCTCAGTCGTAACGATTATTCTGATCGAGCCTGTGATTCTGCTCTCTGTTTCTGTATTTGAATTAAGTTAGTAACCATGGGAGGTTCGTCTATCAAGCATGAGCCCGACTCAATGGCTCTTCTTCAATTATTTCTGGAGGCTTACCAAATTTTCCAGCAAGCAAGATGGGTCACATATTTTGAAAAACTGAGAGAATTTGACCCTCAGCAAGTCTTGGAGTTCGCACAGAACCTCCAGTAGGACCACTCCACAGTCCAAGGGGTCATAATTTAAGTTACAGAGAATGATATTACCCAAGTCTCATGTTTTCCAGTCACATGAACTCGGTGGTTTAGTAGAAAACACATCATCCTAAATGCGCAACAGGACTTCCTTCTTCCAGAAGAACGTGTTGAGATCAAAGGCCGTGGCATAGGACTGCACTCACTACCTCCTCCGTGGGTCAAGGTAGCCGAATTTGTCAAGAATTATTTAACATGCGAGGGGCGATATCAGGTAGTTTATCAACACGAATTTGTTTTAATGAGCCACTTGCGACATGGTAGACTACTCAACATTTCTTATTATCTGCTTGGATGTATTAAGAATATGTCATATTACTCTAGAAAGGTAAAATTTCCATTACTGTCCCTTACCCATCATCGCCTTTGTAAAATATTAATTCAGAAGGGTTTTTCTTAGCAAAACCCCCCTCTAAATAACTTACCCCTATTGCTTGACCAAGCCCCCGAAATTCACCTTGAAGCCCAAATTCCCCAAGAAGCTGAAAATCCCCACGAAATTTCTGAAAGTTCTTATGAACAGCAATTG
Organism: Pinus albicaulis; assembly: GCA_034641835.2. Lineage (NCBI taxonomy): Eukaryota > Viridiplantae > Streptophyta > Pinopsida > Pinales > Pinaceae > Pinus > Pinus albicaulis. The sequence continues at coordinate 1,376,611,392 of CM076580.1, read as the reverse complement.
GAGAATATCCCGGATCCTCCATCAATCCCATCCTCAAAACCAGTCAATCAATTTCACCCATCTTCAAAACCATTCCAATTAGCAGAGTCATCCCAACCCACTGTTTACATCCCCAGTGATGACTGTCAGACTGAAACACCACCATCTCCTCCTATTCATAAAAGGAAGAGGTAGACTACAACTGCCTCTGTATCAAAAATGAAAACGAGGGATGCATCCAAAACAGTCACCTCTTCCGACAGCCCTCTCCCAGGGAAGAATCTTCCCATAGAAAGAAAAAGAAAGCCACTGATTTCCCTGCTTTTCTACCTAGGAGAAAAATGAAAAAAAATCCCATTTCCCCTGACCCCACAGCCATCTTGTTACAATTCTAGTCATCACCACCTTTCCAAATCCCGGAATCATTACCTCTCTCATCCTGTGGCACTGCTCCATAAGAACCAGTTTCCCAAGGTAATATGACATCATCTCCTACACAACTAGTAGCTGCTCCACAAGAACCAGCTACTCACGCAGTAGCTGAAACACAAGAACCAGCTGCTGAAGTGCAAAAGTTAAACATCCAGCATGATATTTAAAGGAAACCGACTGTAGCTGAAACACAGCTACAGTCGAGGAACAACAATCAACTTCAGCAAAAGCACACGCTCCAGTCACCATTGCCTCTCTTTTAGAAGAAAATGAATTTCTGAAGTCAGAATTAGAAGCCTGCTAGAAAGAATTGATAATGGCAAGGGAAGCTTTTGATAAAGAATTAAATATTTATACCTTGGCTCATACATCATCTATGCAAGAAAAACACTCAGAGAATGATCCTTATAAAGAGTACATGTGTTATCAGTGTGGAAACATTTATCAAAACGCAGGATACAAGATGGTTGAAGTACCAATGTCTGGTGCATCCATATCATCTCCAGTAAAGAGGGAAAACCCCACTGTCACACAAGAACTAGTAGGGCCCTCAAAGACTTTAAAGAAGGAAGACCCTACTGTCACACAAGAACCAGTAGGGCCCTCAAAAACTTTGGAGAAGGAAACTAAGGTACATGTATCCTGCTCGACATTCACTGATTCTGCTACACATACTATGCCTAAGCCCATTACCTATAATGCTGGAACACAAACTCCACCATGGAAGGAATTGGAAATAATGAACACGTGGAATAAGCAGTATGTTGTGGATCAAGATAAAATTTTACAACAGCATAAACTAGCCTAGCAAAATCAAATGTACTCCAATTGGGATAATTGGGAATAGACACTCCAGTAGCTTAAAGATTCCAGGAAAGAGAATACAGAATTAAAAGATAAATTAATCCTGATGTTTCAATTAGTGCAAAAATTACTAGCCACCATGAAACCATCTGTGAACTATTCTCTGTTTCTTTCAGAGCGTCTTGTTTATTTCCAGTTGAAAGCAATTAAGGATGGAAGACCTTATGAGCTGCTCACAGCTGAAAAATTTGTTAAAACATTTGCTGAGGCTTCCACAAGTGATCAACATTTGTTATGCGAGCTGTATCTTCATAATGAGGCTATTCCTGAAAACAGAGAACTCAATATTAATCCTATTGTTGGTGATATACAGATTAGGGCATTTGTTTCTTTTCTTGCAAATCAAATCACTTGGAAAAATACCTTCCTTGCAACTAGGCACAATGAGGATAATCGCCTTCTTTGGATAAGGCCAGAGCCTCGAAATCCGGCCATTTTTGTAGCAGAGTACCATAAGTTTTTGCAGAAGCCAAGAATGACTAGATACATACAGCAATTGCAAGCCTCTATACTCCGAGAATGTCATCAGTCAATCAAGGTCAACGAGACGGCTGCTCTGAAGGCAAACACCATGTTCTGGCAATAGTCCTCCAAGGAAAGACAAGAGTATCATCCCTTTAGCCCTAGTAATATTGAAATTGCACTATCCAGAATACCAAACTACCTCAGATGTGTTCAACAGTGTGCTGAGAATTGGATAGGCTATCATTTTCACTTTCCCATTTTATGGATGCCATCAGAACGATATCAGGCTCATTACAGGTTGGCTAACAGGGATGAGGCAGAAGCATGGTAGAAATTTAAAAGTAATCAAGGATTTAGACCTTCGACAGATACCACCTTACATAGTTATTGCTTGAGTAACTTGCATGCAAAGAGTCAGTATTCAGACTCCGATTCAGACTAAAAGTTGCCTGAGGACATGCAACCCTTTCAGTTGGGGGGGATGTTAGGACCTCATAATGTATCATTTTGACTACATATTTTTTCCACCTCTTTACTCTTTTTAGTCCATATCTAAAGTTTACATTATCATTCCTATCCATTTTTCCCAAAGGTATACAAAGTTCTTCTCTTTACTCTATGTTTAATTTGTTTTGCATATAATTCCACATTACTTTTATATTTAATCATTAATCTAAGATATACAGTCGCTGAGATATCGCAGATAATCTATGATAAGGAATGTGTTGCTAAAACAGTCGACCCCGTTGCTGAAACAGTCAATTTTGTTGCTGAAACAGTCAACGGGCACACAAATCCCGTTACTGAAAACTGCTCGTGATTTGCGATTTCGGAAGTGTATTTCAAGAATGATGGAAACAAGATGAAGACAAGCAAGGAAAGTTGTTACACGAACTGTTCTGAAGCTAGTATTTTTGTATCTATTGTAACAATATTTTGCTATGGAAGAATAGAAAGACCCTGTTTTAAAATAAAAGATCAGACTTGGATAAAAATAGGATTTCTTTGTTGTAACTGTAATAGATGTCTCCTCTTTAAAAAGAGGAGACATCATCATTAGAGTGGTAGTTAGAGACTGCGGGAGTACATTTCTTGGAACAAGAAAGAGCAAGGATCTGTTGTAATGTATCATTTCTTTTCAAAGATGAATAAAGGTTTCTTTTGAGCGCTTCAATAAAAATTCTTCCCTCTGGGGAATCTTATGAGAAGGAAAGGGCCCGCCTTCATCACAAGATTCACCCGATTGCTCCTGTAGTCTGTTAATTTATTTATGATTTCACACCTTAATTAAACACTGTTTGCTGAAGATTATTTATGCAGTTTTGTGTTTCTTACTAAAACTCTGTTTTCCTTATTTACTGCATTATTCTGTACTGTTCATTCTGAAGAAGCTGTGAGTTATTTTATTTCTAGTCATTTATTTTCGGAATGAATGCATGACAGTTTGACATCAGGAACAGGTGCTGAAGATTCTCGTTTGGAGGAATAGGGTCCTATTCTCCGATGATTAATATTTCTCTTTGGCAGTGTGACTGATAATAGGAAACAGGTGCTGAAGATTCCTTCTTGGAGGAATAGGGTCCTGTTCTCCTTTATGGTTGATTGATCTTCTTTTCTGCAGAGTGATTTCCTTTCATTATCTTTCCTAGGATTATTTTAATGAAAGTCTGCAACAGATGATTGTTTCTGCTGTAACACAAGTAGGCTTCAACTTTGTTAAAAGTAAGGTGTGAGCAATGTGATTAATATATTTTGTGTAATTAATACTACAACCCTTCTTTGGTTTTGGAATTGAGCATATATAGTGTGTGATTGTCTTTGGAATAAACAAACCTTCCTGGGTTGACAATTTATGTGGCACTTGTATTGTTAAAACAATTAAAGCGACCAACAGAAGGTAAATCAAATATTTACCTTGCTCACTTTTCCATACTACTTTGCATCATAGTGTACTTCAACCAGACTTCACAACAGATCCACAATCATACTTCAACCAGACTTTATTTTGTGCTTAACCATGTACTTATACAACATATGTATCACAAGTATGTCCACACATATGTATCACTGATACATATATACCTTGATCTGAATATATAAATATATCATACTTGCTCTATTCCTGAGCTAGTCTTTTCCGCACTTCGCATTAATCTCAGCCAAGGGAATTACTTAAAAAGACTAACAACCAGGACATTCATCCTTACTGTTTCTGTTCTTCTCTACAGAATCTCCTCCAGCACTTGGCCCGACGTTTTCCACGTGATTTGGCATACTCCGAGGCTTGAATTGGTGGATGATAGTGGTCCTATTGCTCTCCTGAAGTAGCTGAATTGACATGTTCAACACATGCTTCAAATAAATCTCAAATATCATAACGAACCCCTCAAGCTGCTTTGACTAAGATTTCATCTCTTCTACCAGGGATTTCCAAGTGACTTCTAGGCTATCCAACCTAGCCGAATTCTTTGCAGATGCGAGAGTTTCGGCCTAGTACACATCCTTGTGAGCCACCTCCTACATGCTGAGCACCTTGGCCAACACAGTTTTCATTTGTTAGGCCATGCGTTGGGTTCGTAGAAATTGGATAGGCCTGGTGGTCGGAGTGCCAGGGTCCGTTAACAAGTCCACTTCTTCACATATATCCCTGTATTCCACTCTTTTGCTAGCTTTCTCCACTTTGACTTGTAGCATGTCGATTTTTTTTTTCCCTTACGGGAGACAGAGGAATTGAAGCCTTTCTCTACCTCCTTCAGTTCACAGGTAACCTTGGAGCTTCGGAGGATACGCTTCACCATTTTGCAATTTCGCCCTCTCTCACCTAGCTTACTAATACCAAGACTCAGCTCTAGTTCTTTAGGTGCGTGATCCAGGATGGTCCGCATTAAAACAAAGGTATCTCCTCTGCTCCCCAACACTGTATTTATAATCTGATTTTCGGTACTTGGGATCTTGATATGAAATGACCTCCCTTTCTCTTCCTTTCGTCTGACAGGATGTTCAGCGGACATGTGAGGGATATTTCTCCGATCCTTTCGGTCTGTCTCGCACTGGTTCCCATGCTTTTTCTTTATTAGGTTTTTCCACATATGCAATTTATCAGATCTGGTGTACTATCCTTTGTCAGTATGATAAATCTCCCACACTCTACCACATAAACCAAAGGACATTGGGCTTCAAAACCACTACCGTGAATTACCATATCTGGTGGGCCTCATCTATCATTAATGATCAATTTCGTGTGACCTATCCGCACCACCTGACAATCTAGTTAGGTCCTTTATGGCAATATGATCACACTCCTCTCTTAAATTATCAAAAGGCATGTCCTGCCAACGAGTGTCAATGACAATCTCCGGGTTGTCCACCACATGATTAGCAAGGAAATCCACAATAGAATTAGTTGTGCACCTAACAGCCTGAAACGATACCCCTTTGACAGTGGAGAGATGGGTCACGATGAGAGTCATGACTAACGAGATACGCTAGTGTTTAGTGAACCTACTGGGCTTCGATCCATTCCGCAATCATTTAGTCGCGTTAATTTCTAGCAGTGAGTCCCCTTCCACAATAAATTTTCTGTTTCCCAATCGGACCAAGATTTACAGGCCCTGTTCCAGTGCAGCAAATTCCAAATAGGTTCATGATGCGCTACTCGTTAGTAGAAGGCCTGTCACTATGATCATATTTGACCCTGGTAGGGATTGTTTCCCTTATATTCTTCATGATTTCAATTTGAATGTGGTCGAGTTAGCGAACCTCATCCTAGAATATTCTCATATTCCTTTCCTTCCAAACCGACCACACGATAAAGCTGGGGCCCAGACGCCATAGAAGTTTTATAGTTTCTTGTTTAGTATACGTGGTCCTCCACCTAGCTATGCTGTCATGGACAAAGTCTCTGCTTCTGTCAGTTCGCCGAAAAATTTCTGCCATCCAATCCCATAAGTTTTTGGCCCAATCGTAGGAGTTTAAGAGGTGGTTCATTTTTTCCTCCTCCACCCCATACAGATAGCATCTTGACATCCCAATGAACCCTTTTTTACGTAAATTCTCCTAGGTGAGAATTTTCTTATGCATGAGGAGCCATAGGAAGGTTTTGATCTTAGGCCAGTAGATAGCATCCCAAACATTGTTATGCTAATGGAATTTTTCTTCTAAATATCTTTGCTCTAGGTGGTGCCTCTCTTCTTTGAGGTTAAAGGTTCCTACTTCCATCTTTCCACTGGAGCTAATCCTCCTCCCGCGATTGATGAATTCTTCTCTTATCCACCGAAGGGCGCAAAGAAAGCAGCTAGTTCTCCACTTGGATCTCCTAGGAGGGGAGGTCCAGAGCCCAATCACGCCATTACTAGTCTAAGTGATCTATGAGGCAGGCATCTCCCATGCTCATGATACTTTGGCTAGTTAAAGAAATCTATTTGAAAAATACAGATTTGTTCTGTGTCACTAGTATGGTAGTGATCTGTTGGTTGATGACGACGACTGTTGATCCCCTCAGGGGTGTTTTTTCTTTTACAATAGGTGGAATGTGGTACCCATATGCGTAAAACTTAGTATGGAATATAAATTTGCATTGTACACATAGGTGTATGGTTGTGACCTTCTCATGTAATCATTTCTGAAAGAGACACTTATAAAGGCACCGGTCTTCGACAAATTTGATCAAAGTGCAATGATTGTAAGGTACGATACCATCTTGACATGAAAGCTTTTGTTGTAGTCGAATTTCAGGAGGATCGATGACATCTACGTGAAATGATGTCTCCCACAATGCAATCCGAGGATGTCCCTTTTATGGAGAGGGGCGATCCAAGGTACCACTTCATTTTTTGAAAGTAGGTGTTGATGTAAAAAAAAAGGAAGCGTCAACTAAATGAGAGATTCACTGATATAGGGGACCAGGATCTTGGATGTGATAGGTTTAACATAGGCATTATGGCAAGGGGTGACTGAAAACTAATGACGGGGATTCAGTGGCCCAAGGTCGGAGTATAAAAAGAAGCTTGGTGGTAGTCGTAACTATTTCTGATGGGGAAATCCCTAGAGTCGATAGAACATCCAGGCTAGGTATATATTGTTTATGAATGTCATGGTGCCTTATGCATTGGATTGTGATACTCCGACCAAGGGTAACTAGGGACTACTTCCATGGGAGGAAAAATGGATGGGTGGGTGGGGTACATAGTGCACCATTTGCGGTCTTTGTACACTTACCAAAAGAATGAAATAATAGGATTTGGTTTGTACAAAACATAGATATGGGTGCCCCAAAACATGAAAGTGTTTTCTCACTGATGATGTGAGGAAGGTGTTTTTACTGAGGGTGGGGGCCCCATTGGTTGGTCTCATGTGTGGGGTTGATGAAGCGGATGAAAAATGTCACATGTGGGTTATAATGATGGAGGTATGGTAGGCCAAATGCGAGGCACGATAGTGCACTTTCGATCTACTTGCAAAACCTGGTCGTCCGAGAAAGGGGTTTTATTTTGATATGGTAAAACTTGACCTAATGCATGGCGGGTGAATGGGCATGAGGTGCTTCCCTTGACTAAAGTGGTATGGCCATGGCGTCACTATTTTTTGTACAGGTGTGCAACTTATGCGCAAAAATAAGGTTTTGCGCACATTTAGCACGCCTGTCCTAGATTTGGGAGCACCTTTAGCAGCTCTGTGAGAAAGAAAGATGCGCTCTCCTCACGCTTGTCTAAGGAATAGGCGCGTGGAGGGTCGAAGCTATTTTTTGCAAAATTTTTGAGAAATTTTGTCTATTTTTTAGTGTTTTCAGTGTGGATGATGTGTTCCTGTTTTGATGATAGGATATTGTGGAGGGAGAGGGATTGGCCTAATCTTTGGGCCACTTTAGCTGCTGATGCCAATGTGCACCAATAGCTGGCGCACTGGGGTCTTTTCAAATTCATGGAGAATGACCTGCTACCATCATGGTGAAAGATCATCACTAAGGTAATTTTTTTTTTTAAAACTTCATATGTATATGTTTATCTGGATGAATTTTTGTAGGGCTACTAATCATGAGAAGGGATACATGATCCTTGGAGATTATTCGAAGGAAAGCAACATGGCATAACGGTGGACTAGATGAGAAAGAACGATGAATCATTTTATGATAGTGGACATGACTAGTGACTAAAAGTGATGGATGATCTATGCCCTATGAAGCCAAAAGTTGAATATTCCTCAATATCTAAATCCATGACATCGAGGGGAGGAATTATTCATGAGTAGCTAGATTGTTGCTGTAGGACCGTGGTTGATAAGAATCCTGGTGGTAAGTTCCTTTCTTGGCATAAACTTGAAGTATTTCCTTCCTGTGTTGAGAGCGAGTGATGTATGTGATTCTCTATTACATGTGTCATGCACTAGACCAGGACAAATAGTTGTAAGTCTTATTGAAGGCCATGTGAAGTGAATGGATAGACACATCATTATGGTCTTCACCTAGAAGACAGAATGGAGGATTGGGTAATCATCTATCATTTGATACTATTTGAGAATGATATAGGGCATTCAAGATAAGAGTAATTGAGGAACAATATTCTTTGAGGGTTGGCTACCCAAGAGAAGAATAGTCCAATAAGGTCATACTCTGGGAACACCTAGGTGGGGTATGTACCTTGGAGATACAATGACTATGGTGTCTATTAGTCATGTGTTTCACCAGCATTGTAGTCCATTTTCTCGTTGAGAGATGGGGTTGTTAGTCAAGGCCTTGCACTAGGAAAATTCTGGTTGATATGATGTTATACAGATGTGATTACCAACTTCATTTTGAAAGTGGCCATGTACCTGTATGAATACCTCCCTAGTTAAGAGGGAGTGTTGAAAAGTGTAACTAGGTCAGTCTTCATATTGACTGTGTAATTGTGTATTTTATGTATGTATTTTTGGTTGTACTTGCTTCATGGGTTCATGAGCAAGATTTTACTATAGAATTCTTCTTGATGTCTATTAGGGTTGTCTTCTAGTTACATTTGTAATTAAGTGTCCAGTAAATGAGGAGTCCAGTCATCAATATATGCTCCAGACCTTGTCATGAACCTTGTCACAAATCCTTGAAGAAATGGCTATGGAAAACCTTCATCAATGTTGGAATATAAGATTCAAATACAGTGAAGAAATGCTTCATTAAATGTTGGAGTAAATACACTTCATGTCGACTTATATATCAGTGTATAAAGTCGGCCTACCCACTACATGAATGGTCGGTATAAAGATAGATATAACACCACTTTATATACCCCATTTTTGTGGATTAGTTGAAGAATGATTTGCGGTCACCTCAGGAGCTGCAATGTAGATTTAGTTGCAGGAGCTGCAGTACGGATTTAGCTGCAGGAGCTGTAGTACAGATTTAGTGTAGGAGTTGCAGTGTTGATATTTTGGATAGGGTTCAGTGTAGATTCCATAGAAGGTTAAGTGTGTATTTCTGGAGATAAACACAGGCTTATTAGTGCAGATATATCATAGCTAATTGTGGATTCTTCTTAAGAAGGTGCAGACATTTATGTGATTAATGCGAAGTGTAGAAAAGACTAGCTCAGGAATAGAGCAAGTATGATATATGTATATATTCATATCAGGGTATATATGTATCAGTGATACATATGTGTGGACATACTTGTGATACATATGTTGTATAAGTATAGGGTTAAGCACAACATAAAGTCTAGTTGAAGTATGATTGTGGATCTGTTGTGAAGTCTGGTTGAAGTACACTATGATGCAAAGTAGTATGGAAAAGTGAGCAAGGTAAATATTTGATTTACCTTCTGTTGGTTGCTTTAATTGTTTTAACAATTCAAGTGCCACATAAATTGTCAACCCAGGAAGGTCTGTTTATTCCAAATACAATCGCACACTATATATGCTCAATTCCAAAAGCAAAGAAGGGTTGTAGTATTAATTACAAAAAATATATTAATCACACTGCTCACACCTTACTTTTAACAAAGCTGAAGCCTTTTGTGTTACAGCAGAAACAATCCTCTGTTGCACACTTTCATTAAAAGAATCCTAGGAAAGATAATGAAAGGAAATCACTCTGCAGAAAAGAATATAAATCAACCATAATGGAGAATAGGACCCTATTCCTCCAGGCAGGAATATTCAGCACCTGTTACCTGTTATCAGTCACACTGCCAAAGAGAAATATCAATCATCGGAGAACAGGACCTTATTCCTCCAAACGAGAATATTCAACACCTGTTCCTGATGTCAAACTGTCACGCATTCATTCCGCAATAAAATGACTGGAAATAAAATAACTCACAGCTTCTTCAGAATGAATAGTACAGAATAATGCAGTAAATAAGGAAAACAGAGTTTTAGTAAGAAACACAAAACTGCATAAATAATCTTCAGCAAACAGTGTTTAATTAAGGTGCGACATCATAAAGAAGTTAACAGACTACAGGAGAAATCGGGTGAATCTTGTGATGAAGGCGGGCCCTTTCCTTCTCACAAGATTCCCCAAAGGGAAGAATTTAAATTGAAGCGCTCAAAAGAAACCTTTATTCATCTGTCAAAAGAAATGATACATTACAACAGAGCCTTGCTCTTTCTTGTTCCAAGAAATGTACTCCCGCAGTCTCTAACTGCCCCTCTAATGATGATGTCTCCTCTTTTTAAAGAGGAGACATCTATTATAGTTACATCAGAGAAATCCTATTTTTATCCAAATCTGATCTTTTATTTTAAAACAGGGTCTTTCTATTCTTCCGTAGAAAAATATTGTTAGAATAGATACAAAAATATTGGCTTTAGAAAAATCCGTGTAACATCTTTGCTTGCTTGTCTTCGTCTTGTTGCCATCATTCTTGAAATACACTTCCGAAATCGCAAATCACGAGCAGTTTTTAGTAACGGGATTTGCGTGCCCGTTGACTGTTTAAGCAACATAATTGATTGTTTCAACAACAAAATTGACTGTTTCAACAACAAAATTGACTGTTTCAGCAACGGGGTCGACTGTTTCAGCAACACGTTCCTTATCATAGATTATTTGCGGTATCTCAGCGACTGTATATCTTTGATTAATGATTAAATATAAAAGTAATGTGGAATTATATGCAAAAAAAATTAAACATAGAGTAAAGAGAAGAACTTTGTATACCTTTGGGAAAAATGGATAGGAATGATAATGTAAACTTTAGATATGGACTAAAAAGAGTAAAGAGGTGGCAAAAATATGTAGTCAAAATGATACATTATGAGGTCCTAACATCCCCCCCAACTGAAAGGGTTGCATGTCCTCAGGCAACTTTTAGTCTGAATCAGAGTCTGAATACTGACTCTTTGCATGCAAATTACTCAAGAAATAACTATGGAAGGTGGTATCTGTCGAAGGTCTAAATCCTTGATTACTTTGAAATTTCTTCCATGCTTCTGCCTCATCCCTATTAGCCAACCTATAATGAGCCTGATATCGTTCTGATGGCATCCATAAAATGAGAAAGTGAAAATGATAGCCTATCCAATTCTTAGCACACTGTTGAACACATCTGATGCAGTTTGGTATTCTGGATAGTGCAATTTCAAGATTACTAGGGCTAAAGGGATGATACTCTTGTATTTCCTTGGAGGACTGTTGCCAGAACATGGTGTTTTCCTTCAGAGCAGTCGTCTCGTTGACCCTGATTGACTGATGAAATTCTCGGAGTACAGAGGCTTGCAATTGCTGTATGTATCTAGTCATTCTTGGCTTCTGCAAAAACTTATGGTACTCTGCTACAAAAATGGCTAGATTTCGAGGCTCTGGCCTTATCCAAAGAAGGCGATTATCCTCATTGTGCCTAGTTGCAAGGAAGGCAGTTTGCCAAGTGATTTGATTTGCAAGAAAAGAAACAAACACCCTAATCTGTATATCACCAACAATAGGATTAAGATTGAGTTCTCTGTTTTCAGGCATTGCCTCATTATGAAGATACAACTCGCATAAAAAATGTTGATCACTTGTGGAAGCCTCAACAAATGTTTTAACAAATTGTTTAGTTGTGAGCAGCTCATAAGGTCTTCCATCCTTAATTGCTTTCAACTGGAAATAAACAAGACGCTCTGAAAGAAACAGAGAATAGTTCACAGATGGTTTCTTGGTGGCTAGTAGTTTTTGCACTAATTGAAACATCAGGATTAATTTATCTTTTAATTCTGTATTCTCTTTCCTGGAATCTTTAAGCTGCTGGAGTGTCTGTTCCCAGTTTTCCCAATTGGAGTACATTTGATTTTGCCAGGCTAGTTTATGCTGTTGTAAAATTTTATCTTGATCCACAGCATACTGCTTATTCCACGTGTTCATTATTTCTAATTCCTTCCATGGTGGAGTTTGTGTTCCAGCATTATAGGTAATGGGCTGAGGCATAGTCTATGTAGCAGAATCAGTGAATGTCGGACATGATACCTGTTGTGGAGTACTAAAAAGGTATGCTTTTGATGATCATTTCAGTGGCTTTTTAGTAGAATTTGTAAACCTTTTTGCATCATGAATTTGGAAATAATAAGGAATTATAACAAAACATGTGAGAATTGATATGCAAGACTTAACCGCTGATAATGGTTATTTTCTGTGCAGGAAAAGGAGAAAACGAGGAGTTGCCGTTCCAAAGGAAAGGACAAAGTAGAGATAACTGTTGTCCCTCTGAAGGAGAACCGAATGCAAACAAGGATAAGCAGATCAAAGCAAATCGGCCCGGAAAAGGAGGAGAACACACCAGCTCGGCGCAAAAGAAAAGAAAAGATGAAGGATTAACAGTTTGGCGAATCCCTCAGGATCTTCGATCCTGAGGGATCGCTGCTTTATTTATCTTGTTACTTGGACATCTCCGCCGTCACCTTTATATAAAGGGACAACATTGTTATCTTGATATAGACTTTTTATGTAATTTTCTGTTAAACATCAGCTCTGATTATTGAGTCTCGTTGAGAACTAGTTCATTGTAATTTTGTCCGATGCATTAATATAAGCTTGGTGATTATCTCATCTCTGCGTCTGGATTAACTTAAGGCAGTGTACCCTTGGAGGCTAAGGGCCTGGCCCCGGAGGACACTTGCTTCTGTATCACTACGATTTGATTTCCGCGTGGTTTTTTTATCGTTGTTATTTGGTAATCTGATATGCTTTATAAATTGATATTACATGCTCTGTTAAAATTAAATCATTGAGGTTTTTACAGATAGAATCGTGTATTGACTCTGCATCAAGTTATTAATCCTTTCAGAGTTAATTGCATGTTATTAGTCTTAACCGAATATTCTTATTGTTCTGTTACAGAGCTTTTATACTGAACATTCATGTCATAGATTCGTTTGAAGTAGTGTTCTTCATGATTATTGGATTCAGAGATAATACTGTTCTGTTTGGGAGCACAGTTGAATCCCTGTTAATTAAGATTACTATTTCAGCGTGTTGTGTGCGTATATGATTTACTAGAGTTGTTCCATAATTTGTCAATAGTTAATGTTGTTCCATTAGTGTGTTTTGCGTGATTTTCCTTAAGAGTGAAAGATTGTTATTTGATTGCGAAGAGTGTATTTGGGTTAATAGATTAAGTTTGGTTACGACTCGCGAGACTTAGTTGTTCGATTGCTGTTCCATTTTAGAATTACTGTTCCATTCCAGATTTGCTGTTCAATTCTTTATTTGCTGTTCCATTTACTCGCATTTGTTGTTTTGGTGTGAGAGACGATCTAAGGCTGTAGTGAGATTTGGCATTCACTGTCTAGCTCCCAGACCCGTGGTCTATGCTCTAATTTCCTTTCCATCAGTTTCCAAAGGGATGGGTTATCGCTGCCGAACCCTTGACTGATAAGCTGCCTAGTTTTCTGAATGTGTGATTTATTCTTTTGACAAGCATCGTTTACTCTTGTATTTCTTAAACACTGTACTACTAGCATTACTCTGACAAGTGATAGCCTCAGACTGAGACACTCTTTGGAATTAAAAAACGCTCCCGGATTGACATATTAATGTGAGGTAATTAGAGGTGAAAGAGACCCTTTTTATAGCTCTACATTTTGGCGCCGTTGCCGGGGAAAGAGTGTAGCCATTTGTCTTTTTCGGAGTAGTGTACGAACCTGCTAGGGAGGAGTTGGATCTTAAAAACGGAAGGTAAGAACCTACGTGCGGAGCATGTAAAAGCCCTGCTCCACTGTCCGCTTTCCTAACAGATTTGTTTTTGCTTTGTTTGAATAGAATTTGGTAGTTCATTTGAGTGCATGACTAAGCAGAAAAGACCAGAAAAGAATATCAAACCCCCATCCAAGCCTGAAAAAGCTAAGGGGTCGGTGACCCTTGGCCGAATGACCTTCATAGACGAAATCTATAAGAAAACAGAATCTCAGCCATCAGTAGGCCCCAGGAAAAACATTTCTAAACAGCCTACTAGTTCCCTTCAGGCCACAGGATCACCATCTGTAGCCTTTGTTGAGGTGCATAGTCAAACTGAAGAGCAGGACTTTCAAGAAATCGAAAATTCTACTCCAGAACTATTGCAGGAAGGGAATTCCAGCAACTTTTGTGAAGGAGAAGGAGAAACAGGCGAAACCAAGGAACCAAAATCTCCTATTGGAACAAATCAGCCATTAGATAGCCCAGATAAGGGGAGTGCTGCGAAAATCATTGTTGAAGGAATCCAATCTCCTCAGACATCTGGTATTCTCATTATTCCAGATAAGGGAAGTGCTATTAAGACTATCCCTGTCAAAACCATTCCCTCTCAACCTAGGAATACCCTCCTAGATATCCTAGAAGGTTATTGGCATATATTCGATCCCATGGCTCAGAACCAGCCAAATGCTCAAACCTCTACATTACAATATCCTATAGTGGATTCTGCAGCAAATGCACCCATGAAAGCTATCCTTCTTCAGCATATCCCTACATTTCACGGTCTCACATCAGAAGATCCGGATGCATTTTTATTCAAATTCGATGTGTTATGCAGGGGGTATGATTACACCACCGATCCCCAGAAATTGAAATTATTTCCCTCTACATTAAAAGGGGCTGCTTTAAGATGGTTTATGGGACTGGGTGGCGGGGTTATCAACAATTGGGATCAAATGAAAGAATCCTTCTTAAAAAAATATCAGGATTATTATAGGTCTAGAGAATTAAAAGACGAAATATTCCAAATGACAGCCAGACCGAATGAAACATTGGAGGAGTATGTGGAACGTTTTCAGTACAATCTACAAAGATCTCCTTATGCATCGCTACCTTTACCTGATAATGTGTTAAAAAATGCATTAATAAGGGGCATGAAGGAACAATGGATTGAAACATTAAACATCATGGGAAAAGGGGATATTTATCAAGAGAATTTTGCTGACATCATTGATTTATGTATCAGGAGTTCGAGAGGCAGCACAAGAATAAAACCGACAGAATATGATCGGTTTTCAAGAGATAACAAAGTATCAACAGAAGGAGTAACACGTGCAGAAATTGGAAATTTATTAGAAAATTTCAAAACTGATATTCTGGGGACACTAACTACACAACTTGATATTGTGCAGGCTAAACAGAAGCAGATGGAGGCAGAACAGAATTTGGCGATCTTCTACCCCCGATGAAAAACATAACCACAAGGAATGTCCACTGGATAAAGTCCAAACGTGCGCCATCTGTACAAAAGATCACCTTACGGAGAGCTGCCCCTCACTTCCTGGATTGAAAGCGGTATATAAGGAAGCAGAAGAAGAACCAGAATCGGTGAACTCGATCAACCAGCGTCGCCAGTGGCAGCCGAGACAATCTGGTATGTTTCCGGACTCAACCTCTTTTTTTCAAACCCCACAGTATAATGCTCAACAATATGGTATGTGGCAAAATCAATCTCAACCCCCATTTTCAAATTGGTCACCACAATCGTTTCCTTCTTCAAATCTATGGCTGAATCAAACAAGCCAATCTGGTTGGCCGAATTTCCCTTACACTTCACCATATTGGCAAAATGACCCATATCCTTCACAATGGACTCCCCCTACTTCACAAAGTTCACCCTGGCAGACAAGCTGGCAAAGACCGATGTACCACCTAGCTGGAACTATTCCGCTCCCTTAACCTACTCTGCCAGCCTTACAACAAAATCCCCAGTCTAACCTGAGGCCGCAACTCCCAGCCCAACCCGATCCCAATCCAAATAACAGACCGGTCCAATCTATCCAAATCATGGAATCACCAGAAATAGGACCCGACCTGAGGGAGTGCAATGACCTTCAGTTAAGATCTGGACGTATAATTGAAACTGAGGGAGATAAAACAGTTCATATTGAAGATCAGTTACCAAGAGAACATCGGTTACAACAAGAGGATGTAAATAAGCAACAAACTCATAATCAAGCAACCACATCCTCTCCTCCGTTCCCAGAACGATTAGCCATACCTCGACCCATACAATATCCTGACTTTGACATTCTGGGAGAATTACAAAATCTGTACATAAAAATCCCATTCCTCCAAGCCATTCAAGACATTCCTATATACACAAAAACTATCAAAGAGTTGTGCATAAAGAAACCAAGGAGGAATATAACAAATAATCCAAGAGTCCAAGTAGTCGGTACTTTATCTGACTTATTATCTGGGAAAGAAACACCCATTAAATATGAAGACCCAGGAAATCCAATTATAACTGTTCAAATTTATGGTCAGACCCTGTCTAATGCCTTAGTTGATCTAGGAGATGCAATTAATATTTTAACAACCACTACTTGCCAAAAGCTCGGCATTACATCTGTAGAACCCACCTCTACTTTGTTAGAATTGGCTGACCGATCTGTGGTTAGACCAGAGGGTACTCTACATGATGTCATGGTCTCTGTAGATTCTTGGGAGTATCCAACCGATTTCCTGATAATTAATCCAAAAACCCGACTTCATGGACACCCGCTAATTTTAGGTAGACCTTGGCTTGCCACTGCCGATGCCTACATTGGTTGCCGGCAGGGAAATATGACCATAACCAGAGGACCAAATAGCAAGAATTTAGTTCTATATCCTCCGGCGCAGCCAAGTGTCACAATAATCAAAACTAATAAGCACCCTGTATCATACCTTACTGATAACATCAGATCTCCATTAACTATACAAGAGGCACTTGATTTTAAAGACCAAATAGAAGATGATGCCATTAATAATTTCATTAGTCAAACTGAATCTCACACACAGTGTCACATGATAGAAGCAGCATTTGATAATGAATTAGAGGAAGATCCTCTGAAAGATACGCATGACCAAACGATACCTGTTACTTCTGTTGAAAATAGTAAAATTGTGGAAATTGGACCGGGAAAAACTTTAAACATCAATGCTAATCTCACACCTGAACAAGAAACTAAGCTCATCCATCTGTTAACTAAATATCAAGAAGCATTTGCATGGGATTACCCTAATATGAAAGGAATCGATCCCCAGTTATGTACACACCACATTTATATAGAAAAAGATGCCAGACCTGTTCGTCAGCCGCAAAGGAGACTTAATCCTCATCTAAAGGATGTGGTAAAAGCTGAACTTCAGAAACTTTTAGATGTCAATTTTATCTATCCTATTTCTGATAGTAAATGGGTCTCTCAGCTTGTGGTGGTACCAAAAAAGAATGGAAAATGGAGAATCTGTGTGGATTATAGGGAACTAAATAAGGCAACACAGAAAGATCATTTTCCTCTCCCATTCATAGACCAAGTATTAGATACTTTAGCAGGAAAGAAATTCTTTTCTTTCTTGGATGGCTTCAGTGGATACAATCAGATTCAGATTGCCCCTGAAGACCAGGATAAAACTACTTTTACTTGTCCCTGGGGAACATTTGCCTATCGAGTTCTACCTTTTGGCCTATGTAATGCTCCTGCCACGTTTCAAAGGGCTATCCTTAGCATTTTTGCAGATTTAATAAATGATGGACTTGAAGTTTACATGGATGACTTTACACCATATGGAGATGATTTTGATCCAACTCTAGACACCCTAGAAAAAGTCCTACAACGCTGCATTGTTACCAGGCTTTGCTTAAGCCACGAAAAATGTTTCATGATGATGACTGAAGGACTTATCCTAGGACATTATGTTTCAGCAGCCGGCATTCAGGTAGACCCGGCCAAAATCCAAATACTTTTGCTCATTCCCACTCCTACTACTCAAACAGAGGTACGTAGCTTTCTTGGATTTTATGGTTATTATAGACGATTTATAGAACATTATTCGCACATTGCTGCTCCTTTATATGCACTAACTGGTAACGTTGATTTTCTTTGGACAGAAAAATGTGACCGTGCTTTCGAGGATTTAAAGAAGCTCGTATCCATAGCCCCAGTCCTTCGAGGACCAAATTGGGACCTACCGTTCCAGATATCATCTGATGCCTCAGATACAGCCATTGGCGCAGTCCTTGGGCAGGAAGAGGATAAAAAACCATATGCTATCTATTACATCAGCAAAAATTTATCCCCTGCTGAATTAAATTACACTGTTACTCAAAAATAATTCCTAGCTGTAATACATGCTGTCAATAAGTTTAGACATTATATTACAGGCTATCCTGTTATCTTATATACAGACCATTCTGCCATAAAATATTTAGCAAATAAGCCTGTCACAAATGCCATAGTAACTAGATGGTTGATTTTATTGCAGGAATTCGATATCACAATCAAGGATCGGCCTGGCAAAGAAAACCTTGTAGCCGATTTTCTTTCGAGAATACCAAAACCAATCGATGCAGCAGCAGTTGAAGATCAATTTCCGGATGAGCACCTGTTTGCTTTTGCCGTTCAAACACCCTGGTATGCTGGTGTTGCCAACTACCTCGCAGTAGGTAAACTACCAAAACATTTAACCCCTAATGAGCGCAAGCAGATTGTTCAGAAGAGTGCTCGATTCTTGTGGATTGGGGGATATTTGTTTCACACAGGGGCAGACATGCATATCAGGCGATGTGTTCGGGAAGATGAAATCTTTGACATCCTAAAAGCCTGTCACGATGGACCGTGTGGTGGACACTTCGCTGAGCGTAGAACTGGACACAAAGTATTGCAGACAGGATATTACTGGCCTACGATTTTCAAAGATGCAAAGAAATTTGTCCAAGCCTGTGATAGCTGCCAGCGAGCAGGACGACCTGGTCAAGCTGATGAGATGCCTCTGAAACCACAGTTAGTCATCGAACCATTCGAGCGATGGGCTCTTGATTTCGTTGGACCCATCAACCCCTCATCAAATCAGAAAACATATATCTTGGTGGCAACAGAATATGTCACCAAATGGGTTGAGGCAGAAGCATTGCCAAGAGCCACAGAGGACTCTGTCATACAGTTCTTGTTCCATCTATTTGTGCGTTATGGCCTTCCTAGGGAAGTAATTACAGATGGAGGACCACAATTTGTTGGGCATAAATTAGCTGCAACACTCAACAATTATCACGTCCAGCATAAAATTACTACTCCATATCACCCACAGGCGAATGGGCAGGTAGAAAGTAGCAATAAGATAATAGAATCAATCCTAACGAAAACCATTGCGTCACATAGGCGTGAATGGGCTACCAGACTACCTGAAGCACTCTGGGCCTATAGAACCACTTGGAGGAGCACCACCGGTTACTCACCTTATCAATTAGTGTTTGGAAAACAACCCATTTTTCCCATAGAATTCGAAATCCAAACATTACGCACAACACAGGAAGTTTGCCTAGATCTAAGCGAGGCACAAATCAATCGACTACAGCAGATCAATGAATTGGACGAAATTAGGCTCTCTGCAATACAAAATACAGCATTGATTCAACAGCAGCGAGCTAAATGGCATGATGCGCTCATCAAGAACAAAGTCTTCCACGAGGGAGACTGGGCTCTGTTATACGACTCTCGGTTTCAGGACTTCCCTGGAAAACTTCAGACTCGATCGTTGGGACCATATGAAATCCAGAAGGTACATGACAATGGAACCCTTACTCTAATTACCATTGACGGTTCTGGATATGCATTCAAAGTAAATGGCCACCGAGTCTGTCTCTATCGCAAACCACTCACTAGGGAATCCTTTTGCCAGCAGCTGCGCCGAGACACTGATATGGAGATTTTAGGAGAGGAAGAGAAATCTCCCTCACCTGTAATTCATTAAGGAATTCATTTCTTTTTACAATTTGTACATAAGTTCTTGTTTTTTTTCGTTAGACTTGTACATATGTTTGAATTAAATGTTTTCTTATCATTTTTTTTTTTTGCTGTTCCTTTTCTTTCACAAAGTTCGATTTTTTTGCCGTTCTAAAAATAGCATCTGCGTGTTTTTTTTATGCTATTGGCTTTGCTTGTTTTGCTGTTCCTTTTCTAAAGGAACAACATTCTGGATCTCTGCTGTTCCTTTTCCAAAGGAATGGCATTGTTACGTTTTCTGTTGTTCCTTTTGGTTACCACTGTTCCTTTTTTTTCAAAGAAACAGTGTTCTTTTATTGTTGTTGTTCCTTTTTCAAAGGAATGGCATTTTGAGTGTTTTTATAGTATTTTTATTTTTGCTGTTCCTTTTTCCAAAGGAACGGCATTTGCATTTTTGCTGTCCCTTTTTCTATCATCCGTCGTTGTTTCTTTTCCAAAGGAACACCACTAGCATACTTTTGTACTCCTTGTGAAACAGCTTATTCCTTTTGCTGATCTAAATTGAGGACGCTTCTTGCCCGTATTCTTTCAAGTCTTTAAGATATAGCTATGTACTTGTGCAATGAATATAAAATCACAACATACCGAAATCCGCAAATCATAAATCGCTATATTTATAAGGCTTTGCATTAGTAAGAGGACAAAAGGAAGGACATATTTATTTCTTATCTTTTGTTGGCATTGTTTTACTAATTTTGCCCTGATTGGTTATCTTTATCATGCTGATACCTTTAACCCTCTTTGATTATTATTTAGGAATAAGAGCAAAGGGCTTATATCTTCCTATTGAGATAATAAGACTTCTTCCACCATTCCTACTCTTAAGGAGTGTTGAACCACCCTTTGTGTATAAATAAGGAAAAGTACTCTATGAAAAAGAAAAAATATCTGAACATGATATGTGAGATGTCAAATGCAGGATAGGGGGTCTCATCAAGAGCCAGCCTACCATGATCATGAGGATGGAAGTGAAGTGGCATTCCCATTATGGCCACCACACCAGGGACATGGTCCAAAAGGTATATCAAATAAACGAACCTTGGAACAGGAGGTCTCATCACGAGCCGGCCTGCCCACGTTTCGCTCCTTCCTCGTGAATGGCATTATGGTTAACTGGTCACCAAGCCAGCATAATGGTCTACATTTTGACATAACAACATTCCTAAGCATACACAAAGGATCATGGTTCCATGGGTGAAAAAACAACTCTGCCAAGGTTATGGACACCTGTCGGCAGCAGAGCACTGTTAATGGTATTGAAGTCACCTTGGTTACACCAATGGGTAAGATACTAATACTCTTTTGTTTCTTATATCCTAGGAATTAATCATATATTATTTCCCGATTTATACATCGCATGAACATTTATCATCACCAATCATGGCAAAGGAAGTGACCATGACCACTTGAGATTTGGCAAGTACGATAGATGTCCTACCCTCCAGGCTCATAT
Organism: Pinus albicaulis; assembly: GCA_034641835.2. Taxonomy (NCBI): domain Eukaryota; kingdom Viridiplantae; phylum Streptophyta; class Pinopsida; order Pinales; family Pinaceae; genus Pinus; species Pinus albicaulis. Next base: position 1,376,590,031 of record CM076580.1, on the reverse strand, counting down.
CATAACACAGCAGCCTCTTACATAATATGTGATTAACTCTCCGCCTCGATTTCGGTAATTCGTGGTCCTTCTAAATATGGCATAATTCCATATGCTGTTCCTTTCTGACTCGGTTGCAGATCGGGTGCTGCTCCTTTATTTGCTGGCTGGGACAGCCTATCACATTGCGGGGGGGGGGGAGGTTAACCTCATTATTCCCTGAATTACGTGTCAGCTCACTATTCGGGAAAGATAGTGTACGACGGTTTGGCATGGCTTAATGGCATGGCATTTCTATTTTTACACAAGTTGCTGTTCATAATCCATTTCTGTTGCATTGTTGCATACTCTGTGTTTTTTTCTCGAAATATTGCGATTATCACCCTCTCTGTGTTTCAAACAGCACAAGTAGTTGCTGTTCCATTGAGAATCCACAGTGAAACCATGGGAGGAAGGGCAATTCAAAGCGAACCTCAGAAGTTGACAATCTCCGCTGCTGCCCGGGAGATCCTGGAAAGAGCAGGATGGTTGAATTATCTCAGTCGCCTGCAGGAGTCTAATGAAACAGTAGCGATGGAATTTTTGCAGAACCTGCAGGATGATCACTCCACAGTAAGGGGGAAGTGGATAGCGGTCACCGACGATATAATTGCAGAATTTTTGGGACTACCAGCCACCGGACCAATATGGACATTAAAGAAGGAAAGATTACAGAAGATCATGGAAATTTTCCAGGACGAAGGTCAGAGCTTGACAATTAAGGGGAAGGGCATTCTGCCAGCAACGCTAGGAGAACCCTGGACGGAATTAGCAAGAACAGTGCAGAACCACATCACCTGCGAGGGGACGAAAGACGTGGTAAGACCACGACATCTTAAACTCTTAGCTGTTTTAAAGCAGAAATGCTCTGTAAACCTACCTGCACTTCTGAATTCATTATTGCATGATGCTGCACGAAGCATAAAAAAGGCACAGCATGTAGAGTCAGTCGTCAGTCACCATGGGTTAATACGATTAGTAGTTAGTCATAGTCTCACCCAGCAGCAGAGCAGCTGGGAAGAGCTAATTGTAATGATTAAGGGGGGATTGACAGCACCATCCCCAAAACGTAAACATTCTACAAGCACACCAGAACGTCCGGAAAAACGCAGAGAATTAGTAAAACAAAAACATGTTGCTAGTGCATCAGAATGACCAGAGATACACCAGGAATCGGAAAAGCGCAAGCATGCCATCGATCCACCCGAACAGCCAGAGAAGCCCAGAAAATCAGCCCGGTTAGCTCGGATGCGAGGAAGGCTAGAGAAGCCCAGAAAATCAGCCCGGTTACCTAGGATGCGAGGAAGCCTAGAGAAGCCCAGAAAATCAGCCCGGTTAGCTCGGATGCGAGGAAGGCTGGAAAAGCTCTAGGAAAGCACCAGCCAACCAGTGGTAATTGAGGACGAGCAATCTGAAGAGGAAAATGAGGAAGCAGCCGAGCATTCAGAAACAAAAATAGAAGCAGAAGCTGAACAGGAGGGGGAAATGGGACAGCAGGGAGGTAGCCCATTACAAGACCCAATGGGAGAAGATGAATTGGCCGCAGTCCTAGCCAATATGGGTAAGTATGGCCAACCTTCTAGTCTAGAAGACCTCCATGACAAACTCCAAGAAGAAAACACATCTGAAAAATCACATGCAGAAGAGGCAGAAAAAGGAAATCTGCCTGTTCATGATGAAGAGGAGATAAGAGATACTGAACGGGAACAATCTGTTCCCAAGACACCAGAGGAAATTCCGGAGGGAGTAGGAGCAGAAAAAGCAGTTGCTCAGGAAGAGATAGAACCAGTCAAGGTTCCTACCCCAGAACAGCCAGAGCAGAACAGCGAGGAAGCACCCCAAGAGAAAGATCCAGAAACTAGTCATGGTCCAAACCGCAGCAGACAACTTGTTGTTCCTTCTAATGAAACGCTGGAAATTAAGAAATTGCGAATGGAACGGCAGAAATTATTGAATACAATAACCCAGCTCAGACAGCAAATTAGAATTCTGAAAGCAAACCAGAGGGTAAGAAGGACCGGAGGGAAGAAAAAGAGGGCCAACAATCGCCCTGCTGTTCAAAACCCTACTGAAAATCCTGCTGCCGCTCCAAATGATGTTGAGGAACAACAACAGACTGATATTCGCGTTAAAATAGAAAGGGATGATATAAGGACCAGTGAAAAGAAAATCCAGACATAGGCACCACCCTCGGGGGTAATAAGGGTTCTGAACTCCAAATGTCATAATAAGAAAGTTCAGGTAAAACTCCCGGCCTCCACTGACCTATGGAAAAAATATCCGAAGACAAAAACCTTGCATAAGATGATGAAGCAAGCCCAGCAAGAAGCCGAACAACTTAGAGAGCAAACGGTCCCCCGAGAAAAATATGAAGAGTTACAGCAGCAACTAAGGGACGTCAATCAATCCAAAAGCCAGGCCTTTGAAGGGTGGAAAAAGGAACAAGAGGAAGTTGCACAGGTAACCCGTAGACTAGATACTGTTATCAAACAGATGAATGCCTTGTGTTCTTTATACAATGATGTTTTAGCATGTAGGGCCCCTGCTAAAAACTATGCTCTGTTTTTATTAGAACGGTATTTACAATTAAAAATAAAAGTTGTTAAAGCAGGCGCCCCTATACAAATCAACACTGTCAATGACTTTATAGACTGCTGTAAACATTATGGAGTGAAGGTCCAGAGATTGCTGTGTGAGCTTTATTTGCATGACCTTGTGCTAGATCAGGAGACTGAGTTGAACCCTGGCCCTTTTGTTGGAGACATCCAATTACAAGCATTCATTTCATTCGGGGTTAATCAGATTAAGTGGCTCAAAGCCTATAATACTTTCCAGAGTCAGGAAAATGGCCTAGATTTACGGGTAAGGGCTGAGCCTAGGAACCCAGTGCAGTTGTGGAAAGCTCATAGAAACCTCATAAGGACTCCGGGTGTCATTGAAACGTTAGGACCCATGCATGAGGTGCTCATTCGACAGAGTTTAGAATATTTTCTTTCCATCAAAGACCTCGCCATTGATGCAGCCAAATTTCGGTACCGAATCTCTAATCCAAACATCCAGCTCAGGGAACCATTTAAGTATGAGAATTTTGAATTAACTGCCAGCCGTTTGAACCTCTGTGGCGAGAGCATTTTGAAAGCAGGGCCATCCTGGTTAGGATATAGATTTCGCACTCCAATTATTTGGCACCCTGCACCCGGATACCAGGCCCTGTATGAGATGCCTGAGGGGCAAACAGGTCAGTTCTTTGACTATCTAATCACTCATCATGGTTGTAGGCCTCCGCATGAGATTCCTTCTCCAGCATATTCTCTCACTGCCTTGCATGTCAACTACAATGTTTTCATGAGGAAATGAAACAAGGTAAGCAGGGGGGTGTGTGGAGTACTAAAAAGGTATGCTTTTGATGATTATTTCAGTGGCTTTTAGTAGAATTTGTAAACCTTTTTGCATCATGAATTTGGAAAATAATAAGGAATTATAACAAAACATGTGAGAATTGATATGCAAGACTTAACCGCTGAAAATGGTTATTTTCTGTGCAGGAAAAGGAGAAAACGAGGAGTTGCCGTTCCAAAGGAAAGGACAAAGTCGAGATAACTGTTGTCCCTCTAAAGGAGAACCGAATGCAAACAAGGCTAAGCAGATCAAAGCAAATCGGCCCGGAAAAGGAGGAGAAGATACCAGCTCGGCGCAAAAGAAAAGAAAAGATGAAGGATTAACAGTTTGGCGAATCCCTCAGGATCTTCGATCCTGAGGGATCGCTGCTTTATTTATCTTGTTACTTGGACATCTCCGCCGTCACCTTTATATAAAGGGACAACACTGTTAGCTTGATATAGACTTTTTATGTAATTTTCTGTTAAACATCAGCTCTGATTATTGAGTCTCGTTGAGAACTGGTTCATTGTACTTTTGTCCGATGCATTAATATAAGCTTGGTGATTATCTCATCTCTGCGTCTGGATTAACTTAAGGCGGTGTACCCTTGGAGGCTAAGGGCCCGGCCCCGGAGGCCCCGGAGGACACTTGCTTCTGTATCACTACGATTTGATTTCCGCGTGGTTTGTTTATCGTTGTTATTTGGTAATCTGATATGCTTTATAAATTGATATTACATGCTCTGTTAAGATTAAATCATTGAGGTTTTTACAGATAGAATCGTGTATTGAATCTACATCAAGTTATTAATCCTTTCAAAGTTAATTGCATGTTATTAGTCTTAACCGAATATTATTATTGTTCTGTTACAGAGCTTTTATACTGAACATTCATGTCATAGATTCATTTGAAGTAGTGTTCTTCATGATTATTGGATTCAGAGATAATGCTGTTCTATTTGGGAGCACAGTCGTATCCCTGTTAATTAAGATTACTATTTCAGCGTGTTGTGTGCGTATATGATTTACTAGAGCTGTTCCATAATTTGTCAATAGTTAATGCTGTTCCATTAGTGTGTTCTGCTTGATTTGCCTTAAAAGTGAAAGATTGATTGATTGCGAAGAGTGCATTTGGGTTAATAGAGTAAGACTCTTGAGACTTAGTTGTTCGATTGGTGTTCGATTCTAGAATTAATGTTCCATTCCAGATTTGCTGTTCAATTCTTTATTTGCTGTTCCATTTTTCTATCTGTAGTTCCATTTACTCGCATCTGTTGTTTTGGTGTGAGAGACGATCTAAGGCTGTAGTGATATTTGGCATTCACTGTCTAGCTCCCAGACCCGTGGTCTATGCTCTAATTTCCTTTCCATCAGTTTCCAAAGGGATGGGTTATCGCTGCCGAACCCTTGACTGATAAGCTGCCTAGTTTTCTGAATGTGTGATTTATTCTTTTGACAAGCATCCGTTTACTCTTGTATTTCTTAAACACTGTACTACTAGCATTACTCTGACAAGTGATAGCCTCAGACTGAGACACTCTTTGGAATAAAAAAACGCTCCCGGATTGACATATTAATGTGAGGTAATTAGAGGTGAAAGAGACCCTTTTTATAGCTCTACACCTGTACCTTAGTTTCCTTCTCCAAAGTTTTTGAGGGCCCTACTGGTTCTTGTGTGACAGTAGGGTCTTCCTTCTTTAAAGTCTTTGAGGGCCCTACTGGTTCTTGTGTGACAGTGGGGTTTTCCCTCTTTACTGGAGATGATATGGATGCACCAGACATTGGTACTTCAACTATCTTGTATCCTGTGTTTTGATAAATGTTTCCACACTGATAACACATGTACTCTTTATAAGGATCATTCTCTGAGTGTTTTTCTTGCATCGATGCTGTATGATCCAAAGTATAAAGATTTAATTGTTTATCAAAATCTTCCCTTTCCATTATCAATTCTTTCTTGCAGGCTTCTAATTCTGAATTCAGAAATTCATTTTCTTATAAAAGAGAGGCTATGGTGACTGGAGCGTGTGATTTTTCTGAATTTGATTGCTTTTCCTCCAATGTAGCTGGTTCTTGTGTTTCAGCTACAGTCGGTTTCCTTAAAATATCATGCTGGATGTTTAAATTTTGCACGTCAGCAGCTGGTTCTTGTGTTTCAGCTGCTGTATGAGTAGCTGGTTCTCGTGGAGCAGCTATTGGTTGTGTAGGAGATGATGTCATATTACCCTGGGCAATTGGTTCTTGTGGAGCAGTGCCATAGGATGAGACAGGTAATGATTCCGGGATTTGGAAAGGTGGTGATGACTAGAATTGTAACAAGATGGCTGCGGGGTCAGGGGAAATGGGAGTTGTTTTCATTTTTCTCCTAGGTAGAAAAGCAGGGAAAGCAGTGGCTTTCTTTTTCTTTCTATGGGAAGATTATTCCCTAGGAGAGGGGCTGTCGGAAGAGGTGACTGTTTTGGATGCAGCCCTCGTTTGCCTTTTTGATATAGAGGCGGTTGTAGTCTGCCTCTTCCTTTTATGAATAGGAGGAGATGGTGGTGTTTCAGTCTGAGAGTCATCAATGGGGATGTAAACAGTGGGCTGGGATGACTCTCCTAAATGGAATGGTTTTGAAGATGGGTGAATTGGATTGAATGGTTATGAGGATGAGATTGATGGAGGATCCGGGATATTCTCCAATTGCTATTCATAAGAACTTTCAGAGATTTCATGGGGATTTTCAGCTTCTTGGTGAATTTGGGCTTCATGGTGAATTTCGGGGGCTTGGTCAAGCAATAGGGGTAAGTTATTTAGAGGGGGGTTTTGCTGAGCAAAACCCCTCTGAATTAATAGTTGACAAAGGCAATGATGGGTAAGGGACAGTAATGGAAATTTTACCTTTCTACAGTAATATGACATATTCTTAATACATCCAAGCGGATAATAAGGAATTTTGAGTAGTCTACGATGCCACAAGTGGCTCATTAAAACAAAGTCGTGTTGATAAACTACCTAATATCGCCCCTCGCAGGTTAAATAATGCTTGAAAAATTCGGCTACCTTGGCCCACGGTGGAGGTAGTGAGTGCAGTCCTATGCCACGACCTTTGATCTCAACATGTTCTTCTGGAAGAAGGAAGTCCTGTTGCGCATTTAGGATGATGTGTTTTCTACTAAACCACCGAGTTCATGTGACTGGAAAACACGAGACTTGGGCAATATCATTCTCTGTAACTGAAATTCTGACCCCTTGGACTGTGGAGTGGTCCTACTGGAGGTTCTGTGTGAACTCCAAGACTTGATGAGGGTCAAATTCTCTCAGTTTTTCAAAATATGTGACCCATCTTGCTTACTGGAAAATTTGGTAAGCCTCCAGAAATAATTGAAGAAGAGCCATTGAGCCGGGCTCATGCTTGATAACCGAACCTCCCATGGTTACTAGCTTAAGTCAAATACAGAAACAAAGAGCAGAATCACAGGCTCGATCAGAATAATCTTTACGACTGAGGATATGGAGTATCAATGAGGGCCGAAATAATGGATATGAAGAGTGACGGTGGATTGTATGGTGTGGAATGATGGTTTAATTTTTGAAATCCCCCCCCTACGTGTGATGTCATGATGTTTAAATGTGCGGGGATTGTAATCATAATGGGAAAGATCCTCTCTTTAAACTTTTATTTAAATGTATTACATAAAAAATCCGCATACCTTATATTTTACCTCTGTTTTTGTAATTCGAAGTATAGAGTGCTTGTTCATAGTGGCTTAATACTGATGGAAGAATCTTTAGATTTCTCTAAAATGTAGAAACAGGAGCATATTAGAGTCTGCTCAATACTGGATAATATTAACCCAAGGGATCTGAAGAATAAAAGTGGGGCACTGGAAAACTTGTGTAGCAGAGGAAAGGAATGGTGTTTTAGCAATGGGAAGATAGATGACAGGTTGCTGAAAGTGGTGTTTCAACAATGGAAAGATGGATGACATGGTTCTGAAAGTGGTGTTTCAGCAATGGAAAAAAAAGGGAAATGTTTGCTGAAATGTGATGATTTAGTGCTGGGAAAATTGGGGAAGTACTTGCTGAGAAATGATTTCAGCAGTAGGGAACAGGGAAAAAAAATGCTGGCTGAAGGATGGTGTTTCAGGAGTGGGTACAATGGGGAAAATAGGAAAAAGGGAAATATGGAGTAAGGGGATAAGTGATAAAAGAGATATTGCTGGGAAATGAGGAAATGAATTGAGATGAGGGAAACAAAGCTTCTCTGATTGAAGCTTAGATCTTCTTGTGATGAAATTGTCCTCCTTAGTGTGTTCTTCCTTAATCTGCAACATACCATTGTAACATGCCAACCCTTGACAGGGATTATTAGTTTTAAATCTATTCTAATTCTAAAAATATAGTGCAGAAAATTAAATGCTGTGAGGAGCAGAAGACTCCCCTGGAAAAAGATAATGTGTATCAGTCATGCAAGTAGCCTTAAAATCTTCTTTAGAAATAGGGCGCTGGTACAAACAAAGGCTATGACCATTTACTAGTAGAGGTGTTTTAGAATCATCAATTGTTAAAAGTCTTACTGTTCCATTGGGAAAAACAACGTCTACTTCATAAGGTCCAAGCCATCTTGTACGTAACTTACCTTGAAAGTTTTCAAACCGAGAGTCATACAATAAAGCCCAATTACCTTTTTGGAACTGCTTGTGCTTGATAATTTTATCATGCCACTTAATTCTTTGTTGTTGAATCATGGTTGTCTGGTGAATGGCATCTAATCTCTTTTCATCCAATTCAAGAAGCTGCTGCAACTTGGCTATCTACACATCAGTCAAATCAAGGTTAACATCTAAAGCAGTTCTTAAAGTTTTAATTTCAAATTCCATAGGAAAAACAACACTTTTACCATAAACCGATTCATAGGGAGAAAATCCTGTAGTATTTCTCCAAGTAGTTCTATAAGCCCATAGTGCTTCAGGGAGCCTTTGAGACCTATCCTTCCGGTTATCCTTCACTGTTTTAGTTAGAATGGCTTCTATCACTTTATTTGTGCTTTCCACCTGCCCATTGGCTTGGGGATGGTATGGTGTAGTCATTCTATGATAAATATGATATTTCTGAAGGGTAGATTTAAAACCATGAGAATTGAAGGGAGGTCCTCCATCTATAACTAGCTCTCTAGGAATTCCAAATATAATAAATATTTCTTCATATAAGAAAGCTAGGACAACTTCTTCATTGGCTCTAAGAAGTGATTTGGCCTCCACCCATTTAGTCATATAGTCTGTAGAGACTAATATATAAGTTCTTTGATTGGATGGAGGATTGATGGGTCCTATGAAATCTAAGGCCCATCTTTCAAATGGTTCAAGTACTACCTGGAGGTTTAATGGCATTTGATCTTGATTGGGTTGACCCATTCTCTAACAGCTGTGTTTCAGCAACTGTCAGATCAGGATTTATGTTCAATGTTTTGCCAGGTTCGATTTCTATTGTTATAATTTTAGATGAGATAGTGGTTGATGTTTGAGGTAAGTCTTCAGATTCGATCTTCTCCTGGGTATCCGTTTCAAAAAGTGTAGTCAATTGATTGTGTGTTTCAGCAATCACGGAGGAAGGTTCAGGCATTTCTGTGATTAATGCGAAGTGCAGAAAAGACTAGCTCAGGAATAGAGCAAGTATGATATATGTATATATTCATATCAGGGTATATATATATCAGTGATACATATGTGTGTACATACTTGTGATACATATGTTATATAAGTACAAGGTTAAGCACAACATAAAGTCTGGTTGAAGTATGATTGTGGATCTGTTGTGAAGTCTGGTTGAAGTACACTATGATGCAAAGTAGTATGGAAAAGTGAGCAAGGTAAATATTTGATTTACCTTCTGTTGGTCGCTTTAATTGTTTTAACAATTCAAGTGCCACATAAATTTTCAACCCAGGAAGGTCTGTTTATTCCAAAGACAATCACACACTATATATGCTCAATTCCAAAAGAAAAGAAGGGTTGTAGTATTAATTACACAAATTATATTAATCACATTGCTCACACGTTACTTTTAACAAAGCTGAAGCCTACTTGTGTTACAGCAGAAACAATCCTCTGTTGCAGACTTTCATTAAAAGAATCCTAGGAAAGATAATGAAAGGAAATCACTCTGCAGAAAAGAAGATCAATCAACCATAACAGAGAACAGGACCCTATTCCTGCAGGCAAGAATCTTCAGCACTTGTTTCCTGTTATCAGTCACACTGCCAAAGAGAAAGATCAATCATCGGAGAACATGACCCTATTCCTCCAAACGGGAATCTTTAGCACCTGTTCCTGATGTCAAAGTGTCACACATTCATTCCGAAAAAAAATGACTGGAAATAAAATAACTCACTGCTTCTTCAGAATGAACAGTACAGAATAATTCAGTAAATAAGGAAAACAGAGTTTTAGTAAGAAACACAAAACTGCATAAATAATCTTCAGCAAACAATGTTTAATTAAGGTGCAAAATCATAAAGAAGTTAATAGACTACAGGAGCAATCGGGTGAATCTTGTGATGAAGGCGAGCCCTTTCCTTCTCACAAGATTCCCCAGAGGGAAGAATTTAAATTGAAGCGCTCAAAAGAAACCTTTATTCATCTGTCAACTATACTGTGCCAATAACTTAAAGTAAGAGAGATGATGCACCAAAGCCGCAACAAAGCCGCAAGATGAGTTCTCATCAATTTAGAGGTTTCTATTATGTCCTTCCTACCACTATTATGACTTATATCAGAATTATAAAAGCGTATATCAGACCTTATAAACAATATGGCAGTCCTCCAAAATCACATAGAACACCATAAATGCAATGACATAAATCTTTCTTATTACTTGAGATTAAATGTGTGATGATTATTAGAATTTGTTAATGAGTTTTAGGATGTGTATTCAGAGATTTTACCACTGTTATGAGATGCCTTCAGATCTGATTTAAAAGAGTGAGGAAAAGGATAGGATTAGAGAGAAAACCCCTAGGCATAAGGGCATTGTGGATGAACAAATTAATTTCCCTTATGCACTAAAGCTTCCTCAAATACCCGCAACGCAAATATTAGCTTGACAAAATGATATATCAGACCTCTATTGACTGAAGTTGGGGGCTCTAGGGCTGGTTGGTAGAATAGAGAGGACTTGAGCCCTTGAAAACTCCGTCAATCAGTGATAAACCCTGCAAAAAAAATTGTTTGCTCAACATGGGATAAATCAATGATACCATGAGACACGAAAACACTTGAAACCCCGACCAAACCTACCATAGGCCTGCAAAACAAATATTAGTATCAAAATAAAGTGTTAAACCCTACAAGTAAGCTAATACAGGACTATAACAATAAGAAAAATGCCCAAATACAATTGCGGCTAGAAGAGAAACCCCTCTAGGGGCTGCAGATAGGAGGGATAGGCCTCCTAGAGGCTGTGGTTGCTCAAACAAAGGCCATTTTCCTTTAGAGTACATGGCAAAAGAACTTTAGATCATTAGCAAACATTCAAGCTTCTTACATCAAATTTATGCAATTAGATTCACCGTTTTAACCAATGCCTATTGTGAGATCACAATTACCATCTATAGAGATTGCTAACATTGATCTTCAAATGAAATTACCAACTAGAATATGAGCCACTTATACAAGCAATCACTTTAACACTTTGTTGTTAGTTTAGGGGTACTTATATGCAACCATCAGATGCAAATAGAGACAAAAGAAAGACTATGCCAATGATGCAATGCAAGACATGGGAGAGGCGAGGAATGAATAGCAAGACAGCAATCACTTTATTTCAATATCTTTCCACAATGATTAGCCCAACCACAAAATTACTTTGCCAATAACTTAAAGTAAGAGAGATGATGCACCAAAGCCGCACCAAAGCTGCAAGATGAGTTCTTATCAATTTAGAGGTTTCTATTATGTCCTTCTTACCACTGTTATGACTTATATCAGAATTATAAAAGTGAATATCAAACCTTATAAACAATATGACAGTCCTCCAAAATCACATAGAACACCATAAATGCAATGACATAAATATTTCTTATTACTTGAGATTAAATGTGTGATGATTATGAGCATTTGTTAATGAGTTTTAGGATGTGTATTCAAAGATTTTACCACTGTTATGAGATGCCTTCAGATCTGATTTAAAATAGTGAGGAAAAGGATAGGATTGGAGAGAAAACCCCTAGGCATAAGGGCATTGTGGATGAACAAATTAATTTCCCTTATGCACTAAAGCTTCCTCAAATACCTGCAACACAAATATTATCTTGACAAAATGATATATCAAACCTCTATTGACTGAAGTTGGGGGCTCTAGGGCTGGTTGGTAGACTAGAGAGGACTTGAGCCCTTGAAAAATCCATCAATTAGTGATAAACCCTGCAAAAACAATTGTTTGCTCAACATAGCATAAATAAATGATACCATGAGACAAGAAAACAGTTGAAACCCCGACCAAACTTACCATAGGCCTGCAAAAAAAATATTAGGATCAAAATCAAGTGTTAAACCCTACAAGTAAGCTAATACAAGACTATAACAATAAGAAAAATGCCCAAATACAATTGCGACTAGAAGAAAAACCCCTCTAGGGGTTGCATATAGGAGGGATAGGCCTCCTAGAGGCTGTGGCTACTCAAACAAAGGCCTTTTTCCTTTAGATTATAGGGCAGAAGAACTTTAGATCATTAGCAAACATTCAAGCTTCTTACATCAAATATATGCAATTAGATTCACCGTTTTAACCAATGCCTATTGTGATATCACAATTACCATCTATAGAGATTGCTAACATTGATCTTCAAATGAAATTACCAACTAGAATATGAGCCACTTATACAAGAAATCACTTTAACACTTTGTTGTTAGTTTAGGGAATGCATAAATACGGCTCATCAGATGAAGGTGAGACAAAAGAAAGACTATGCCAATGATACAATGCAAGACATGGGAGGCGAAGACAGAACAACAAAGACAACAATCACTTTGTTCAACATGTTTCCATAATGATTACCCCAACCCTACCAATTACTATACAAATAACTTAAAGTAAGAGAGATGATGCACTTAAGCATAAGATGAGTTCTTATCAGTTTGAGGTTTCTATTATGTCCTTCTTACCCACTGTTATGACTTATATCGAAATTATAAAAAGCGTATATCGAGACCTTATAAACAATATGAAAATCCTAGATCTAATCACATCGAGAACAACAACAGCAGGCGACAAAATATATACCCAACGGTTAATTGTGTGATGATTTTGAGCATTTTTAATGAGTTTTGAGATCGCTATTATTTAAGAGATTTTACCACTGTTATGAGATGCCTTCAGATCTGATTTAAAACAGTGAGGAAAAGGATAGGATTAGAGAGCAAACCCCTAGGCATAAGGGCATTGTGGATGAACAAATTAATTTCCCTTATGCACTAAAGCTTCCTCAAATACCTGCAACAAAAATATTAGCTTGAAAAAATGATATATCAGACCTCTATTGACTGAAGTTGAGGGCTCTAGGGCTGGTTGGTAGGCTAGAGAGGACTTGAGCAGTTGAAAACTCCGTCAATTAGTGATAAACCCTGCAAAAACAATTGTTTGCTCAACATAGCATAAATCAATGATACCATGAGACAAGAAAACACTTGAAACCCCGACCAAACTTACCATAGGCCTGCAAAAAAAATATTAGTATCAAAATCAAGTGTTAAACCCTACAATTAACTTAATACAAGACTATAAAAATAAGAAAAATGCCCAAATACAATTGTGGCTAGAAGAAAAACCCCTCTAGGGGTTGCAGATAGGAGGGATAGGCCTCCTAGAGGCTGTGGCTGCTCAAACAAAGGCCTTTTTCCTTTATAGTATAGGGCAGAAGAACTTTAGATCATTAGTAAACATTCAAGCTTCTTACATCAAATATATGCAATTAGATTCATCGTTTTAACCAATGCCTATTGTGAGATCACAATTACCATCTATATAGATTGCTAACATTGATCTTCAAATGAAATTACCAACTAGAATATGAGCCACTTATACAAGCAATCACTTTAACACTTTGTTGTTAGTTTAGGGGCACTTATATGCAACCATCAGATGCAAATAGAGACAAAAGAAAGACTATGCCAATGATGCAATGCAAGACATGGGAGAGGCGAGGAATGAACATAAAGACAACAATAAATTTATTTCAATATATTTCCACAATGATTAGCCCAACCACAAAATTACTTTGCCAATAACTTAAAGTAAGAGAGATGATGCACCAAAAGCCGCACCAAAGCCGCAAGATGAGTTCTTATCAATTTAGAGGTTTCTATTATGTCCTTCTTACCACTGTTATGACTTATATCAGAATTATAAAATCATATATCAGACCTTATAAACAATATGACAGTCCTCCAAAATCACATAGAACACCATAAATGCAATGACATAAATCTTTCTTATTACTTGAGATTAAATGTGTGATGATTATGAGCATTTTTTAATGAGTTTTAGGATGTGTATTCATAGATTTTACCACTGTTATGAGATGCCTTCAGATCTGATTTAAAACAGTGAGGAAAGGATAGGATGAGAGAGCAAACCCTTAGGCATAAGGACATTGTGGATGAAAAAATTAATTTCCCTTATGCACTAAAGCTTCCTCAAATACCTGCAATGAAAATATTAGCTTGAAAAAATTATATATCAGACCTCTATTGACTGAAGTTGGGGGCTGTAGGGCTGGTTGGTAGACTAGAGAGGACTTGAGCCCTTGAAAACTTCGTCAATCAGTGATAAACCCTACAAAAACAATTGTTTGCTCAACATAGCATAAATCAATGATACCATGAGACAAGAAAACACTTGAAACCACGACCAAACTTACCATAGGCCTGCAAAACAAATATTAGTCTCAAAATCAAGTGTTAAACCCTACAAGTAAGCTAATACAAGACTATAACAATAAGAAAAATACCCAAATACAATTGCGACTAGAAGAAAAACCCCTCTAGGGGCTGCAGATAGGAGGGATAGGCCTCCTAGAGGCTGTGGCTGCTCAAACAAAGGTCATTTTCCTTTAGAGTATAGGGCAGAAGAAATTTAGATCATTAGCAAACATTAAAGCTTCTTACATCAAATATATGCAATTAGATTCACCATTTTAACCAATGCCTATTGTGAGATTACAATTACCATCTATAGAGATTGCTAACATTGATCTTCAAATGAAATTACCAACTAGAATATGAGCCACTTATACAAGCAATCACTTTAACACTTTGTTCTTAGTTTAGGGGCACTTATATGCAACCATCAGATGCAAATAGAGACAAAAGCAAGACTATGCCAATGATGCAATGCAATACATGGGAGAGGCGAGGAATGAACAGCAAGACAACAATCACTTTATTTCAATATATTTCCACAATGATTAGCCCAACCACAAAATTACTTTGCCAATAACTTAAAGTAAGAGAGATGATGCGCCAAAAGCCGCACCAAAGCCGCAAGATGAGTTCTTATCAATTTAGAGGTTTCTATTATGTCCTTCTTACCACTGTTATGATCTTATATCAGAATTATAAAAGCGTATATCAAACCTTATAAAGAATATGACAGTCCTCCAAAATCACATAGAACACAATAAATGCAATGACATAAATATTTCTTATTACTTGAGATTAAATTTCTGATGATTATGAGCAATTTTTAATGAGTTTTACGATGTGTATTCAGAGATTTTACCACTGTTATGAGATGCCTTCATATCTGATTTAAAACAGTGAGGAAAAGGATAGGATTAGAGAGAAAACCCCTAGGCATAAGGGCATTGTGGATGAAAAAATTAATTTCCCTTATGCACTAAAGCTTCCTCAAATACCTGCAACGCAAATATTAGCTTGACAAAATGATATATCATACCTCTATTGAATGAAGTTGGGGGCTCCAGGGCTGGTTGGTAGACTAGAGAGGACTTGAGCCCTTGAAAAATCCGTCAATCAGTGATAAACCTTGCAAAAAAAATTGTTCGCTCAACATAGCATAAATCAATGATACCATGAGACAAGAAAACACTTGAAACCCCGACCAAACTTACCATAGGCCTGCAAAAAAAATATTAGTATCAAAATCAAGTGTTAAACCCTACAAGTAAGCTAATACAAGACTATAACAATAAGAAAAATGCCCAAATACAATTGCAGCTAGAAGAAAAACCCATCTAGGGGCTACAGATAGGAGGGATAGGCCTCCTAGAGGCTGTGGCTGCTCAAACACAGGCCTTTTTCCTTTAGAGTAAAGGGCAGAAGAACTTTAGATCATTAGCAAACATTCAAGCTTCTTACATCAAATATATGCAATTAGATTCACCGTTTTAACCAATGCCTATTGTGAGATCACAATTACCATCTATAGAGATTGCTAACATTGATCTTCAAATGAAATTACCAACTAGAATATGAGCCACTTATACAAGCAATCACTTTAACACTTTGTTGTTAGTTTAGGGGCACTTATATGCAACCATCAGATGCAACTAGAGACAAAAGCAAGACTATGCCAATGATGCAATACAAGACACGGGAGAGGCGAGGAATGAACAACAAGACAACAATCACTTTATTTCAATATATTTCCACAATGATTAGCCCAACCACAAAATTACTTTGCCAATAACTTAAAGTAAGAGAGATGATGCACCAAAAGCTGCACCAAAGCCACACGATGAGTTCTTATCAATTTAAAGGTTTCTATTACGTCCTTCTTACCACTGTTATGACTTATATCAGAATTATAAAAGCGTATATCAGACCTTATAAACAATATGACAGTCCTCCAAAATCACATAGAACACCATAAATGCAATGACATAAATATTTCTTATTACTTGAGATTAAATGTGTGATGATTATGAGCATTTTTTAATGAGTTTTATGATGTGTATTCAGAGATTTTACCACTTTTATGAGACGCCTTCAGATCTGATTTAAAAAAGTGAGGAAAAGGATAGGATTAGAGAGCAAACCCCTAGGCATAAGGGCATTGTGGATGAACAAATTAATTTCCCTTATGCACTAAAGCTTCCTCAAATACCTGCAACGCAAATATTAGCTTGACAAAATGATATATTAGACCTCTATTGACTGAAGTTGGAGGCTCTAGGGCTGGTTGGTAGACTAGAGAGGACTTGAGCCCTTGAAAACTCCATCAATGAGTGATAAACCCTACAAAAAAAATTGTTTGCTCAACATAGCATAAATCAATGATACCATGAGACAAGAAAACACTTGAAATCCCGATAAAACTTACCATAGGCCTGCAAAACAAATATTAGTATCAAAATAAAGTGTTAAACCCTACAAGTAAGCTAATACAAGATTATAAAAATAAGAAAAATTCCCAAATACAATTGCGGCTAGAAGAAAAACCCCTCCATTGGCTGCAGATAGGAGGGATAGGCCTCCTAGAGGCTGTGGCTGCTCAAACAAAGGCCGTTTTCCTTTAGAGTACAGGGCAGAAGAAATTTATATCATTAGCAAACATTCAAGCTTCTTACATCAAATATATGCAATTAGATTCACCGTTTTAACCAATGCCTATTGTGAGATCACAATTACCATCTATAGAGATTTCTAACATTGATCTTCAAATGAAATTACCAGCTAGAATATGAGCCACTTATACAAGAAATCACTTTAACACTTTGTTGTTAGTTTAGGGGCACTTATATGCAACCATCAGATGCAAATAGAGACAAAATAAAGACTATGCCAATGATGCAATGCAAGACATGGGAGAGGAGAGGAATGAACAGCAAGACAACAATAACTTTATTTCAATATATTTCCACAATGATTAGCCCAACCACAAAATTACTTTGCCAACAACTTAAAGTAAGAGAAATGATGCACCAAAGCTGCACCAAAGCCGCAAGATGAGTTCTTATCAATTTAGAGGTTTCTATTATGTCATTCTTACCACTGTTATGACTTATATCAGAATTATAAAAGCGTATATCAGACCTTATAAACAATATGAAAGTCCTCCAAAATCACATAGAACACCATACATTCAATGACATAAATATTTCTTATTACTTGAGATTAAATGTGTGATGATTATGAGCATTTGTTAATGAGTTTTAGGATGTGTATTCAAAGATTTTACCACTATTATAAGATGCCTTCAGATCTGATTTAAAACGATGAGGAAAAGGATAGGATTAGAGAGCAAACCCCTAGGCATAAGGGCATTGTGGATGAACAAATTAATTTATCTTATGCACTAAAGCTTCCTCAAATACCTGCAACGCAAATATTATCTTGACAAAATGATATATCAAACCTCTATTGACTGAATTTGGGGGCTCTAGGGCTGGTTGGTAGACTAGAGAGGACTTGAGCCCTTGAAAAATCCGTCAATCAGTGATAAACCCTGCAAAAACAATTGTTTGCTCAACATAGCATAAATCAATGATACCATGAGACAAGAAAACACTTGAAACCCCGACCAAACTTACCATAGGCCTGCAAAACAAATATTAATATCAAAATCAAGTGTTAAACCCTACAAGTAAGCTAATACAAGACTATAACAATAAGAAAAATGCCCAATTTATACAATTGCGGCTAGAAGAAAAACCCCTCTAGGGGCTGCAGATAGGAGGGATAGGCCTCCTAGAGGCTGTGGCTGCTCAAACAAAGGCCTTTTATACCACAGTATACCACAAGGTTTAGAATTGTTGATTCCTTTTAGGATCCCTTCAGGTTGTTGGTCTTGTTCTACAAACCACAAGTCATTCAAGACAGTGTCAATGACTATAATATCATGCCAGCAAACTCTAGAAGATCTTTGTGCTTAGCGAAAGTGTATGATCTTCAGAACTTAATCACCGTCGGTATACTTCAGTTAGGCCCACAGGAGGACTATCATGAAGACTTTAGGATTATTTTCATACAAAAGGTTATTGTCACAAGGGTTTTGTATCAAAACACTACAATGATAGTCAATTAATCCTGCATTGGAAGATCAGATCGTGGATGCTCTATGCACTCTACTTGAATTAATACCATACTCTACTTGAATTAGCACCCTAATCCAGTATCTACCATATCCTGCCCTTTTTGCTTTTAATTTCCTTTAGAGTACAGGGCAGAAGAACTTTAGATCATTAGCAAACATTCAAGCTCCTTACATCAAATATATGCAATTAGATTCACTGTTTTAACCAATGCCTATTGTGAGAGCACAATTATCATCTATAGAGATTGCTAACAATGATCTTCAAATGAAATTACCAACTAGAATATTTGCCACTTATACAAGCAATCACTTTAACACTTTATTGTTAGTTTAGGGGCAGTTATATGCAACCATCGTATGCAAATAGAGACAAAAGCAAGACTATGCCAATGATGCAATGCAAGACATGGGAGAAGCGAGGAATGATCAGCAAGACAACAATCACTTTATTTCAATATATTTCCACAATGATTAGCCCAACCACAAAATTACTTTGCCAATAACTTGAAGTAAGAGAGATGATGCACCAAAGCCGCAAGATGAGTTCTTATCAATTTAGAGGTTTCTATTATGTCCTTCTTACCACTGTTATGATTTATATCAGAATTATAAAAGTGTATATCAAACCTTATAAACAATATGACAGTCCTCCAAAATCACATAGAACACCATAAATGCAATGACATAAATCTTTCTTATTACTTGAGATTAAATGTGTGATGATTATGAGCATTCGTTAATGAGTTTTAGGATGTGTATTCAGAGATTTTACCACTGTTATGAGATGCCTTCAGATCTGATTTAAAACAGTGAGGAAAAGGATAGGATTAGAGAGCAAACCCCTAGGCCTAAGGGCATTGTGGATGAACAAATGAGTTTCCCTTATGCACTAAAGCTTCCTCAAATACCTGCAACGCAAATATTAGCTTGAAAAAATGATATATCAGACCTCTATTGACTGAAGTTGGGGGCTCTAGGGCTGGTTGGTAGACTAGAGAGGACTTGAGCCCTTGAAAACTGCATCAATCAGTGATAAACCCTACAAAAACAATTGTTAGCTCAACATAGCATAAATCAATGATACCATGAGACAAGAAAACACTTGAAACCCTGACCAAACTTACCATAGGCCTGCAAAACAAATATTAGTATCAAAATCAAGTGTTAAACCCTACAAGTAAGCTAATACAAGATTATAACAATAATAAAAATGCCCAAATACAATTGCGGCTAGAAGAAAAACCCCTCTAGGGGCTGCAGATGGAGGGATAGGCCTCCTAGATGCTGTGGCTGCTCAAACAAAGGCCTTTTATACCACAGTATACCACAAGGTTTAGAATTGTTGATGCCTTTTAGGATCCCTTCAGGTTGTTGGTCTTGTTCTGCAAACCACTCATTCAAGACAGTGTCAATGACTATAATATCATGCCAGCAAACTCTAGAAAATCTTTGTGCTTAGCGAAACTATATGATCTTCAGAACTTACTCATTGCATGTATACTTCAGTTAGGCCCACAGGAGGACTATCATGAAGACTTTAGGATTATTGTCATACAAAAGGTTATTGTCACAAGGGTGTTGTATCAAAATACTGCAATGATAGTCAGTTAATCATGCATTGCAAGATCAGATCATGGATGCTCTATGCACTCTTCTTGAATTACTACCATATCCTGCCCTTTTTTCTTTTAATTTCCTTTAGAGTACAGGGCAGAAGAACTTTAGATCATTAGCAAACATTCAAGCTTCTTACATCAAATATATGCAATTAGATTCATCGTTTTAACCAATGCCTATTGTGAGATCACAATTACCATCTATAGAGATTGCTAACATTGATCTTCAAATGAAATTACCAACTAGAATATGAGCCACTTATACAAGCAATCACTTTAACACTTTGTTGTTAGTTTAGGGGCACTTATATGCAACCATCAGATGCAAATAGAGACAAAAGCAAGACTATGCCAATGATGCAATGCAAGACATGGGAGAGGCGAGGAATGAACAACAAGACAACAATCACTTTATTTCAATATATTTCCACAATGATTAGCCCAACCACAAAATTACTTTGCCAATAACTTAAAGTAAGAGAGATGATGCACCAAAGCTGCACCAAAGCCGCAAGATGAGTTCTTATCAATTTAGAGGTTTCTATTATGTCCTTCTTACCACTATTATGACTTATATCAGAATTATAAAAGCATATATCAGACCTTATAAACAATATGACAGTCGTCCAAAATCACATAGAACACCATAAATTCAATGACATAAATCTTTCTTATTACTTGAGATTAAATGTGTGATGATTATGAGCATTTGTTAATGAGTTTTAGGATGTGTATTCAGATATTTTACCACTATTATAATATGCCTTCAGATATGATTTAAAACAGTGAGGAAAAGGATAGGATTAGAAAGCAAACCCCTAGGCATAAGGGCATTGTGGATGAACAAATTAATTTCCCTTATGCACTAAAGCTTCCTCAAATACCTACAATGCAAATATTAGCTTGACAAAATGATATATCGGACCTCTATTGACTGAAGCTGGGGGCTCTAAGGCTGGTTGGTAGACTAGAGAGGACTTGAGCCCTTGAAAACTCCGTTAATCAGTGATAAACCCTACAAAAACAATTGTTTGCTCAACATAGCATAAATCAATGATACCATGAGACAATAAAACACTTGAAACCCCGACCAAACTTATCATAGGCCTGAAAAACAAATATTAGTATCAAAATCAAGTGTTAAACCCTACAAGTAAGCTAATACAAGACTATAACAATAAGAAAAATGCCCAAATACAATTGCGGCTAGAAGAAAAACCCCTCTAGGGGCTGCAGATAGGAGGGATAGGCCTCTTAGAGGTTGTGGTTGCTCAAACAAAGGCCTTTTAGGCATGCGTCTTGCCAAGGGAGAGGCCTTAAGCTTTCTTATTTTTCTAAGAATTGTAGTAATGAAATTGTAGATAATTTTTAGCCTGCCAACATTGCCGTGAAGCCAAAATTCTCTTTTGAACACAGATAATGTGGATATTGTTAAGATTTTTAATTCATGGTAATAGTTCACCGCAAACATATATGAAACCCTGAAAGCTGACATGGAATACTTAGAGAGAACTCTAAAAAATGTATGCTATAGCCTGCAATAAATCATATAAAAAAATATAAATTACAAGATCTAACCATCAAATCTGCTACTGTCTTCACACCATATCTGAAAGAAAACTCTGCTACGATTATTCAGAGAAGCTGCAAAACTGACCTAACTAAACTACTCCCTAGTCTTACTCCAGACGCAGAAAAAGACTCCATTGTCGACTCCAGTACAGAGGCAAGCTTTACCCTACAACCATACTGGATATTGGGGGCAAATGCAGTTCCAAAACGCTCCAGCATAGTAAATCGAGGGCGAAAACAAATAAAAACTGTCTAGACCAGTAAATGCGGAGGTGAATAGAAATAAAATTATCCAGCCAATAAATGTAGAGGCTAATCCAAAATTTATGTTTTATGCGTCTTAATTTTTTAGGCTAAAGAATAATAATTATTTATTTTTAAAATAATTTTGGGGATAATTTATACAAAACTATACAAAAAGTTTTATATGTACCCACGACTAAAATCTAAAAACCTTAGACTTTCACCCTTGGGCTGTAAATACCCCATATAAGAAAATTTTCCATGCTCCCGCCTCTCTCTCATTCACCTCACTGCATTCAAAAGTCATGACAAAGTTTGAATTTTGGTTTTAATGCTTTATGTGAGATAGTTTTATTTAATAATGTTTTTTTTTAAATTAGGTTTTACTTTTTATATACACATAGATAGAAATGTTATGCAATGTAGTAGATGCAAAAACAGAGAATATTGTGTATGCAGAGAGAAAAAGGAATGCTTTTAAGCCCTAGAGGGAAAATGATGTAGATTCAGGCCAAGGGTCTTTTAATCATGTGTATATAATATGGAATTACTATTTTTTGAGTACAATTGAAGCATGAGTCTCTGCATATTTTTGGATGTCGTGTAATTTCTTATACATCCAGAATTGTTGGAAATTAATTCCAACTACAAACCTATAGCAGCAGGACAACAAGTTTTAATTTTGATGTGAAACTGAAGGACGAAAGTAGCAGAGATTTCTTGTTTTGGTTTGCACTCAATCGTGCATTTAATTTATGAGTTTGAATCCCTGCATAAGCAACCTGGCAGTAGCCCTCTTCTGATCCACCAAATTGTGGTATGCACCACGTTACCTCCCGCCTTAACACCATTCACCTCACTACATTCAAAAGTCATGACAAAGTTTGAACTTTGGTTTTAATGCTTTATGTGAGATAGTTTTATTTAATAATGTTTTTATTAAACTTAGATTTTACTTTTTATATACACATAGACAGAAATTTTATGCAGTGCAGTAGATGCAAAAATAGAGAAGACTTTGTATGCAGAGAGAAAAAGGAACATTGTGTGTGTAGCAGCAAGCAATGTGTGTGTAGCAGCAACAGAAGACTGTGTGTAACAGCAAATGTATGTTGTGTCTGTAACAGCAAATGTATGTTGTGTCTGTAATAGCAAATGAATGTTGTGTGTGTAACAGCAAATGAATTTGTGTCTGTAACGACAATTGAAGCTGTGTGTGTAACAGCAAAGGGAATTTGTGTGTGTAACAACAAATGAAAAAGATAGCAAAGGATCATTGTGTGTGTAACAACAAATGAGCATTGTGTGTGTAACAGCAAGGAGCATTGTGTGTGTGTAACAGCAGAGTGAAGAAGTTTTTGTAAATTCAGAATATCAGTTCTGATGCTTTGTAACAACAGGAAATTTTGAATGATAAATAGTGAATTTGCTTCCCATTGTGTATGTGATTTTGCAGAGTATTTGTTTTGATTGTTCTCTCTGTGTTAGAAGAGGAATTTTTGTTTCCTTTCTGTATTGTTTAGGAATTATCAGAAATTCTGACATGGTATCGGAGCTAGTCTAGGCTCTCAGCAGTTGCTAAAGAAGCTGAAGGAAGAAGAAGAATTTTTTTGAAGTAGTTCTATAGTAGTGTGAGGGTTCAACAAGTAAAGTATTTACCAAAACATAATTTATCTCTCCAGCAGTGAGAAAGTTTGTTTAAAAAAAAACACTGTCAAGTTTTAATATAATTCTGTAAGGCTAGCAATGGCAGGAGCCAACAAAAGCATGAGTATGGGAAATACTCAACTCCCATAGTTCAATGGGAAGAACTATGAATATTGGGAAATCACAATGAGAGCCCTTTTTGCATCTCAAGATTTATTGGAGCTAGTTGAAGACGGATTTGAAGAACCAGTAGATGAATAAGAATTTAATTCATTGACACAGGCAGAGAAGGTTTTGCTGAAGAGTAATAGGAAGAAGGACTTAAAAGCCCTCTTATATCTCTATCAAGCAGTGCATGAAAGAATATTTCCAAATATTGTAGCAGCAAAGAAGTCTAAGGATGCATGGAATACCCTCCAAACAGCCTATCAAGGTATGGAGAAGGTAAATGCCACAAAGCTTCAATTAATGAGAAGATATTTTGAAGTCATTTGCATGAAAGAGTCTGATACAATAGACTCATTCTTCACTTTTTTGATTGGGTTGGTTACCCAAATGAGATCTCATGGCGAGACAGTAGAAGAGAGAAGAATAGTGGAGAAAGTATTGAAAAGCTTACCCTCAAGATTTGATGTGATAGTAACAACCATTGAAGAGAGAAAAGATCTCTCAATGTTTACTGTTGATGAGCTTCCTGCATCATTGATGACACGTGAACAAAGATAGGGAAGAACAACAAACTCATATTTGGAGCATGTCTTCAAGACCCAAATTTCCTTTGGAAGAGGAAGAGGTCAAGGAAGATCAAACTACAGAGGAAAAGGTAGAGGAAGAAGCCAGAATCGAGGAGGAAGAAATAGCCCTACAAGTACGAGTGGAAGGGGCAGCAATCAAAGTCAGAACCAAATCCAAGGCATCAACAACCAAGGTGGAAAAAATCAAGCACATGTACAAAGGTATGATAAATACCAAGTCCAATGTAATTACTGTAAAAAGTATGGGCATTATTCCAATGAATGTAGGAAGAAACAGAGTGACATGGGTAGTGGACCCAGTGCTAATTTTACTAAAGAGAATCTCAGTCAAGAGAATTTGTTTTTAGCATGTAATTTGGCTGAAGAGAAAAATGAAGATATATGGTTTCTAAATTCGGGATGTAGCAACCATATGACTGGAAACATTTCTATGTCTTCCATGATTGATGAAAATTTGAAGTCTCAAGTAACATTAGGGATAGACAGTAAGGTCTCTGTCATGGGGAAAGGCAGAGTAAGTTTTTTGACAAAGAAAGGAGAAAGGAGATCCATATCAGATGTTTACTATGTGTTTGGTATGAAGTGTAACCTTTTGAGCATTGGACAATTCATTCAGAAATGATACAATGTTTTCTTTGAGGATGATGTATGTACAATCATGTATATACCACCAATCAAGCAAAAGATTGCACAAGTGAAGATGACAAGAAACAGAATGTTTTCTCTCAAGATGAGAGAAGATTTGAAGAAAGGAGTTGCAATGGCAGTAGTGACACAAGAGACATTCTAAAGAGAAGCAAAGGATGAAAATTGGTTATGGCATTTGAGATTTGGACATCTCAACTTTGGAGATCTAAATTTGTTACATAGAAAAGGAATGGTAAATGGATTATCATTGATTGAGAATCCAAACAACCTATGTGAAGGCTGCATCTTGGGAAAACAACACAGAGAAAGCTTTCCATCAGGAAAGAGCATAAGGGAAAAGGAACCCTTAGAAATGGTCCATTCTGATTTGTGTGAACCAATGAAAACACCATCATTAGTAGGCAGCCACTATATGCTAACATTTATTGATGATTACACAAGAAAAACATGGGTATATTTCTTAAAGCTGAAGAGTGAAGTGTTTGAGAAGTTCTTCCACTTTAAAGCTCTTGCTGAGAATCAAAGTGGGCAGCACATAAAAGTTCTCAGAACTGATAGAGGAGGAGAATATATCTCCAAATAATTTCTGCATTTTTGTAGATAAAATGGGATACACAAGCAATTTACAGCAAGGTATACACCTCAAAAAAATGGATTTGCTGAAAGGAAAAATAGAACCATCATGGACATGGTAAGAAGCATGTTGAAGGCAAAACATTTGCTAAATGAATATTGGGTTGAAGTTGTACATTGTGCAACATATGTTTTGAATAGATGCCCAACAAAGAGTGTAATGAACAGAGTTCTAGAAGAAGCGTGGAGCGGCATGAACTAACATGTCACCCACATGAGAGTATTTGGTTGTGTGGCTTATGCACACATTCTGGATCAACTGAGAAAGAAGTTGGATAGTAAGGGGGAGAAGTGCACATTTGTTGGATACAGTGAAGAATCCAAGACATATAGATTGTATAACCCATCTACCAAGATGTTTATGATAAGCAAATATGTGCAGTTTATTGAGGAAGAAGCTTGGGATGGAAGCATTGAGAAAAAAGTGAATGTAAAAAGTTGTTTGTCTCATGATGAAGATGAGGAAGAAATGGTTGAAATAAATACCTCATCAGCAACACCACCTCCACCAATACAAGAATAGCAAGGAACACCACAAGCTGGTATGAGAACACCCTTGAGAAGTGATGACATTGCTTCTTCAAGCACATCACAAGGAGCATATTTGAGTGCTTCTACAAGCACAAGTTCAGCAAGTGAAAGAGGAACCAGATTCAGAAGTCTGAATGAAATTTATGAGCAAGAAGAAGGTATGAACTCTTTATTTGCATTGTATTGTCATGTAGAAGATCCTATTCATTTTGAAGAAGCTGTAAAAGATAAGAAATGGATAGATGCTTGTTATGAATATAATTCATAACCAATAGTATAAATAGAATAAATACAAACAAGTATAATTATTAATAGTCAAATAAGATTATTTTAAGTAGTTATTAGTTAACTGAAAAGGCATGTCTAAAAGACATGCCTATTCATGAAAGGCCACCTGCGTAGGTATATAAGTAGGGCCTCATTGTAACATTTATCATCATCTTATATACATTTTTATATAATATATTATTATTACAATACCTCTTGTGTATTTTATAACTTAAGTCAACAAGCCTACAGCTTTTTTGCTCCATTTGGTATCGGAGCCATCGCTCTTCAGGATCTGTGTGATCACTACTACTGCCACCTGCTTTCCGGTTTCATTACCCTATCATGACCAGAACACCATGATCAACCCCCGCACACCCTCACCTTCATCAAATCAGCGATCTTCTCCCCTGGAAGGAAGCACCTACGCCACAGTTGGCTACCTTCAGCTGTTACATGCAGTGCCTCGAAATCGTTACCACTCGATGTCTTCATCAATGACAATGGACGATTTCAACAAAAAGTTGATCTATATGGAGAGTAAGATCAATAATTCCGATAAATTCACTAAACAATTAGTCAATCTTGAGGATAAGGTTAGAGGAAATTCTGACGACATCACTTCAAGACCTGACAAATCGGATAGCCAGACTAATGTTGAAAATCTGTAACGAGTCCAGAGACAATTATAACGAACTAATGCAGAAAATGAACTCCATTTTGGACAAGTTAAATCCAATGCAAAAACCAATATTCCGGAATATGGAAAATAGCCAACAGAACAATCCAGTCGATTCAGAAAATTTAGAAAATCAGGAAGAATCACTACATTCTGAAAAATATCAGGTTATGGAAATCCCAAATTATGAGAATGAAGGTGAACTTAAAAATAAAGTTGAGCCTGCTAATCAGGAAACTATTGAAGGAACAGAAAAAGATCAAGATGACAATCCAGATGGAGTTGAACTAGATGTGGATAAGAATGATATTACCAAGGTGTTTACAGTACCATCTCCTCTTGTTGCTTCTGTTGCGGTAGATCAAAATACCGAGGTAAATGATATTACCAAGGTGTTTGCAGCACCATCTCCTCTTGTTTCTTCCATTGCGATAGATCAGAATACCGAGGTATTTTAAATCCCCTCTTCTCATGTTGTCATTGTTGCGCTAAGTGACAAAACAAAAGTATGTTTGGTGTCATCGTCATCTCATTCTCCTCCTATTTTTCCTCCACCTACCATTGCAAATGATATTGAAGGTGATAACCCCAAGAAATTTTCATCTCTAACGCATCCTCCTTATGTTGTTGCTTCTGCAAACAATAATGAGAGTGGTAATACCAAGGCATTTATTGAGAAGGGAGAGTTATTAATTTCATCAGACACTAGTGGCAAGATTGGGGACATGTTTTTCAGGACTGAAAATTCTCTCCTAAAGAAAAGCAGAGAAGAAGTACCCATTGAAGTACTTAATAACATTGGAGTTCCTCATTTTGAGAGTGGTGAAGTTGAGTTGGCCCAAAAAACTTTCACATATGCATTAGAAGATGGTTCTCGTATATTGGAACTAAGTGGTTACAATCCTAAAAAACAAGAATTTTATTCAGAGGTATTAAATTCTCAAACTACTCCGCCTCCCAGGAAACATTCCCTATTTGATAGAAACAAAACTATAGAGCCACTTGGCTTGGTCCATTCCTCAATTACTTCACCTTTATTAAACATGGAGACGAAAGTAGCTGGAACAGGTGCATATACAACAAACAAAGACAAGGGCGTGACCAATTAACCAAGAATGCATTCTTCTAGTGTACAACTTGAAGACGTTTTCCCTGTCAATGATCTTCTTCTTCATTCTAGGAGCAAAAAATCGACATCTCGAACTGAAGAACGCAATGCTTCACCCTAAATTTTCATATCGAAAGCTGAAGGGTGCTGTTTGGAATTAAATTTTGTGGTTAAAAGTGGGAAAATAGGGAAGCCATGCTTTACTGAAGCCACCATAGTATCCAGTCTTGTTCCAAATAATGCTATAGTGTTCCCCTATACTGCACATGTGGCTAGTCATTTCACTACACCAGAGGAACAAAAGGTGGGAACTGAGGTTTCCTCTTCAATAATTTCGAAAGAAATCTTCTATATCACAACTGGAAGCAACGACTATTTCCTGACCTACTATTTGAGACCGTCGAATCCTTTGTAAGTCACGCTTTCCCCCGGGCAATTCATTGACCTCCTCATTTCTCAGTTGAACGACCACCTCTAGAATTTGTATGAGTTGGGCGCTAGAAAGTTTGCAGTGACAACCATTCCACCAATCAGGTGCACACCTTATGCTTTTTGGCAGTACCCAAACAAGACTAAAGATGTCGATGGATGCATCTCATTTATGAACGAGGATGTACAGCGCTACAATAAGGAATTTTTCTCCTCCATTCAAATGCGTCAACACCGATATTCGGATGCCCATTTCATTTAAAAAAATGCCACCGAGGTTGTACTTCGTATATATAAAACTCCCACCTCCTATGGAATTAAGAACGTGGGAGAGGCATGTTGTGACTTCCAAGCTGGGGGCTTGATGCTGAGCATACTATGCCTTCGATGTGCTCGCATTTGCGCCAATGCATCACAATACTTTTTCTTCAATGGATTCCACCCCACATCCAATGTGCTCCACCTGACAGCCTTACCTACATTAATGGCACCTCCCCTTTTGTTTATCCTATCAATTTACGAACCTTGGCCTCTATCTAAGCTTCTCCTGCTTTATGATATTACTACACAGAATTACCTACCTGCGTTTCTCCTCCCACCACTAGTTTGGCATAGCCACCATAATTATGATCCCGTCGTTGAGCATTATAGTGAAAAAAATTACCCTTTAGCAGTAAAACTTGGTACCATCATGGCAGATTTGGAAACTGCAGATGTCTATTCTTATGTCGAGGATGAAACCGTTGAAGATTCCCTCTTAGCTCAACATTTACCATTCTTCTTCCGCCTCTGGTTGTCCCTATCTGCTCTCACGACCACACAATTTACAGATTACACTGCATTGCCTTCCTCGTTGTTTGTTGCCATCGAACTGTTGTCCTACTGTTCCTTTCCCTATTCTGTCATCTTCCTCCGCGTTCTACATTGTTTCAAACTTTCTGTCTATTGTCTATCCTCTGCGTCCATTGTGACTGTCCATTACACATTTCCTTTTTCCATTCCAACAAACAATTTACACTAAAATGCTATTGTCCGTTGTCAAGAACCATATCGGAGGGTCAACAATGGCGTCCGTTCATAAAAAATTCATGACTCTCCAAATACAGTTTTATGTGTGCCATACGTGAAAATATCGAAGAAGTAGGCTATTATTGTGAAGTGGCATGGTATTAAAAGCATATAAGAAATATCGTATCGAAGGGTTATACCGTATAGAAGGGTTTAAATATAGTCATAATTCAAAGTTATATTTATTAATTTAATTAATTAATTTAATATTAATTAATTAAATTAAAATTTAAAAAAAATATTAATTTAATTAATAATAATAAAAAAATTAGTTTCAAAATCAACATTACAAGAGAGACTTCAACAAAGGTCGGGTACCAGTGCTCAATGACATGCCAAGCAGATAATCCCAAATGACGAAAATTGTCAAAAAATATAGCTTTGAGGACAAAGCTTTTAAGGGTAAAGGGATAAGCTCTAATTCCTAATTACAAGGAGTATGAGGAAGAATTATACATTCAAAATGACAACACAAAGTGAAAAAAGTTAGGAAGCAATTAGGGCAAAGAAAATTAGTATCCATAAAACTTTGAGGACAAAGTTTCTGAAGAGAAGGGCAATGTTATGAATATAATTCATAACCAATAGTATAAATAGAATAAATACAAACAAGTATAATTATTAATAGTCAAATAAGATTATGTTAAGTAGTTATTAGTTAACTGAAAAGGCATGTCTAAAATACATGTCTATTCATGAAACGCCACCTGCGTAGGTATATAAGTAGGGCCTCATTGTAACATTTATAATCATCTCTTATACATTTTTATATAATATATTATTATTACAATACCTCTTGTGTATTTTATAACTTAATTCAACAAGCCTACAGCTTTGTTGCTCCAATGCTATGGATGAAGAAATAAATGCCATAGAGAGGAATAAAACATGGGAATTAGTTGATCTCCCAAAAGGCAAGGAAGTTATTGGAGTGAAATGGGTTTATAAAACCAAGAGAAATGTTGAAGGTAAGATTGAAAAGCACAAGGCCAGACTTGTTGTCAAAGGCTACAAGCAACAACAAGGAAGAGATTATGAGAAAAATTTTGCACTAGTTGCAAGAATGGAAACAGTAAGAGCAGTGATGTCCATAGCAGCACAACATAAGTGGAAATTTTACCAAATGGATGTAAAATCAGCATTCCTGAATGAAGTATTGATGGAAGAGGTTTATGTTGAACAACCTTGGGGCTATGAGAAAGAAGGCCAAGAGCACAAGGTATGAAAATTGAAGAAGGCTCTGTATGGGCTTAAACAAGCACCAAAAGCATGGTAGAGTAAGATAGATTCCTATCTACTGGAAAATGGGTTTGAGAAATGTGAAGGAGAACCCACATTATACATCAAAGAAAAAGATAGTAAAATGCTCATTGTTGTTTTGAATGTTGATGATGTTATCTTTATAGGTAATGATGCTTACCTCATTGAGAATTTTAAAACAGTCATGAAGGATGAATTTCAGATGACTGATATCAGATTGCTGAGATACTTCTTTGGAATAGAAGTAGAGAAAAATGAAAATAAGATTTTTATTTCTCAAGAAAAGTATGTTAAAGAAGTTTTCAAAAGATTTAACATGCAAGATTGCAAAGCAAAAATTACTCTTACAGTGATGGGGTTTAAGTTAAGCAAAGAAGATAACAGCAAGGATTTTGATCCAAGTTTGTATAAGAGCATAGTTGGCAGCCTTATGTATTTGACTGCAACTAGGCTTGATATTATGCATGTTCTGAGTTTAATCTCAATATTTATGGAAAGGCCAAAGGAGGCACATTGGAAAGCAGCAGAAAGAATTTTGAGGTATGTGAAAGGAACAAATAGGTATGGAACTTTATACACCACTTTAGAAAATTTTGAATTAATTGGATATACTTACAGTGATTGGGATGGAAGTATAGATGACAAGAAAAGCACCTCTGGATATGTTTTTCATATGGGATCAGGAGCCATATCGTGGGCTTCTAAGAAACAACCAATTGTGGCTTTATCAACAGTAGAGGCAGAGTATGTAGCAACTACAGCGACAACATGTCAAGTAGTATGGATGAGGAGAATGTTAAGAAGTTTTTATCATGAACAGGGAAAAGGCACAACAATTTATTGTGATAATAGCTCAGCTATAGCTTTATCCAAGAATTCAGTGTTTCATAACAGGACCAAACACATTGATGCAAAGTATCACTACATCAGAGAGTTAATGAACAATGGAGAAATTGTTTTACAGCACTGTAGAACAGAATATCATTTTGTTGATATCTTAACAAAACCATTGGGGCAGAAGAGTTTTAATTAGTGTTAAACACGAATCAAACACTATGCGTAGCAAGATTATAGATAAAGCACGTACACCTCAAGAGATGTCATTAGCAACACATCTTTTGTGGGGTAATGCTTGTAAGGTAGTCTGATCACAAAAGAAATAGTTCTTTATGATAAGATACCTCTTTACTTCCTTAAAGATGAAACGAAATGCTAACAAAATAGTTCATTAACATTCATTAATAGAACAGATGATAAAATGAACATCATTGATACAACACGGATAGCCATGACGCATAAACGATGACATGAATAGTGCAGCTTCATTAATCATAGGATGTTCTGAAACTGTACAAGGAAATACACAAAGTGTTTACACTGCAAAGCACATCATAACCATAGGGTGTTTTAACAAGATTCTATATTCATATGCTCAAGTGTTAGATCTTTCAATACAATGCCTGTAGCTCCCCAGTTTCCAAAAAAGAAAAGCCCTTTTACAAGCTCCCGTAGGAGTATTTATAATGCCAAAACTATCCGTTGGGTTTCCTTGACTGTTCGCCTTCTTGACCGTTGGGTTGCTTTGCGACCCACTCCTTCTGCGACCTGGGTAGGTGATGCGACCTGCGACCTAGGTAGGAGAGGCGACCTGCGACCTGTCCTGTTGGTGCGACTTGCGACCTGGCTCTACTTGCTGCTCAGGACTTGCTGCTGCCGGAACGCGAAACGTTAATGTCAGGGATGTCAACCTGTTGCCCTTTGAGGAAATCCTGCCATGCCTGGTATTCTGCCGCTATGGGGGAAACCAGAGGCACCTCTTCCTTCAACCTATGCACACATTCCAAGGCGTTTGGTACTAAGGTCTCCCTTTTCTGTCCGATCTGATTTGAAAGTGATGCAAGCTTGGTATAAATTCGCGCTGGAGTGGCGATGAATTGACTAAGATGCTCTTGAGATGCCGAGGGCTCTGGATCAGCTGCGGCTTGCTTGATGGGTTGCAAAAACGATTGGATGTCCTGGTCTACTTGTTCCCAGGTTTTCTCTTCTTCTAATGCTCCAAGCGATGGAATGTGATGCAACGTATGCATTGAGTCGATACCAATAATCAGGTGGTTGTACGAGGACATTACTTTGTCCAGGTCTTTAGACAATTTGTCTCCAGATTGCATCGCCATGCGGAGTTGAACCTTTGCATCCTGCGTGTGAATCCAGTCCCTCTTAGGCAAATTTTCAGGTGCCTGAGGGTACTGTATGGTCCAACCCATCATCCCGTCTAAGGCTTGCGAAGCCTCTCTGAGCTGCTCATGTCTTTGCCTGGTTTCCGCTCGTGCCCTTGCCAATGGGGCGACTGTTTGTTTGATGGTGAACATTTCACCATATACCTGCCTCATAGTCACTTCCAACACCTCACACTCCTTGAAGATGGCCAGCGAGACTTCATTTACTGGCAGAGTCTGGTTTCGAAGTTGCTGGACTTCTGCTTGCAGTTCTGCTTTCTCTTGCTCTGCTATCTTCTTACGTTGCTCAGCTGCGTGCAGTCTATTTTGTAGAGATATTATTTCTCTACTCATTCGGGTGACATTCTCTTCCGTAGCTGCGGAAAAAGAAGTACCTGCTGATGCTATCATTACCGGATTAGTCCTGGTATCCAAAACTATATCCTTGCCTGTTGATACTGCGGATGCGGCAGAGGGACTTTGTGCCAACAACCTCCTCTTCTCTTGACGGATTTTGAATGAAAACTGATCAAATGTGAGTCTGGTCAGGTCAAACACATCTTCTTCCTGTCTTTGGGGCGATCTAACATCAGAGAGTTTTGTACGGCCCACAGGTATGTCGAGAGGAGTCACCTCAAGATCGTCCAGCATGTCATCCTCCCTTTCCTCTGTGTTCTTTTCTTCTTCTTCCTTCCGTCGGCGTTCAGCTTCTGCCGCGGCCTCTACTTCGGCCTTCTTCTTCTGTTCAGCTGTAGCAGCCTGTTCGGCTTTCTTTTGTCGTTCAGCCTCTGCTTTGTCTAGCTCTGCTTTAAGTGCCCGTTCTGCTGCGGCCTCTGCCTCCTTGCCCTCTTTTTCTTTTCTGGCCTCTTTGGCCTGCTTCTTCTTTTGTGCTGCTGTTGCACTCTTTTGGCGCGCTTCCTCATCCTCTTTTAGCTTCTTCTCCCTTTCTTGCTGGGCCTTTTCCTCTGCTTCCTTTTGTTTGATGGATGGAATTGGCCCTGTGTTGGTTCGAGATTTCTTGAGTACAGATGAAGAGGCACCTCCTAACTGACGACTTCTGTCCTCTAAGCTCTGATCATCTGGGTCTTCCTGGTCCACGTCAGTTCCCGGAGCCAGTTGTCTTTCAGCATTATACCAATTTCTTCTCTCATCTTCCGCCGGGCGCTCAAGATGCTGATAAGTCCACTTGAAATTGGCTCTCCGACAATGTTCAGGAACTATTTTCTCTGGATCATATGTTCGGTGTTCAAGCGCCCCGAGATGATAACTCCTCATTGCTTCTGCTTCTGCTGTTACTTCCCGGAAGTCTTTAACTGTGAATGCACCAATGGTGAGGGGTAACGTGGGCCATGGCTTCTTTTTTCCTTTAGAGAGGATGCTGGAGAATCCGTGTGACATTTGAAAGCATACCTCCTGAATAAGCATTTTGTCTGTCACGAAGCGAGGCATAGCATGTGGTGCCTTGTAAGTTCCAAAGACTCGGATGAAGGTGTATCCATGGAAAGGAAACCAGTGCGCCACTTTCACTAGAGTCTCCTTGGCCCGCCACGACATGCAAGGGGCGTCTTGGCCAAATAAATGTCTGTACAGAGAGGGAATAAATATTTGGGAAATATGATCCATATCTTGTTTGTATTTGGACTCCCAAAATACCTTGAGTTGTAGATGAATTGCGCGCGACTGCTCGGAGTCCCAGTTGTGCGCCCATCCCTCAAAATCTACTCGGGCGCAGACCGCGTCTAGTAGGTAAGAGGCCATGTAAAATTCGGCAGGCATTCCTTCTTCCGGGGCCAATGCCGAGTTCAAATTGGTCTGCATCGACGTCATCAGTATGCCGGCCCAGTTGAAATGGGTGCCATGTGTTGTCACATACTCCATGATAGTAGCCCAACTGCCGCTGAAGGTGGAGCAGTCTGGGCGCCCGTAAAGTCTGCAGAGCATGGCTGCAACCAACTTGTAAACCTTCCTCAGGCTTGCCACTGGGTACTCTTGGTCTTTCTTGACCTTGAACTTCTCGGGCTCCTCCCACCATTGTCTGATAGTATCAACTATTGGAACAGCGTGAGCAACAGCCCATTCTGGAGAGAAATGCTCGTTTGGGCGAGGCAGTGAGTAATAAATGTGTGCATCCGAGCCTACCAGTGTAGCGAAAGCTCTGCCTTGGTGATCCCTGATCACAAACTTCTCGGGGTCTGTCTTTTGTATGATCCAATCTATGATCTCCGGACATGGGAATATGGCTGGATGCGCCCCTGCCAGATGTAGTTTGGACCTCTTTACCGCCAAGTATACTTCCCGGTCTGGGAGATCTTCTGGAAATTCTTCTTCCGGTGTGGCGAACTCATGATAAATTTGGTACCATCTCATGCTGTCGTCTTTTGTAAAAGTACATAGTGTATCTCGGTATATTGGGGGTGGGGACACCACCTCCAGCTCATCAATCTCTTCCACTACTTTCTTGTCCCTCCTCCGAGATAACGGGGGTGCCATGTCACTAGAATCCGATAACACAGGTATGCACTCTATGTCTTCTTGAATTTCACCTGCCAAATTCATAAAGGAGTCCCACGATAAGAACGACATGGTGATAAAAACCAATTACAATTTAGTGATAAAATTTTACTGTCACATGCAACACTGGGCTATTGGGTCACTGGGTCGCGGATTGCGAAAACAGAGTCCGGGCGCAACCCTGCGACCTCGCGACCAGGTCGCTGGGTCGCTAGGTCGCAGATCTTCGGAAAAGTGGAAAATGCGACCTAGCGACCTCGCGACTAGGTCGCTGGGTCGCAGGGTCGCAAATCCCAAAAAAATGGAGAGAGCGCGACTTTGCGACCTCGCGACTAGGTCGCTGGGTCGCAGGTCGAAAACTGGCTTGCCGGGGGTTTTTCGCGCGCGCGGCCTTGAACTCCTTTTCTCCCTTCTCTTGGGAATTTACAAGATGGCTGGGCCCAAGGGGAGCTGTGGCATGATTTCAAAAGCAAGGGATGGTGCCATGAAGGTGAATCAAGAAAAATCAGAAAGGTTTGGACAATTATGCATACAACAGTTTCATAAAACCCTCAAAAAACATAAAAGCTCAGTTAAAAGACAATTTAAGGGCCCAAGGGGAGATGGGTTTGGTAAGAAAATCACCAAAACGGAAACAGCAGGAAGAAATGGCAACTTACCCGGAAAAAACGCGCCAGTTGAGCTGTCAGAGGCGTTTTCTTACAAATCGATGAATGTGTAAAATGCGACCTGCGACCTCCCTTTTATATAAAGTCGCACGTGCGAGCAATAAATGCGGGTCGCTGGGTCGCAAGTTGATTATTTTCGGAGTTTTGCGACCTTGCGACCTTGCGACCTGGCGACCTGGGGTCGCTGGGTCGCAAGGTCGCTGGGTCGCGCTTTTCATGAAAATTGCAAAATTGTGACCTTGCGACCTTGCGACCTGGCGACCTGGGAGTCGCTGGGTCGCTGGGTCGCAGGGTTGCATTTTCCGTTAATTTTGGGGATTTGCGACCTGGCGACTTGGCGACCTGAGGTCGCAAGGTCGCTAGGTCGCGATTTTCTTCACTGTTTAATTTTGCGACTTGGCGACTTGGCGACTTAGCACTTCCTCTTTAGTTTTATGGGGCTCCAAAAATTTGAAATGGTGATATTTTTTGGAGGGTGTTGTAGGGGCTACAACAAAGGTGCAAAAGAACAAATGGGCTATAATTA